>JANHMN010000011.1:3372304-3421758 GCA_030674055.1 Rhabdomys pumilio
AAACCTTTTTTCCTTCAAGTTGATTTTCTCAGGAATTTTATCATGACAAAAGCTGATTACTGCATTATTCCATGGGAAATGACGGTCTTTTCAGCACCTGGTGCTCAAGTGTGACTATATATTCATCTGAAAAAGAAGCTGGCCCTCACTCAATACATACAAAGACTAACTCAAAACTGAAGTGGAAATTTTAACGGTTCTTTGAAAAGTTGGTTGTGTTGGATGCTGTTTTGCTGGGGCAACCATGAAGAACATTTAGCTGAAGCAGACAACAGGTGAAAGAATATTCTGCTAAAGTAAGCACGTGAAAGGACATGTGATGAAGGATTCTTTGCTAACAACACACATGTATGGTCTGCCTTATATAGTTGAGCTGCATTTGTCAGGGATTCCATAGAGAGAAATGCACCAAAAACCTTCTGGTGATGTGCTGCAGTTTCTTCATGTTTCAGCAGACTCGGGCTGATTGGCAGTGAGATGTCAGCTGAGGCAAGATTTGTAGAGGACATGTGATGTTTGGAAGGGATAAATAGAACATGAGGGGCAGTAATGGAGACAGAGCTCGGCTTGCTTATAGAGCTAGCTATACAACGCTTGTGGGTCTCGCTTGTCTTCACTGGCCTTTGCTTCTTCACTGAGAGAGGCACAGCCAAGAACAACTTCTGGCATTCTTCCTGGTCCCTCCTGGCGAGTGCTGAGGCTTGGCTGTCTCTGCTAGGTTTGTCACCACTGTTGTTAACCCGACTCTACCGAACTGAACTGCTGCTGTATCTGTGAAGTGTTTGTGAGTGGATCAAGCTGCCTGCTAACCTGTGAACTGAACTGCCAATTTCCAGACAACATAGACAGGAGTTGCCCCAAAGAACCTTTCTAAACAGGTCCACTTCCCTTTTATCCATTCTTTCCCACTACCTCTGGTAGGTGGTGGGCTAAAAGGGAAGTTAGAGCATTTAAGAAACATCATTAAAAATAGGTTTTGAAAAAATTAAAGTTACCACAAAGTGGATCAAAGACTTCTACCATAAGCACTAAAACTATAAAATACCTAGAAAATAGAGGACCCATCCTGATATCAGCCTTGGCAGCCACTTCCTAGATGTGGAGACCAACAGCACAGTCGGCAAAAAGAATAAACAGGTAATGGTAACTTCACACAGTTTTGTGGATCTCAGGACATGATCCAAGATCAGAAAAATAACCCACTAAATGGAACAAAATATATTAAATCCAGTATCTCATAAGGCATTAATATTCAAAATATATAGAGAATTCCTATAACGATGTAAAAACCCAACTGCCCAACTCAAAACTAAAAGAATCATGTGGCTATTTCTCCAAAGAAATATAAATAATTGCCTTTAATCCCAGCACTTGGGATGCAGAGGCAGGTGGGTATTTATGAGTTCAAAGTCAGCCTGGACTACACAGTGAGTTCTAGGACAGCCAAGGCTACACAGAGAAACCCTGTCTTGAAAAACCAAAACAAGGATTGGAGATGGCTCAGCAGTTAAGAGCACTGCTCTTCCAGAGGTCCTGAGTTTGATTCCCAGCAACCAGATGGTGGCTCACAACCATCTGTAATGTGATCTGATGCCCTCTTCTGGTGTGTCTGAAGATAGCTACAGTATGGTGTACTCATATACATAAAAAAAAAAAAAAAAAACCTAAATAAATCTTTTTAGAAAAAAAAAGAAAGAAAGAAAGATATATGATTCACCAATAAACATGTGAAAACTGCTTGGCAACATTAGTCATCAGAGAAACACAAGCCAAACTACAGTGAGACGGGGCCTCATAGTCATGAGAACAGCTATTTCTTAAGGTGGAAATGTCCTGCCGAGGGGTAGAGAATGGGCCTTAACCACTACTGCAGTAGTGGGAGACGACTCAGCATCTGTGGAACATAGAATTAACATATTAACTAGCAATTTCACTCACAGACATATACTCAAGAGAACTGAAGCAGAGACTCTAACAGGTAGTTGTATACCAAAGCCCACACCAGCACTTATTATGGAAGCAACATATCTAATCATCAGCCGAAGGATGGAGAGAGTGTGTGGTATGTTCATTCAGCAGAATATTATTAGTTCGTTATAATAACTTAAATGTGTTACAATGTGAATGAACCTGAAAATATGCTAAGTCAAAGAAACAAATCACAAAAGACCACATGCATTATGATTCCACTTACATAAAATGTCCAGAATACACAAACCCACAGAGACAGAGCTGACTAGTGGTTACTAGAGGAAAGGGGAGAAGGGGCCGTTATTATTTAATGGCACACAGTTTCTGATGGGTATAATGAAAATATTCCAAGAATATGTAGTGATGGTAGCTATATAATAATGAATGTACTATATGCCACTGAACCATAAGCTTAAAACAGTTAAGGGGCTGAAAAGATGGCTTAGTGTATAAAGCACTTGCCATATAAGCATGGACGACCTGAGTTCAAGTCCCTAGAACCTAGTATCGTGTTTCTGTAACCCCAGTGCTCCTACAGCAAACAAGAGGCAGGCAGAGATATGAGACTGCCTGGAAGTTAGGCAGGTACAATGGAGATCCTATCTCAAACAAGGTGGAAGGCTAGGACAGATACCTAGGTGGTCCTCTGACCTGCACATGTATTTCAATACTCACACAAACTGCACAGTCACACACATACACAGACACATGCAGAACAAAACACAGTTAAGGATGGAAATGTAGCTCAGGGCAGAGTATTTCCCAGAATTTACAAGAAAGGTCCCTGGCTTTAATCCTCAGGACAGCAAAAGTAAAAATCATTAAAATGATAAATGTCATGTAATGTATACCATACCACATTTTTTTTTAAGTCTTTAAGAAGAGAGATCTCCAGCACTGACCTCATTAATTTCAAGAATAATGACATCGTATCATGGAGGCTCCAGAAATGCTAATGTGTTCATGTGGTAAGATGAGTGGCAGACAGTACTGTGAAGTGAGTAATTTTCCTTCTGGATCCTGACAGTTAGGGATATCATAGTGGCCCCTAGGTATCTGAAGAGGTACTGCTAATACACTGTGCTGTGGGTGTGAATTGAGAGTTTGTAGTTTGTGTCTGTACGAATTTCTAAGTCTTAGTGATAAGATTCTTTTTCTAGAACCACCTTCTCTGTCAGCAAGATTTGGCCTCATTTTAAATGATGTAAATTGAACTGTCTCAAATGTCTGTAGGAAATTTGGAATACTTTCTAAATCATTTGAAATTAATTTCTCTTCAACATTTACCTACATAGGGCAAAAGATGGAGCACTAGTACAAGCGCAAGTCACATTCACATCACGAAGGACATCAATCTCCAGCAAAGAAATGCTGACAAAGTTACCTCCTTCCATCATCCACCTGAGTGCCCCAAGACAATGAGGACCCATGGGAAATGGTCGTGCACAATTTGTGCAACAGGACCAGGAAGTGTGAGTGCCCTCTGCAGGTCTGCCGTGCCCATCATCCTGCTCTAGGCTGAGCTAGCAGCTGTGTCCTAGCAGGCTTTGCAAAGGCTCTCAATCTGTACCAGAAGCTTCTAGGGAAAAAAAAAAAAAGTATTTTTCCTAGGACCACACTCCAAACCAGCAGCAGAGCAGAAAGGATCTGAAAGGATATCTGGAGGGACTTCTTTTCCATTTGGCCACACTATTCTAGTTTTTCCTATGGACATCATCAAGAGGAGACACAAACCACTGTTAACAATAGATAACACACAAAACAGATCCCATTCTAAGAGTGAAGAAGGGCCCAAACAAGGCCTGAGACAGGCCAGTATCTAAGCCACCAGCGACACTGCCTAGGGCAATTGTACAATCAGCAGAGCAGCCTAGACAAGAGCCAATCAGTAGGAAAAGGCACACAAAAGAAGGATCATCCATCCATGTGCAGCGCAGAGGAACTGAGCCTAGCTGTTTCATAAAATATGGTCTGGCTTCAAGAAAGACTGCAGCTGCCAACGAAGGGAAAAATGTATCAGAGTGCTTGTCCAACACATGCCAGGGAAGACAGAGCCAGGAAGGGAGGACAACCATGACCAGATCATTGTGATGTTTACAAAACTTCCCACGACCTTCAAAAGTACCATTTGTGCTTTCATGAGAGCCCAGGGACATTTACACCCTTGCCACAAGAATCCTACCATCTTCTTGGGCCTGGTTTGGCAGTCTCTGCAACTCCAAAACCCTGTAGCTCCTTTCTGGTTACTGCCATGTGCAACTACCTGGCTCTTGTAGCTTCCTGGGATGGTACATGAGGAGACCAATATAGAAAGAGGCACCAAAAACCCATCTAAGACTAGCTTCTGCTCTAGACTACATGGCAATGACCACATCTTGTTAGGCCACATACCTTGTTCTGAGATGCATGGAGGTGGCCATGCCTGGCAATCCTGAGGGCTGAGAACTCACTCAAGCACTGCTCGTTACTCAAGTCCCAAGTGTTCTGTTGCTAACAATAACCTTGAAGAGCTGAATGCTCTGAAAAGGTCTTCTAAGTAAAGGGGACCCAAAGCCTTTGCAAGCATAGTTCACTGCTGGGTCTCTCCAGTAAAGTCCTAGTTAGGGTAGCCAGTACCCAACTGAACCTGAAGCTAAATACATTCAGAGGCCATCTGGCCACGTATTTTAGTGACTTTTCTATTGCTATGAAGAGACACATGACCAAGGCAGCTTACAGAAGAGCTTAATGGAGGCTCACAGTGTGGATTACTTCAGACCATCATGGTGAGGAGCCTTGCCAGCAGGCAAGCAGGAATGGTGCTAGAGCAGCAGCTGAGACTTTGCATGTTGAGACCACACAGGAGGCAGTGGCACAGTTTCTGAAACCTCAGTGCCTAACCCAGTAACACACCTTTCCAACAAGGCTGCACCTCCTAGTCTATCCTACAACAGTTCTACCAACTGAAAACAAGCATTCAAATATATGAGCCTATAAGGGCCATTCTCATTCAAACCACAACAGCTACAGAGCTGAGTTTGAGGCTACATGAGACGCTGTCTCAAGAAAACTTAACTTTAGGACTGGCAGGCTGGCTTAGTGGGTAAAGGGATACACGTGCATGTGCACACACAGGCACATGCGCACACACACACACAAAAATGTAAATGTAATAAAAAACAAGAAAACTAAGCTTTGCCCCTCTCTATCTAGCAAACAGCCTTTTACAGTACGTTTTAAGTACTATCCCTATTTGGAGAAAAAGAGATGAGGTCCCCACATGTCTCTGAGGACCAACTTTCCAAATGGAATGGCAGACAAATTCAAGATATGCAAAGATTCCAAAGTCCTACAGGTAAGTTTTTGTTGCTGAGACAGAGGTTTTGGCTTTGTAGCCCAGGCTAACGGTTAACAAAATTCTCCTTTCTCCCTGGTAGTGGAGGGTGGAAGTCAGGACTTTATATATATATATGTTAGACAAGCACTCTACCACTGAGCTACACTCCAGTTCCATCTAAGGGCAATACTAAATTAAACAAAGCAACTCCTGAAGCAAAGCTAGACTGAAGCTCTGAAACATACAAAAAGATGATCTAAGGCCAAGCAGCAGTGGACAGCTTTCCTCCACTCCCTCTAAACAGTATCAGGCTCTGACTTCTGCTGAGAGTTCTATACAGCCTAAAAGTATCAGGCTGTGACCTCTGCTCAGAGTTCTATACAGCCTAAAAGTATCAGGCTGTGACCTCTGCTGAGAGTTCTATACAGCCTAAAAGCACCGTTTCATATGCTCCTTGGGAATCTTCAGTCAAGCACAAGACCAACACACCAGAAACTATCTGAAAAGGAATGTCAGTTATCATTTATGATTATCTAGGCTGTTCATCCGAAGTGCTTAGAGTGTGAGATGCTCACACATGATGTGGAGGCAGAGGGACAAAGACAGAAGCAGGCCCAATACAGACTGTAGGGCAGGCAGATGAGGAATGTGCTCAGTTCCTGACAGGCTGAGTGTGGGAATTCCTGAAGGGCAGTGCTGGGCACAGCAGCACAAGGGAGCAGTAGGACAGACAGGATTATGATGACAGTGATTCGGGGAAAATGTGGGGCTGAGACTCAAGGTGAAAAGGTACAAGACAAACAGAGGCAAATGTCTCCACTAGAGCAGCACATATCAAAGTGTTAATGTCAGGCTCCCTAGACTCCAAATACTTGCTCTACTTTACAAGGTGAAGCTCTGGAGCTATGTAACCTTGGCCAAGAAATTTATTCTAAGACTCTGCTGGTCTATAAACCAGGGTTAAATCCCACTTCACATTGCATCTGTGAAATAGAAACATGTAACAGCATTTAGCTACAGTTTTATGTCACGCACTCGTACGCCTGTGCGTGTGTTCTAATCATCTTTATAGTTACTTTCTGGGTTTTTTTGTTTTATTTTGAATCATGTTTTACCTTTGGTTACAGGACCTATTTCCTTTTAAAATATCTTTTCTTAAGCATGGTTTGCAAGTAAAAAAATATAATAAGTAAATAAATAACAAGACAAAACTCTTGCTACACAAGCTTGACATCCCTGGAGTATGTGAGGAAAAAAAAAAAACCGCGAAGAGTAGTTTACATCTGTAATCCCAGAAATCTCAGGAGAGCTGGGGAACAGAGGAAAGAAAACTAGAGCACAGAAGAAACTCTGGAGGAAACAAGGAGAGACTCTCCTTCAAAAACAAGGTAGAAGAGGCTTCACTAGTCCCAGGACAGCCTGGTCTACAGAATGAGTTCCATGCCTCCTAGGCTATACAGGAAGACCCTGTCTCAAACACAAAACAAGGTAGGAGAGGAGAAAGAACTGCTTCCCCCAAACTCATCTCCACACAAAGATTGTTCAAATGCCCCAACGATCTCTGTGTGCACACACGCATATGTACTTGTACAAAGGTCGGAAATCAACGTTAGGTGTTTTGCTCAATTTTCTCACTTTTTTTTTTTTTTTTAAAGACAGGGACCCTTGCTCACCAATTCAGCAAGCTGAGCAGGCATGTGAGCTCCAAGACATCTCTTCACTTTTCACAGCTGACCCATGCTGTTCTTCCCAATCTTTCATGTGCTTGCTAGGGATCAAACTCAGATCCACAAACTTGCTTGGCCAGCATTTTACCAACTGAGCTATTTCCCTAGGCCTAAAAATACTTGTTTTCAGTGACAGTCTCAGTCACTACATAGCCTGGGCTGGTCTGGAACTCATGAGCGTCCTTGACTCTTCTGAGTGCTGTTGGGTAAAATACCCTTTTCTGACCCTTTACTTTCACAGAAATGTCTTCAGAGGTAATATAACAACATGGTTCCGAATACACAAAGTCTACATAAAAGGTGGCTACAATTATGAGCAAGTCTCCCAAGCTTGTGGAAATGCACACAATGCAGGTGTTCTTTTAAACACAAAGACACTGCGGTGAGATCATAGGGCAAAGCCACTGATGAATTACCCTGAGCTGGCCACCCAGGCCAAAAGAACCGTAAAGCATTAGTGCCCACCCTTTGGAAACTATGGACACTGAAGAGTCTTGACCCAATGACAAGGTACCTATCTTTAGGCAGGAGGACTCTGCACTCCTCAACTACCCAGTGCTGTCACCTAGTTCTGGAACTGTGATGCAGGAGGTAAAGCATGTCATCAACACACTGGTCCTGAGTGTCCTCCTGTCTCTGCTTCTGATTAAAATCTAAGTGATATCCTCTACTGATCTCCAGAGACACCTGTGTACAGACACACATTAAACACAAGTAAGTATTAAAAACAAACAATAACAATAACAACATACGAACAAAAAAAGAAAAGGGGTTGGGTCTGGTAGCTCGTGCTCACTTGGGAGGTTAAAGCAAGAGAATCACCATGAGTTCAAGTCCTGCCTATGGTATGCAGTAAATTCTAGGACATTGGGCTGCAAAGTAAGACCTTGTTTCAAACAAACAAACAAACAAACAAAAATTAAAAAAAAAAAAACAGTTGGTAAAAAGCATACCATGCAATGACTTGAGTTCAATCCCCAGAAACCACTTTTAAAAACCAGTTGTGGGGCTGGAGAGATGGCTCAGCAGTTAAGAGCACTGACTGCTCTTCCAAGGGTCCTGAGTTCAATTCCCAGCAACCACATGGTGGCTCACAAGTATCTGTAATGGGACCCAATGCCCTCTTCTATTGTGTCTGAAGACAGCTACAATGTACTCATATAAACAAAATAATAAAATAAATCTTAACACAAAACAAGCAAGCAAAACCAGTTGTGGCTGACTGGGCATTGTGATGCATACAGCACTTGGAAGACAGGGACAGGCAGATAGATCTCTGTAAGTTCTCAGCCAGCCTGGTCTAAAGACTGAGTTTTAGGATAGCCAGGGCTACACAGAGAAACCCTGTCTTGAAGCAACAAACAAATCCAGCTGTGGTAATGTGAGCACAAACCCAGCTGTGGTAATGTGAGCCTGTAACCCCAGTGCAGGGGAGAGCAGAAGCAGATACCTGGCTGGCCTAAGGGGGTGAGTCCCAGGCCAGTGAAAAACTCACAAAACCAGTTTGGGGCTGTGGAATTGGCTCAGTCAAGAAAAAACTTTTGGTGCACACATGAAGATCTGAGTTTCATTCCAGAATCTATTTAAAAACTGGTGCGGCAGCATGTGTCTAATCCTAGCACTGGGAAAGTGAAGACAGGACTCTACGGGGCTTGCTGGCCAGCCAATCTAACCAAGTCCATGTGCTAAGAATATTGTGAGACCTTGCTTCAAAAACCAAGATGGAGAGTGAATGAAAGGATAGTCAATGGCAATCTCTAGTTTTCACACCCACACACATGTGCACATGCACCCATATCCACATATATGCATATATGCACCCAAACATATACACCATCAGATGGCTGTGCCTAAGGAGTGACAGCTGAGTTTGATCCTTGGCTTCCATATTCATCTGTTCACACCACCACCACACACCCTCCCCACACCCTCCCATATGTATGGATAGGATCTCCTAAAGTCCCTTCAGGGAACAAGAGCACGCAGGACCCGCCAGAGTCCACTCTCAAGCCAGCTAACTTGTCCCACATTCAGCCTTGTCCCGCCCAACAGGAAGCATCCCCCCAGCTGACGGAGACAGACAAGCTGAGTGAAATGATGGCTGACGTCAGCAAACAGAAGTCAGCCTATGCAGAAAGCAGCAGAGAGGGAGCAAGGAGTGTGGAGGTAGGAGAAGCAGCTCAGGGTAACTGAAGTAACAGCTTCACTGGGCAGAAGAGGGACAGAAACAAAGAGGAAGAGTGCAGCTTCACATCAAGCCAGCCCCCCCCCCCAAGGCTATGCCAAGCTGCCCAGCTCACATAGTCAACTGTTCCCACAACCCCTTTCTCTGGGACTCCCTCCCCTAAACTGGGTGGCTGGTAATCTTTAGGAAGGATCCACACAGGCAAGAAGCCCTTGCTCTTTGTCTCTCAGTATAGCTAATACCCAGGAGCAAGATTCATGAAGCTCAACCAGATGGCTCTGCCTCCTCCCTCATCCAACTCCCTCCCTACAGAATGATAAGGACCTCATCCTCCTTGCCACCTCCATGAGGGCAGCTGCAAGGCAAAATGGCTAAAGGAACTACTGTCTTTTATGTTATAAAAACACAAATAGCCATTTTAATATGTGTGTGTGTATACATACACATATAAATTTTATTTTATATGTATTTGTGTTTTGCCTGCATGGGTGTCTGAGGGTATCAGAGCCCTGAAACTGGAATTATAGACAGGTGTGAGCTGCCATGTGCTTGCTAGGAATTGAACCTGGGTCCTCTAGAAGAACAGCCAGTACTGTTAGGCCATCTCTCCAACCCTCAAAAACTGGTTTCTAAGTGCCCAACCTGTGCCTACCAGGCACAGGAGACACACAAAATGTGTCAATGAGGAAAACCTGTCATTGTGAATAATCCTCACATTGTGAGAAGTGTAGTGGCTACAAGTTTGCTCTTATTTACAGATACTAGTCCCAAATCTTTAGAAGTGGGTGTATAGCCTGGAGTAACCACAGAAAGTCAAAGGGAGTGTGGCCCGAGGAAGGGGAACAGTAAGACCCAGGTACCATAAAGGGAAATGGAAAAAGGAGTGGAGGGGCTTTATCTGGGGGAAGGAAAGGGAAGGCAATACAGAGGGAGGGAAGATAAAGAAGAGCAAGAATAAATTGGAGGCAAAGGCAGTGGTGGAGTTGTGTGAATTTGAGGCCAGCCTGGTCTACATAGTGAGCTCCAGGACAACCAGGAGTGTAGAGAGACCCTGTCTAAAAAAGAAAGAAAGAAAGAAAGAAAGAAGAAAGACATGTTTTGTGTTTATTTAAAAATATGTATGGCTGGGCAGTGGTGGCACACACCTTTAATCCCAGCACTTGGGAGGCAGAGGCAGGCGGATTTCTGAGTTCAAGGCCAGTCTGGTCTACAGAGTGAGTTCCAGGACAGCCAAGGCTCTACAGAGAAACCCTGTCTCAAATAAAAATGTGCGTATATTATATAATCAAATGAGTTTATAGTGTTTGGAGTAGTAAAGCTCCTATCAAGAGCCACAGACTAACAAAAACCTTAGTACCAGGCATGGGAAACCTCCCTTCAAATGACTGGTTCAGGGAGTCTAAGTTGACTCCCAAAACAATGCAGGGCATTGCTGTTCCCCTTGGCTGCCTCCCAGAACTTCCAAGTTAAGCCCCATACATTCTGCATGCATAAAGTAGAAACCTGAGCTGGAACTGACCTTGAGTCCTCCTCCCCGAGGACTAGCTAATATCCAAAGGTGTTATGCAAGCTGCCAAGGGAGAAAAGCAATCAACAGTCTTCCCTAGCTGTGAATGCTGTAGAACACAGTAGTGACCTGCATGGCAAGGTGGCCTCAAGGGTGCAATAGTGGCACCTGTATTTTGGACGTAACCAACAGCAGTTTAACTGGACTGAAGGAATTCATGTCAAACTGCAGAGAACAACCGAGTAAGGGGTGTCCATCCCCAACAGATGCGCAGCTCCTACAAATAAGGCTTAGGGAACGCAGAAGAGGTCATAGACCCTAAAAGCGGGGGGAGTGGGGCAGAAAACTGTAGGAGGCCGAGAGCCAGGATCTTCACTGCACGATAGTGTCTTCTATGACAGGGAGCTGTACCCTTGTTTGAGCAATACATTTGCTCAAACAAGATCTGCACAAAGACTAATAACTGGCATCCAGTGTGGATGAGGTAAGTCTCACAAGGCCACACACCTAGAGGACGAGCTACAAGCAAATAATGGCTGCTAAGAGAAGACAAATCATTCTTCTTTTCCGGGGGATAAGACCCCTCACAGGCTACTCAATTGCAAACAGTCAGCACACAGACATATATACATGGCAACACTAAATGACTCAGCAGGTTGTATTTATGTATACATATGTACATGCAATATATGAAATCATAATCAAGAAAAAGAGGTCAGGAATTTCAAGTGGGGACACAGGAATTGGAGGAGAGAGTGGGTAAAAATGATATACAGTATTCATACGTGAAATTCTCAGAAATAACTAAAATCATATGAAAACAAAGAACACAAGGTGAAAAAGAAAAGTGTGATAGCATAGAAAATCTTGCAGTGGTTGCTATGTGTGTGGCAAGATTTAAAGCCACTGCACTGAGCTCGGGCCTCCTAGAGAGAGGCCCCCATGACTTGCAAGTGCATGCACGCACGCACACACACGCGCGCACACACACACACACACACACACACACACACACACACACACACCAACTGGCTCCCAGATTCAAAGGTTCCCTAGACTTCTTCAAATCTACCTGTGAATAATACCAACAGATGTGATCTGTGTAAAGCACTTGCTTTATATCAGATACCTTTTGGAATATTTCCACACCCATTTTAATCCTTACGTCTCCATGAATCCACATCATGATGCTTAGATTCAAAGTGAGGAAGCTGAGGCAGGAAAGTAATCTAGAGAGGAGGGAGAGAGAGGAAGAAGGGAAAGATGGGGTTGGGGGGGGAGAAAGGACAGGGACAGGGACAGGGACAGGGACAGGGAGAGGGGAGAGGAGCAGGTGAAAGGAAGGAGAACCCTAAGGCACTATGACAACCTTGACCCTGGGCAATGTAGCTTCAGGATCCACATGCTTTGAATCCACAACCACCAGCCATTGACCAGAATGAAAAGACCTTCGTATAACTTGTCATAGTTTTGTCAACCTGACCCGTGAGCGTGTCTACTGTAGAACATTTTCTTGATTAATTGATGCAGAACAGGCCAACTCACTGCAGGCAGTGCCATGCCTAAGGCAAGTGGGCCTAGGCTCTATAAGAAAGCTGGAGGAAAGCAAGTCCATTCCTGCTTCCAGGTTCTTGCCCTGAGCCTCCTCATGATAGACTAGAATCTGTAAATTGAAATAAACCCCTTCTTTCCCAAGTTGTTATAGCTGTGGTATGTAGCACAGCAACAGAAAGCAAACTGTAACTTCCAATCCTCTTCTGACAGACAACTCACTCTTCTACCACCTAAGCATGAAGCTATGTCCATAGGCACACCACCAACACCACAGGCCCCCAAGCTAGCACCCTCCAGCCTGGGCTTGTCCTACCAAGACCTACCATGGTAAAATATGACCTGCCTCCACTGACCTTTCTAAGATAGTTGGTAAGACAAGCCAGAAACAAAAACAAAGCTGTCAAAGAATAAGCACACTTTCCACTCAGACATCTCTTGGAACAGTTGCCTGGGCCTCAAACCGAGCTTCCCAGGCCATGACTGTGCTCTGTAGGCTGGGAGGGAAAACAAAGCTCATGACATCTGCAGCACATAAGCACAGGCAGTGAACAAACGACAGGGCTGCATACATAAGAAGCCATTTGCTTAGTTATGGGCTCTTTATTGGGTCCTAAATATTGTCATTGACATTTCAGAATCAAAAACCCACCAAAGGAACTCTCCAATAGACAGAGGCTCAGCCCACAAGGGGAAAATCAATTACTGGATTGCTGTCATCCCTAGGAGGACCTGCCATCACTACCACGAAGACAACTGCACAGCTACATCACCTCTACAGTATGAGAACCCACACACAGACAGCGTCTGCCCTCACTGCTAGGGTACTTCCTGTCTACGGAATCTCTCTCCTTACTGCTAAGAGGAGAGCATCTATGAACTAGGCCAAGGAAAGGTAAGTGATTTCCTTAAAGTCACTCCCAGCTGGGAGCAGCACAGTTGGAATACACAAGATAGCTGTCAATGCTGCTAGCTCTCAAGGTGGCTGAAGCCTCTTTCAGGGGCCAGCAACAGTCAGGGAAAAGGACCAGGCTTCTTGGCCCGTGGCCCTTCTGGGAAGGCAGGTTTTCTTAACTATGAATGCTGAAATTACCGTGAAGAAAGCTACTGCTGAGACTATGGCATAACTTTGTTTCCCGATGAGAGCTTAAGGTTATGGGACATACAGTATTAAATATACTTAATACACTTCTGGTTAGGGTGAGCAACAAGACTAACAGTGCTGCACTCCCTATATAGGTACATAACAACCAAAGCAGCCAAGTTCTCAGAATTAAATCTCATCTAGGTCATGTAGCTTTATTAAAGTTCTCTTATTTTAGTTTCTCTATCTATGAAACTGGGCTAATAACAGTCTTCCAGGGACCACTTGAAAGTTAAGACATACATACTTAGAATAGTATCCAACATGTAATATCCTCAAACAACTAAGATTAAACATTCATTTTTTACAGGAAGTTTGGGGGTGGAGGTACAGCTCAGTGGTAGAGTGCACAGGCCCTGGGTTGGATTACCTGGCACCACAAAAACAAAAGAATAGAAAAAAGAGTTTAGACAAGTCAAGCTTAACTCCACACACTGCCTCCCCTCATCGTCATTGAAAGCTTTAGCCTGTATCAAAGAAAGATAAAGCTCTG
Source organism: Rhabdomys pumilio (assembly GCA_030674055.1). Lineage (NCBI taxonomy): Eukaryota > Metazoa > Chordata > Mammalia > Rodentia > Muridae > Rhabdomys > Rhabdomys pumilio. The sequence continues at coordinate 3,386,199 of JANHMN010000011.1, forward strand.
GCTCTCCCTCACAACACTGGGTAGGAGCAAGAAGAGAACCCTCCCTCCTGCCTCCCTCCTAAGAGGTGGGTTCTAACTACATCCTCCTTACACCCATGTATGATTCAGACCCAGGACCTTGAAAGGAAGCAAGCAAATAGGACCTTCAGTTTGCAAAAGTCAGCGACAAAGACTCTGTCCAGCACTGCCAGGACCGGTAAACAGGCATAATAGCACACAAGAAAAAAATTTGACCCAGCAATCCTTGTCTTTGCTGCCTTTGCCAAGGAACATTAGGGTGCTTAGAGCTCTGCAGGACAACTTAAGACAGAACTGGAGGCTGATGCCAAGCTCCAGCCTAGAAAGTCATGGGTTCAGGATCATATTACTCCCTCTACTGGAGCCTCTTCCACTGTATGCCCCATTCAGACTGTATGCACATGTACACATGGATGGCCTCTGCCGTCTGCCCAGGGATACCCAACACACAGAAATGTACTTAAAAATTCATACCTGCTCTTTTCTTCAATATTGAAGACTTCTAAAGAGAGGGTTGTATTCTCTGCATTTGAATATCTCTATCGTTGGGCAGGCAGCAAGAACTCACATGTCCTTTCTGTTCTGCTCCCAGCCAGCTGGCAGGATATATGAACAGACTGGCAAGGGGAAAATGGTTAGGGACATCTGACACCTATGCTATCTAGGCAAGAGATGCTGGCCCTAGAACAAGAGGCAAAAGAAAGGCAGACATGTGTGGACCTCATCTGCAAAACTGGACCCAAGAATCAGAATGGGCTCACTGTATGCAGAGGTATACAAAAATGTTTACCAAGATGTAAACCATAAGCACCCACAAACCCATCAGCCCAACAGGAGAATCAAATCCACAAGAGTTCCTAGCAATTTTACAACCAGTCAGTTCATATGCAGAGCAGCTGGCTGTTCCTCTCCTGGAGCCCAGGGAAACACTGTTCAGTTGAGTGTTGGCTTAGGCTTGGTCACTGAGGCTCTGGCAGACATTGCCACATGGGACAAAAGCACAAAGCCAAGCATTGACATGTGTTGCAGGCAGGGTGGGAGCTGGGCTAGGACACTGCTGAGGGTGCACCCACCTGTTCTGACACCCAGCCATGATGTCACCCACAGAAGACTTGCTTTGGGCATTCCCTCATGGGAACCTTCCTCTGCTAAAACTATTAAGAGCTCTACTTACCACTGTCCTAGTACAGAGAGTAGTCTCTAACACAGTACACACATTAAAGCGTCTACTTCCACCTGAAAGTTCACAGACAGGACATCCCTGCTGTTTGTAAAACTTTCCCACAGATGCCTAAAGGGACAGTGAGGCTGTATTGGTATTCCTGTGCCTGATGGATAAATCGACCCTGCTTTGTTTGGGAAGTGGGGAGCAGTGAGGATTTTTTGGTTTTTTTTTGGCACAGAAGTATCCGAAATAAGCAGAAAAGGGACCTGAGATTCCCCACCACACAAACTCCAAGAGAGTACCAAAAGTAGTTAATTACACCACACAAAGCACTAAGTGCCAGGCACTGCTGAGAAGATCCTGTCCCCTGCACATGGTGCTCGGTTTACTCCCAGTACCTCCTTTGGGCCGGGCTGGACTTCTGTGATACAGCGTTTCACTAAGTGGCAATAAGCAACCAGCCATCGCTGTCCAGGGCTGAAACGCTGGCATTAGGCCACAGTTGGGTGGACACTTGAGGAACCAGGTGCCTCCACAAGCTGCTTCCACTCAGCCTGGCAAGGGTACACCCGAGACGCAGCTCCTGGCCAGTGGGTCCCAGAGCACACAGCGCTCGGTGGACGTGGGTCCAAAGGCGACATCCTCGAGGCTCCGAACCCTGGTACACTCCAACTTGTGCCGGGGCAGGGGACGCCCAGAGGCCCGTGGCCAGGCCTCGCCTGTGTCCGGCCGAGGCGCAGTGGCGCCCAGCAGCCGCGGGCGCACGGACGTCCGCAGCCCCACCCCCGACCGCGCCCCCACCCTCAGCGCCGCGCACCTGGCCGCAGCGGTTCGGTGACAGTGAGAACCAGCAGGAAGAGCAGCAGGAAGACACCGCTGTCTGCCTTGGGCACCATTTATCCTCCGTTCATCGTCCCCGGGGCAGCCGCGTGACCCCGCGGGGAGGCCAGACCTGGCCGAGAGGAGAGGGTGAAGGCCGGACTCCGGCCTGGGACTGAGGGGCGGCAGGCGAGGGATCCAGCTGGGCCGCGGCAAGAGAATGCCACCGACTCGCGCGCACTCTAGGCCACAGGAGCGGGACGAGATTCCGGCTCGCGCAAGATGGCGGCCGTCCTGCTCCGGCCCGCGCCACCCCGCCTCCAGCCCGCACTAACCAATGAACACCAAGCTGGGCGGGGGAGACGGGGGTGGGAGGGGGGCAGGCAGAATGGGAGCTCCAGACGCGGGGCGGGGCGGGGCGTGAGCAGGAGAGGCCAGACCTAGGGACAGAGGGACAGTGGGCGGGGTCAGGGGCGGGGCTAATAGGAAATGAGGCGTGCCATTGGCTGAGCCGAGAGGTGGTACTCAGGGGAGGGGGACGCAGCCTCGGCGGCGAAGTAGCCAAAGAGGTCCCTAGTGCTGGTAGGGCCATAGGGACTGGCAGTGCCGGAGCCAGGGTCTGGGGTGGGTAGAAGTGGGGACACGGGATTAGAGAATTGAGGAGGTATAGGTAACCGGACCTGAATGATCTTTACTCCTGGAGGCCCAGGTCTGTCCCAGTGCCAACATATTCCCTAAAGTGGTCTTGTAAACGTTGAACCGCTGTGAAGAAAGTGAAGAGCTCTAGTGAAAATAAAGGACCAGCAGGCTCTGTGGATGGGGAAATGACACAAAGAATATCAACAGAGGAGGAAATAGCTTAAGGGATGTCAGAATAAGAGAGAAGCCCAGACTCTCTGGACCAGATCTAGGGAAGGAGCTGCCTATACAATGGAGAAAAAAGCCCAGACAGAGACAGGGCTAAAGCCTGAGAACAAGGCTCCACATGCTAAACTCGCACCTGCCTTCATGAGCAGCATGAATGTGGAAGGAGAGACAGCAAATGAACCAATCTGTTCAGGGGAAGGAAGTGAAAAGGGAGAAAGGTCAGTCACTTCCAGCATACCTGACTCATTCTTATTGCCCTTTCACCAAAGTCCCAGCCAGGATTCCAACCTATGATAGATATGTGGAGCCATGTGAGTGAGAGATGCTAACTCCTTATAGGTGGATAAAGCGAAGGTCAAACCATCAGATATTCCAACTTTCCCAGGTCTTGGCCCAAGATGTTGGACACAGGTCTTGTCATAACAGAAGGGGAGCCCCTTGCTTGCAGAAGCAAAGGTACCTGTCCAGTGCCATCCTTGGCACTTGGATAGTTTTATGACACATTCCCGGCACTCATTACAAGATCCAGAGCTAGCCTTCTGCCCCCATACCCACCCTGGCTGCAAATCTGCCCTGGAGTTCAGTCAGAGCTATGAGTTGGGCAGGTCCTTTGGAGGGAACTCAGCAAAGTGCAGACTTCCTGCCAATTGTCCACCTGCAGAGCCACCATTAAGCAACCAGAAAAGGTTTGGAAGAGAAGAGAACAGGACAGGAAGTGAGAAGTCCAGCTGAACAGCACACTGAAAGCACAGCGTTAACTCCCTAACCCACCACCACGGCCACCACTGCCGCCGCCGCCGCTGCCACCACCACCAGGCAACGAGATAAAAAACCTGACAGATCTTCACAGCTGTATGCCCAGGTCTGTCTCAGGGCCCAACAGACATCCAAAAGTGGTCTTTTACAAGATGAACCCCCCCACACACACACACCTCAGGCTGGAGCCAAGCATAAGCCATTTTGTTCACTTTTAGTCTGCTCCAGTACACTGGCAGACTTTTCAGGTTCTAAGTCCAAGCACCCCGGCAGTAGCCTCATTTCCCCCTGGGGACTACTCCTTTGTGACTTCACCCACTGAAGTCACCTTCTCAGTGACTTTAGGTTCAATTTCTAGGATCAGAAACACAGGCAGACATTTGTGTCTCATAAGCCTCTCTTACCTCAGGCTGGAGCCAAGCATGAAGCCATTTTGTTCACTTTTAGTCTGTTCCAGTACACTGGCAGACCTTCTAAGTTCTAAGTTCAAGTGGCCCAGGCAATAGCTGCATTTCCCCCAGGGCATTACTCCTTTGTGACTTCACCCACTGAAGTCACCCAGGAGACAGTGCTGAATGTTCCATGCTAGAGTCTTGGGCCTCTTAGGAGGCAGGGACAGCAGGCCTGGCCAGCTCAGAGGACTCTCTGTCCACAGTGTAAATGAGGACACTGCTGGCCCATGTCTGGCAGGGATGTAGAGGGCAGCCTCAGAGGCACTGGGCACTCCCGGCACCATGGATGACGCTGCCGTCCTCAAGCGACGAGGCTACATCATGGGGATAAACTTGGGAGAGGGCTCGTATGCCAAAGTCAAATCCGCTTACTCTGAGCGCCTAAAGTTCAACGTGGCGGTCAAGATCATCGATCGCAAGAAAGCCCCCACGGACTTCCTGGAGAAATTCCTTCCCCGGGAGATTGAGATTCTGGCCATGCTAAACCACCGCTCTATTGTCAAGACCTATGAGATCTTTGAGACATCAGATGGCAAGGTCTACATTGTCATGGAGCTTGGGGTCCAGGGTGACCTCCTTGAATTCATCAAAACCAGAGGAGCCCTGCAAGAGGATGATGCTCGAAAGAAGTTCCACCAGCTCTCCTCGGCCATCAAGTACTGCCACGATCTGGATGTTGTCCACCGAGACCTCAAATGCGAGAACCTTCTGCTTGACAAGGACTTCAACATCAAGCTGTCTGACTTCGGCTTCTCCAAGCGCTGCTTGCGGGATGATAGTGGTAGACTGACATTAAGCAAGACCTTCTGTGGGTCAGCAGCTTACGCGGCCCCCGAGGTGCTGCAGGGCATCCCCTACCAGCCCAAGGTGTATGACATCTGGAGCCTGGGTGTGATCCTCTACATCATGGTCTGTGGCTCCATGCCCTACGATGACTCCAACATCAAAAAGATGCTGCGCATCCAGAAGGAGCACCGTGTCAACTTTCCACGCTCTAAACACCTGACTGGTGAGTGCAAGGACCTCATCTACCGAATGTTACAGCCAGATGTCAACCGGCGGCTGCACATTGATGAGATCCTTAGCCACTGCTGGGTGCAGCCCAAGGCACGAGGTCTGTCCTCCGCAGCCGTCAACAAGGAGGGGGAAAGCTCTCGGGCCACTGAGCCCACATGGACCCCTGAACCTGGTGCTGATAAGAAGTCTGCCACCAAGTTGGAGCCTAGGGAAGAGGCACGACCCGAGGCCCAACCTGAGACAAAACTCCAGGAAGAGACTGTGCAGGTGGCCAGGCAGTCAGAGAACGTGGGCCTCAGCAGCGAACTGAACAGGGACACAGAGGAAGGGCGCCCCCAACAGACTTCAGAGACACATACTTAATGAGCCTCTTGCAGCCCAGGGGGCCAGCAGGGAATGAGGCAGAGCTCATGGCTTGAAGCCTGAGCCTAGAAGTCAAGGGACGAGAGAGAGAAGGAAGACACTCCCGGATGAGCTATTTTCGTCACTTTCTTCTCCCCCCCTTTGAACTTGGTAACTCACATGGCTAAAGAAGCAATAAATCACTATATTAGAGCACACCCTCAGGTGAATGTCTTTGCCCAGATGACTGTAATCCTGGGCTCCCTTGTCTTCCTATTAGACTGCAAATCCTCACTCATAGGGAAATCCATCCCTGCGCCCCAAATCTAGACTGTATCATTAGGCCATGGCAAGGCAGCTGTACCAGTGAGAGGCTGGTTCGGGGGACTCGGAGGGGCAGAGGCCATGGAAGATAGCTAAGTGAAGAGGATAACTTCTAGAGGAAGGCTGAGAACTGCAAAGAAAAGTGGAGAGAAAGCAAGGGGAGGCTAGTCCAAGGATGAACTTGACTGCCTGTAGAAGAAGGGCTGGAAGCCAGAGTCCTGTCTTGCACTAGGAGAGCTGGCTTCCTGCATCAGGGGCTCAGGGTCTAGGTAGGTGTTTTATCACTACCCCAGGGCTTCAGGCTGCACAAACCTGCCTGTGAGGGGTTGGGGAGAGTATAGAAGGCACACTGACCAGCCCTATAGTACCTCTTGGGACTTGCTTAGCAGCTGGGTTTTCAGCTCTGCCCAGCAAAAACATGTTCCTCCCTGTCCAGCTGGTACCCAGTTCTCAACTGTGCCCTAAATTGCTACATGCCACTGTTTCCTAGCCTAGGAGTAAGGGGCTCCACTAGCTAACCCAAGCACGTCCACAGCCCTGTATAGCTTTTGACTGTATCCCATTCCCCTCCAATCTCAATCAGTTCCAGAGGAGATGCCCCAGTAGAGCTGGAAGCTGACCTCTGCAAAGCAAAACTGGCAGCTTGTCTGAAGCCTATGGGCAAGGAAGGCAGCTACCGGCATTCCAAATGGGCATGGCCTGTTCCTGGCACCACAGGCTTCTATGTGCTGCCTGCCTTGCTTACATCATGTCCCAGGCAGTCCTCACCTTGCCATTGTGGCCCCTTTCTTCACCTCACTCTGGGCAACCTCATGGAAGTCTAAGGGTTTAACACACAAAAACAAAAACATTTAGACTCATCTCAACCCTGGACCCACCTATGTCTCAACCTTGGGAAGACACCAATCCCAAATACCCTAGAAAAGTGGTGTCAGTGAGTTTCTGGATGTGACCTTCTTGCACCTGTGCCCCACCCAGGCCACCTTTGCCCCACTGTGCACTGTTCTACCCATTGCCTCCCAGTGTTCACACGCTACATCCTCCCATGCTCAGACTTTCAGTGCTAGCTTCTGATCTGCCCACCAATGTCCCCTCATCCCTGTACCCCAACAACGTGTGCCGTAAGCATACTTGCCAATTCACCTCTGAAGACTGTGCCCATCTCCCCAGGCTCAGCCAAGCTTTGTCCTCCTCAAAGCCTTCTGGGACCAATCAACACTCTGTAGCCTGCTTCTGTGAATTGTCTGTGAGAACCGAGTACTCAGGGTCAGGCATAGTACAGATCCTGAGCAGCACTCCAGTGAGTGAGACTGGGCAAGTGCCATGAAGGAACTTGGATGGGGCAGAAGGCTCCAGAACATGGGGCTAGCTGGTGGGTTGTGCTGAGAAGTATGTAGGTGCCTGCCTTTGCATCTCTGTAGTCCTGCCAAGGTTTGGGAAACAGAAGACACCAAGACAGTCTGAGGCTGCTTGGAATTCAATGAGGAGACAGTTGAGATAGGAAGTGACACAAGAGCCCCTGCTGTGTGCGTCACTCTGGGGTGAGAGGACCAGGACTTCAAGGTGTCCTCTAAGGTGTATTCTTGTTCCCCATCTTTTCCCTCTTGTCCACTGTGCACCTGACTACGTCACTTCCTGTTTGATGCCTTCTGTCCCACCTCCCCATCTAGAAACAGGCCTTCTTGCTTTCTCTCTGAACACAGCACCTTCACATTTTGGCAACTCAATGAAAGCATTGAATTGAAATGTGCGATATGAAAATGAGCACAGGACTTCTACAGGAGCCAAGAGGGTGTCCACAGGATGCCACCTTGCAAAACAAACATCCATGTACAAAAAACAAGACGGTCCAACTGCAAGTGGTGAGCATTGCCATGGCACCTGTAGCCCAGCTCACTAGCTCACAAAACCCCAAGCTTGCTCTTTCACAGACAATGCTAAGGGCTATCAATCCCTGGGCTATCCAGCACCAAACCTAAACAGTCCCCTCCTCACTAACCAGGCCCAGATTGGCTTTTCCTAATTCTCCCCCCTCCTCTTGACCCTCAGGTGCTTGCTCTGGCTGGAGGCCCTGGGCCTCCACATGCATCCCAAAGCCAATTGGCTTCTTAACAGCAACCATCTTAAAAGGGATGGTTTATATGGTTCTATCTTAGGTTCTTTAAGGGCTGCTCATCATTCACAGAAAAAAATCTCATGACCTTCTCTGACTTACACTTTAACCATGTTCAACACTTGTCTGCTTGGTTACCTCACCACCTTGCACATCTGGTTGAAGCCTCCCCATCTTCCACACCACACCCTCCCAAGCATGCACCTGCCTACCTGGACCCTCAGTGCATTCCCTATACTACCTCCCCTCCCAGCCCACACACCTGTTCACCAGGGATGTGGCTCATCTGCCCACTCTGTAGCCCAAAGACCCCAAACATGGAACCGATTTCATCTAGTAGACTGGAACCAGCACTGGACTGACTGGACCTGGGCAGCTTCCACGGACTGATACACACTCATAGGAAGTTTTCTTCAAACAAACCTCAAAGAAGTGGCAGGGAACTGGCTCTGGCGATGTGAGGACCAACACAGGACCAGTTCCCATGGCCCGACAGGGAAACAGGGATGAGACTGGACCTGTATCGATTCTCTTTGGGCCTCATTGGTGACAACAAGGCCACTGCAAGAAAGAGGGCCAGGGAAGGTTACCACAGGCCTGAATGGCAGCTTCATTCCAGTGGGTGGGGAGGGGGTGCTCCTTCCAGGCCTTCCTGGCTTCCACCCGGGGCCCATTCCCCAAGCCCAGTCCCCACTGCCTGCAGCCCAGCTTTATGACTTCACGCACTGTCACTTGGTGACAGTGTTGAGCGTTCCACCCCAGGCCCAGCCCAGCCAGACGCCTCCCCCAGTGGGAATGAGGACAATGCCTGCTGGCCCGTGTGGGGAGGGGATGTAGAGGGCGGCGGCGCCGGCCGCTCCTGGCACCATGGACGATGCCGCGGTCCTAAGGAAGAAGGGTTACATCGTGGGAATCAATCTGGGCAAGGGCTCCTACGCAAAGGTCAAATCTGCCTACTCAGAGCGTCTCAAGTTCAATGTGGCAGTCAAGATCATCGATCGCAAGAAAACACCCACGGACTTTGTGGAGAGATTCCTTCCCCGGGAGATGGACATCCTGGCGACCGTCAACCACCGTTCCATCATTAAGACCTACGAGATCTTTGAGACCTCTGATGGACGCATCTACATTGTCATGGAGCTGGGTGTCCAGGGCGACCTCCTGGAGTTCATCAAGTGCCGAGGAGCCCTGCATGAGGACGTAGCACGCAAGATGTTCCGCCAGCTCTCCTCAGCTGTCAAGTACTGCCACGATCTGGATGTCGTCCACCGAGACCTCAAGTGTGAGAACCTTCTGCTTGACAAGGACTTCAACATCAAGCTGTCTGACTTCGGCTTCTCCAAGCGCTGCCTGCGGGACGGGAGCGGGCGCATCGTCCTCAGCAAAACCTTCTGTGGGTCAGCAGCTTACGCGGCCCCCGAGGTGCTGCAGGGCATCCCCTACCAGCCCAAGGTGTATGACATCTGGAGCCTGGGTGTGATCCTCTACATCATGGTCTGTGGCTCCATGCCCTATGATGACTCTGACATCAAGAAGATGCTGCGCATCCAGAAGGAGCACCGTGTGGACTTCCCACGCTCCAAGAATCTAACTGGTGAGTGCAAGGACCTCATCTACCGCATCCTACAGCCAGATGTCAGCCGGCGGCTGCACATTGATGAGATCCTTAGCCACTCGTGGCTGCAGCCCCCCAAGCCCAAAGCCATGTCCTCTGCCTCCTTCAAGAGGGAAGGGGAAGGCAAGTATCGAGCAGATTGCAAGCTGGATACTCGACCAGGCTCAAGACCTGAACACCGGCCTGACCACAAACTGGGGAGCAAACCCCAGCACCGGCTGCTGGGGGCACCTGAGAATGAAGACAGGATGGAGGAGAGGCTGGCTGAGACTTCCAGAGCTAAAGACCATCACATCTCTGGAGCTGAGGTGGGGAAAGCAAGTACCTAGTGGTGGAGAGGGCCCTGGGGGGTCATGGTGTGCAGTCTGCACCCATATAAGCTAAGTAGGCAGGTAGGAGCTGAAGAAGGCACAGGTGCAAGGAACAAGTAAAATCCGTCAATTAAACCACTATTTTGATTACGTTCTATTAGCTTTCTTCCACTTCGTAGCAAAGCCATTAATTACTGACCACCAAATAAACCACAAAGTGTATACAAGCATTCAGAGTGCCCAGTGGGGAGTCTTTTTCTCTAGGACTCATCCAGCGCGGGATCTCCAGCATAGGGGTTCAGGAACCTGTACTCAGGCACAGGCAGACTCAGTGAGGCCTGTGGCAGAGGGGGCCTCTACCACACCCTTTTGCTAGACTCACACTTGCTGGCCTCTTTCTTCCATCCCCAAGGCCTTCAGCACTGGACAGCTCCAAGACTCTCTCTTATCTTATGCAATACAAGCCACCCTGCCCCTGTTATTCTTACACAGTGGTCATTGTCCATCCACTTCAAAGAGGCAATCAAAATCAGAGACCTTTGCTGTGCAAGCCTCGCACTCATCATCCCCAGGAATGGGGCAGCCCACCTGGAATCTTGTTGCTATTTTACCCATTTTGTAGGCCTGTAATGCCGGACCCTCAGCAGCCCTCAAAGTGCCTAGATGCCACTTCCTGGTTACCATCTCTCCAAATGCTTGAAGCACCTAGACCGCACCCATCCTCCCCATCTCCTGTCTCTGCTTCCCACTCACTGGAGGAATCCCTTGGATTAAAGCTCAAGCTTCCCTAGCCCAGGAACCCAGGGTAGCCTCACCATGGGGAACTCTGGTTAGTAGAGGCCTAGCCTGGTTTGTCTGCTACCTTGACAGAAAACACTAGATAAATACTTGATAGAAAAATAGCGTAAGGGAGGAAATGGTTTATTCAGCTCACACTTTTGGGTCACCATCCATCACTGAGGGAAGCCAGAGCAGAAACAAGTAGGAGCTGAAGCAGAAACCATGAAGGAGTGTGGCTTCCCGGCTGGCTTCCTCCCAGGCTTTCTTACACAGCCCAGGACCACTGGCCCACAGATGCCACTGTTGGGCCCTGTCCTCCCACATCAGTTAGCAATCAAGAAAACGTCTGCAGACATGCCATCAGCCATTATGACAAGAGGTAATTCTTAATTGAGATTTCTTCTTCCCAGGTGATTCTAGCTTCTGTCAAACTGACTAACACTGAGTAGTACAAGGCCTAAGGAGGAAGGTACCCAACCCCAGTGGTCTCCAGGCAACATGAGTGCTGAGGCCTGAGAGGCCCAATGCCAGCAGACTAGAAAAGGTGGCTCTCACGGAATCAAAGGAAGACCTGGGTGTCAGAAGAGTCTGGTATGCTTTAGGCTGCCTCAACAGCCAGGACTGCTCAGAGGGCAGGCCCTAGGATGCCACTTGCAACCTGAAAACTGTAGGCTAGGGGATTAGATCCAGTTTTTGACTCTGTTAGGCCAAGCAGGGACCCTTCAGCTCTCTCTCTAGACACAGGCTCACAGGCACAGCTGGCCTCTAGTCGCCTGAGGGCTAGTTACTCTCAGTTGCTGGTGCGCATGGCATTTGCAGGTTTGCAGGGAGCCCACACTCTTCTCAAAATACAGGTCAGGCCGAGGTAAAGCTGGTGCCTCAGCCAAGTCCAGTAGGCAGAGCTGAAGAACACTGGGTCAAGCAGAGAAGAGGACAGGGAGGCAGCCAGGTTGCTGGGAGGTACTGGCTCAAGTCACAGGAAGAGGACTGGTCCTGATGAGCCTGACATACAGGTCCTACCAGAGCCCGTAACCAACAAACCAACTGGCTAGCCCTGACTGGCCCACGAGCTCAATGGAACAACTTTTGGGGTCTGTGCTACCCTTTACTGTGGAAGGCTCAAGGGTGGTCTCAGCGTAGAAGGCAGCTCTGTGAGCCAAAGTTTCCTCCCCTAGAGACCCTTGCTTCTAACCCCAAGGTCCTGAGACACCCACATGGACCTCAGGACATGAATCAGCAGCCTGGCCAGACAGTGCCAGGTATTCTTTAATGAGGGTTCAGTTGGGGGTTAACTAGAAGGCATTTTCAGCAGGGCCCTGGGGGACAGCACCAATGCCATATTCCCAAGGGAGTGGCCAGTGTAATGTGCCAACCTGGCCCGGGCACAGCACTATATACTTGTGGTTCTTGGAATAATCAACTGCCCGTGGTCTGGGCCTCCAAGGCCTTGAATCCTCTGAAGAGTAGAAAGCTGCCCTAGATGCTCCACAAAGTGTCCCACAAATATCCACAGGTCCAGCCAGGCCTGGCTCTAAAAGAAGTCTGAAGCTTTGCGCCGGGCAGGGAGCTGCAGCAGATTGTCTGTGATGGAGGTTGGGTCCTGTGTGAGGGGTGTACGTGTAGCAGACCCAGGGGCTGGTGTGCTTGTGGGTGTCTGCGGCCCACCAGCTGGGGTCTTGAGGTGGGTAGAGCGTGCTGGGGATGGTGTATAGCTGGCCCGCAGGGCACGGTCTGTGTACTTGCTGGCTGTCCTGCTTACGAGGCGCTGTAGGGCTGGGGACATGGCTGGGCTCAGTCCTTTGGGAGTAAGACTGTAGAGAAGGGACAGAAGAAAGCAACCATGTTAGAGGGTAAGGGCTGCTTAAGGCAGAGCCTCCCTCAGCTCCTCAAGGGGAGCCCTATTGAGAGACATGGTCACTGTGAACTGAGAAAGATAACACTGTTCACACAGCAGTCAGGCCAAACCTGAGGCCCTACGGAACTGCTCCCTTTGGCTGCGGGGCTGGACAGAAGACAGACTTCTGAGAGCTGGAGTCTCCAACCTCTATGTAACTGAATGACATTGACCCACAGGACTAATAGGAGCTTGCAGTCGGGTAAGGAGCCGAAAGGTACCTCTTAGGGAAACGCCAAGGAGGACACTGAGGGAAGATGATGGAGAGGGCCTCCCGGCCTGCTCCACACACATTCTGCAGTGGAGAAGCAGCCATAGCACTTACAAAAGAACTCTGTGGGTACCCTGGGCTCTGTCCTGCAAGCTGTGTACACACATGGCCTTGGAGGTGGCGAGAGTAGGAATGAAGCAGCCACACTTATCTCTACCCCCACTCCTCCCCACGGACCCAGCTGCCTCTCACCTGGCCAAGTTTTCTGTAACTCTCCGCAATGCTTCCTGCTTCTTGGCCCGGTTTTTGGCAGCTGCTTCATTGGCCATCTTCAGACCCAGACGCTCTCTGCGTCCTGGCTCCAAGATCTACAAGGTAGCAGACATATGGGTGACCTGTGCTGGACCTGTTACCTGGCCAGGTACTCCATTATCCAGAAGACCAGCTACTGTGCCACCTTTCCCTCATGGCTGCTACAGTCCCAGCCACTCACCTTTCCCAATAGCCTATCAAAAGGCACCTTCCCAACACCCCCACCCCCAACTGGACATGGTGGTGTATTCCTGCAATCCTAGCAACTGGCAGGAGACTGGAGAATTTCAGGACACCCTGAGCTACCAAGTGAGACCCGATGTTAAAAAACAAACAACTCCAAATGGCTCAGTGGGTAAAGGTGTTTGCTAAAAGACTGACAACCTGGTTTGAACTTCTCCTGAGACCCCGAGGGTGGGAAGAGAGAAATAAGCACTCTTTCTTACAGGTTGTTCTCTGATCTCCACACATGCTGTGGTATGTGCCATGCATAGATGCTTACACACATACTCACACAAATAATAAATATAAAACAAAGGAAAATGAGAGGCTGAGAGCTGGGAGTGGCGGTGCATGCCTTCAGTCTCAACACTTAGGAGGCAGATCTCCGAGTTTGATCCACACAGTGAGTTGCAGACAAATCTGAGCTACATATGGAAACCCCTCTCAAGAAACAAAAACAAACAAAAGAGCTAGTCCCAGCACTTTGGACGCTCAAAGAGATGGAGGGTATGCACAGGAACCAGGTCCTGGGTAAAATCCCCAGCACAACACAAAACAAGAACAAAACCAACCAACCAACCAACCAACCAACCAACCAACCAACCAACCAGTGACAGTGTAACTGTGTTATCTTCTAGCTGTTTTTACAACTGTTTATATTGAAGGTCTTCACTTTGCTGGAACTTACTTTGCTGTTACCAATACTCAGGACCTAGTTTACTTTATCCCCAAAGGCCTGGCAATCCTGCACCATCTTTCCATACCCTCCACTCTTTGTCCATCCAACTTGACACTTGGGCAACAAAGGACACAGGCTACATCTGCTCTGTCCCCTGCACAGCTGGCCCAGGGCTTATTTTGTCTCAGAATTCTCTGCCTTGGTAGAGGCCACTGGGGGTCTAGCATTGCTTCCTGTGCAGCCGGTCAGAGCCCTGGGCCACACAGCATCTTGTGTGTTCTTGTCTCACATTTGTCTTGGTTATCTTACATCCCAGACACAGTATAACCAAGACCTCCAAAATCTCTGCCCATGACTTGTCTAGGTATGTAGTCCACCACCTCTACAATCTGCTGCAGGGATGTCTGTCACAGGCCCTGCTGGCTTGGTCAAGGAAAGTTGTGTCAGGACCACAGCACAAGTCTGACATTCGCTTTCTGAGAGCTGTACTGCGCCCGGTGACTGACTCCACTGCTGCACTAACATGACCCCTTCCCACCACATTCCAAACTGATCACAGGCAGTTTGGAAGGTCTGGCTTAAGATGATCTGTGACCCAGGCACTAAAGCATATCTATGTTTATTCAACACTGAGTTAATCCTGTTGGGTTTCCAAAGATTCACATTCTTGGCCTGCCCATGCATACTGTGAGTTACTGGGGCTCAGCACTCTCAGGGTACACCCTCAAGTACCGGGGCCTTTGTTCACTTTCCAAACTACACCAGACACTGTTTCATCCACAAACTCCCAATAGCCCTGGACACTGTACGTTTTCTCCCCAGAGCTCTCAGGGGTACTATCTGCCCACCCATCTATGCCAGCAGGGGCCACCTGACTGTATATGCTGTCTGCCTACCTTTAGTTTCCTGCTCACCTGACAGGGGCCACATGATACACACCAGGCCTATCTGACTTGGACTTTCTGGTCTGCTCTAGGTCTTGACCTCCATTCTATCCACACCTACAATACTGGGTTCATACTGTACTATCTTGAGAATCTTTAACTATGCTATGTAACCAGAGGCTAGTCCTTCTGGGGATGCACATGGCATTCCACAGTCTTCATGCCCACAGGGCAGCTGGAGTTCCTGGTCTGACTCTGTGACAGTGTAGCCTCCAGGCTTGCCTTATTTCCTTGGCATGGCCTCCACTCTTCCAAATCTCTGGCAGTCCGACCATAATGCCCTCTTCTGCAGAAGTCCAGTGTGTGTGCTGAGTCCTGAGCAGCTGGTACTAAGGCATCCAAACTGAGTCCCAGATGGATCCCCGCCCAGCACAGCGCACCTTGAACGTGGGTCCCGGTGTCCTGTCCACATAGGGGCTCTCGGATCCTTCAACTCGCAGGGGCGTGTTCTCAACCTCTCCCCATGTCATCAATGGGGACTCATTGACACCTGCAGAGAGAGAGAGAGCATACACCTCAGGCCAGAGTACCTAGTGCGGGAGTTATCTTTCTCCCTAATAAATGTAGCCTCGCTGACACTAAGGCCAACAGACAAACTCCCTCACCATTTGAAGAGAAAATTCAAAGATAGCAGAGCCCCAAGGCAAGATGGCTATCCTTATGTCAAGGAAGGCAGGTCTACTGGACCCCATCCTAGCACAGGGCCGAGGGTGTCAATGGAAGAAAACACTCTTGCTTTCCAAGGTTTCCTAAATGCCAGTGCAACCATATGGTGCCTTCATACAGTATCACATTACATATGACACCCTCTGGAACCACATTACAGCAACCAGCACCTGGTGTAGAGGCCAGCGTGTAGTGGGGCACCAAGGACAGCCAAGTTTCACCTGCCTCCCTTGCAGAGACTGTAGGACTAGTGTCCAGAACCTCTCCACCTGCAGAACTCTCCAAATTTAGATCTATAAGAACTATGCATACATGCAGCAGTCTGTCCATTCACACCATAGGCAAGACCAGAGCAACTTGAAGCATTTCAGGTCACACATGGGAGAGTCTAGCCTGTGCACAGCCCTGTCCAGCCTGGGCTTATAGCCTATTTCTTACCAGGAGCAGGAGAAGGAGTGGCAACAAATCCAAAGCCGCCCACTCTGGGGGACTCCTGGGGAATGAGTTCCTTGCCATCAGGGCCAACCTTGCCCTGTTTGTGCTGGAAGAGCAGAGAGAGACCAGTGGTTTTTTTTTCTGTTTTGTTTTTTCGAGACAGGGTTTCTCTGTGTAGCCCTGGCTGTCCTGGAACTCACTCTGTAGACCAGGCTGGCCTCAAACTCAGAAATCCGCCTGACTCTGCCTCCCAAGTGCTGGGATTAAAGGTGTGTGCCACCACCGCCCTTTAACTGGCTGAGACCAGTGTTAAAGGGTTCTCCACAGCTGACTATGGTAGGTGCTGAGGTACACAACAGAAGCACTTATCCCTGGGAAAGAACTGGGGCTCCAAGAGAGACGGAAGACCCCTTTCTTCAAGGATGTTGAGGAAGTGTAGCAGTCAAGCAAAGGGTGCCCCTTTTCCCTACCCATGGAAGAGCCTCTTGGGTTGCAATGCTACAGAGGGCCAGGTCTGGCTCTCCCCCGTGGCATCTGAGTCTTCCCATCTCCTGGGTCGCCTCCAACCCCATGATGATCAGGGATACTTACACATCCTGACGCCAGGCTCTCGGTGGTCAGGCTCTTCCTGGTACTTACCAGTATACACCGCTCTACTCCAGCTCATTGACTGCTATATAGGTATGTATGGGGTGTGCGTGTGTGTATGTATATATGTATATATGTGTGTGTACATACATATATAGCCTCCAGAAGCTTCTCTCCTCTCTTGCCAACATCATAGGGGCTGGTACAGGGCTGGACCCATAAGTTATATGTCTAGCACCAATGGAAGGGGTCAAAAGGAGATACAGGTCCTGCCACGCAGGGGCTGCAGTAGTTCTGCCAATTAAGTTCCATCTAGCCTTGTGAAAACCCTAATTTAAAGGGACAGCCACGGTGGGAGAGGCTACACCTCTCCACAGTTTTCCCAGTGCACCTGCTCAGCGGCCTGGTGGCTCTGCTAACTCACCTGGGCATTGAGGGCAGCTGCCTGCTGAAGCTGGGACCTACTCAGAGCCTGACTGAAGGGGTCCCGGAGGAAGCGTGTGTTCTTATGCACTATCTGCCGTGGCTTCTTGAACAACTGCTCTTCATCAGGAACACCTACCAAAGGAAGAAAAGGTAGCAGGGACCCAAGGGGTGGGAAGCCCCATGCCTCACCTCAACCTTACAGTCAGGCAGACTGAAGGCTGAAAGTATACCTCCTTAGCCAAGTCTCCCCAGCAGGGCACAGCAGAGGTGCCTTAGTTCACAGACCCTCAACAAAGCAGTAGGGGAGACTGTAATGTGCCCAAAACATCACACATTTCCCAACCCCAAGATGGACCAGGACTTCTCTGTGGTCCACGCTGCAAGTGGACATATACACATAGACTTTAAAAGCTGGCTCAAAGGTGACAAGACAGACCACTGTAGCCCTTGTCTTCTGTCCTGCTCGGCCCTGTTCACTTACCCTCGGGATAGTACATGAGAGAGTTCTTGGCCTTGTACTTCCAGGTCTCCACTCCAGCCTGACTGCTCTCAATGGCTTGGTGCTCTGCCGATGGGAGTTCAAGATTATCTTTCTGTCGCTATAGTGACACGGGGGAAAGTAGGGTCAGAGAGGCACCCAGCTGTACCTGTGGCCCTGGGACTCCATCCCAAAAGAAGGTGCTTTTGTCTCAAGTTCCAGGACTACCTTCTCAAATTCCTCCTCAGCCTGGTAGAGCCACGCATGGCGGGCATGGCTTTTTTCCTTGGCCACCTCCATGATCTCCTGGAAGGAGGCGTTGTCTTCACTTGTGTAGCGGCTCAAGAAGACATCCAGGCTGGGCAGCGGCTCCTTCTCCTCCTCCTCTCCAGCCTCCCCTGCTAGGATCACAAGTAGGGAAACACAATACCACACACAGCTTGATTATCACTGTACGGCTGAGGAGACCACCCCACGTTGTAAGAGCTCCTGGAGGTGACAGACAGACTCTGACTGTTCAGGCAGACCCAGGTGGCAGCCACAGCTGACTGCCAGCTCCCTTCATCTGCTGGATGCCAAGAGAAGTCTAGGATCTGGTTGACTAGTGAAGGAGTCAGACCCTAAAGCAAGAGCTCATGACGACAGCTTAAGCTTAGTAGGCGCTTCCTCTGCCCGAAGTATATTAACCCTGTAGGATCTACTTCCAGAGCCCTGTGAGCTCTCCTTCCTGCCTGGAATTGTCTTTCCCTTCCCTTTCTGACTGATATTACAGCTGAGTGGTGGCCACTCAGTTGTCAAGGTATGACAGTTAATTCCTCTTTTTTTTTTTTTTTTTTTTTTTTTTTAAAGATTTTCTTTTTATTTGTATGAGTACACTGTAGCTCTCTTCAAACACACACCAGAAGAGGGCATCAGATCCCATTACAGATGGTTGTGAGCCACCATGTGGTTGCTGGGAATTGAACTTAGGACCTCTGGAAGAGCAGTCAGTGCTCTTAACCACTGAGACATCGCTCTAGCCCGACAGTTAATTCCTAAGGCAGGAGCCCATATGGCCCAGCCAAGCATAGCACCTTGATCCCTGCTGACAGGGACAGTGATGCTCTTGTAGAGGTACCACTTCAAGTCTCAGGGGGACATGGGAAGCTGAGGTTTCTCATCCATTCTACTGACAGCTCTTGACCACAGCTATGTGCCAGCCAAACACTGTAGTTATAAGTCCTGAGGTTAGAAAAGGGCAAACTTAGGCCAGGTGGTGGTAGCATATGCCTTTAATCCCAGCACTCAGATGGCGGAGTCAGACAGATTATCTGAGTTTGAGGTCAGCCTGATCTACAGAGCAATCTCTAGGTCAGAAAAGGCTACACAGAGAAATCTTGTCTCAAAAAAAAATAGAAAGGACAGCCAGGCAGTGGTGGTGCACGCCTTTAATCCCAGCACTGGGGAAGCAGAGGCAGACGGATTTCTGAGTTCGGGGCCAGCCTGGTCTACAGAGTGAGTTCCAAGACAGTCAAGGCTACACAGAGAAACCCTTGTCTCGAAAAACCAAAACAAAAAAGGAAATAAAGGGGCAAACCTGGGCTCCATTCCATTGTTATTCTGACACCAATGGAAGTTACAGGTTTTTGAAGCCTGTTTCCCACATGTGCAATTACAAAGACTCTTACGTTTACTGGTAAAATGTATGTATAAAGAAGAACATTCTTCAAATTGGAAGCAAGACCTAGACCCTGCTCTCCGGGATGACTTGCCAGTTAGTAATTAGGGTGAGGGGCAATAAACAGAAATGCCCCCGAACAGAGGGAAAACACAGTGAGACTCTCTGGTCTCAACAAAACAGACAAATCAGAAAGGCAGTCAGTAAGGACAGAGCCCCAGGTGGCTCCAGCTTTAGGTGACCTCCAACAGAAGGTCAAGAACCCAGCGTTCAGACTAGCTTCTGCCTCTAAGCCTAAACAGGTAACACCTGAATACTGACCTGAAGGGAGAGAGACACACAAGCAACTGCCTTGGAAATATGGAGGTAGAAGGGGCCTGAGGCATCTTCAGGAGACATCAGTGGAGAGCCTTGTAAGCCCACAATGCCCACAAGGCAAAGGCTGGGACACTGAATGCAGACTGGTGACGGTACTGGGCTCTCCTACCAGAGATAGGCCAGAGGCAGAGAACACAGTTCCTCTATAACTGGGAGCTGGCCTCAGCTCTTTTGCCTCCCAAACCAGTGTCTCTGATCCCAAAAATGATGCTTAGGAGGCCACTCAAGGATGAAATGTGACTCTGAGAAAACTCACAAGAATATGATTCCCAAGCAGTCTTGGCCATGAGACCAAGAGTGAGTTCACTCACCATCATCTAGGTCTCGGCCCTGGGGTCGGGGCTTGCTGCCCAGCACACTAGAGCCCGGGTGTACCTCAGGAGTTTCAAAGGTGGCTGGAGTAACATCTGAGGGAAGCAGAACAGAAATCAGAGTGAACCTTACGTGACAACAGACTTTCCCCAACACCGTCTACAGCACCGTCCTCTTACAGGGTGGTGGAGGTTCCCGAGATATCTTGCCCAGGGCAGAGCCAAACTTGATGGCAATCTGGCGCATGCGCTCCAAATCTCCATTTTCTTCAGCCTCCAGGTACTCCTTCTGTGCTTGTAGCTTCTCCACATCAGGGAAGAAGTCTCTCTGGATAACTGTCTGAAGTCCCTGCCATAAGCAATCAGATCAAGGGCCAGAGTTGGCATCTGGGAGTCCTAACTCACAGTCCACCCCTTAGGCCTTTCCCTTCTGCCTACCTGGACGACTGCAAGATAGTTTAGAAGCGTTTTCTAGTAAGGCCGCTCATCCCACATGGCTCTGATGTATTATTTAATATTACCGAACAATCTCTTGAAACCCATGAAATCCCTTACTAACTGATCTTTCTCTTTGCTGGCTCCATTTAGAACACCAGCCAGACTAATGTGGATATTGTCATCCTCATCCCACCCATGAATTTGTATTTCAGTCTAATCCTTTCTCTTGAAAGACAGTCACCACTACCGCCACCCAGGATAAAGTCCGGAAGATTTCACCTCCAGCCAGACCTCGCTGTGAAGCTGCAAGTCTGTACAGTCAGCTGCATGGCGATCGTACAAGCCAGCATATCCCAGAAGCATCCTAAATCTAACCAGCCTAAAACTAACCCTATGTCAGCCTGTTCTCCAGCATGTCTGCAGTGGGACTCCTAAACTCGAGAAGCAACTGAGACACACTCTCTCAATGATGTGGCCAGTTCCACTGTCTAATTCCAGGACCCCCAGCCTTTGACATTTTACAGCCTTCCAGAAAGTCGTCTTCGCCATCACTCGAAAACCGTGTCAAATTTCTACCTATTCTACAGGAAAACTATTTCCTTGACCCTCAACAGAAAACTGGATTCCCACTTCTGCCCTGTTTTCTTCGTTCTCAGTGCTTCCCAAACCCCAAAGACAGTTGTTTCACTTCCATGGTTGGCTGAGAGTGCCAGGACCAGAAAAAATTCAAAGGACTAGAGAGGAACGCGAATCGGGTGAGGGGCCCGGAAGTCGCCAGCGCTCGCACTGAGCTGGTACCTCGATGTACTCTTCTTCATCCAAGACCCGCTGCCTGCTTCTCGCAACCCCGGCGTCTCCGGCCTCCCCAGCCGCGCGCTTCCTCGGGGGCGCGGACGCGGAGGACAGAAACAGAGAACCCGCCGAGGACCCGGGCGTCCCCATCGCTATCCCAGAATCGCTCGGGCGGCGTCGGCACTACCAACAGCCAGCCAATGGAGAAGCAGTATTTTTGTAATAAAGCCGACGCTCCAATGATGTCACTGGGAGCGCCGGATCTTAAGAAAGTTGTAGTCTTTTTATCCCCACCCGCTTTGCTCATGCCTGTCTAGACTATGATCACTAGGGGGAGATGTGGGGTAACAGTCCTTCTGTTACAAGTTCCAATTTTTTTTTCTTTTAAATTACAGATGCTTCAAACATTTTAAAATACTTCAAAAAATTTGATTATATATGACTCCCAAAATCAGAAAAAGAACGCTAAGACAATTCTTCCCATATAGTTAACTAATAAAATTTAAATGAAAAGAAAGAACAAAAGTGTACTTAAATTTCTAGTTGGGTTTATTAGTTCCCTGCCTGCCAGGGTGGGCTTCCCAGAAGAGGCCTGTTCTCACTGAAAGCATTCGTGGAACTTTCTTTCTAAGGGAGATCATGAATCAGATGAAACAAGCTCTAGCCCAGATCAATTTGTTACAGTTTTGCTTTTCCAATGATCTCTTCCTTCACTCTGAGTCACTGGGGACTTTATGACGATGTCCCTGCCTCCATAGAGTTGGCCATACAAAAGAAAAAAACACATGTAAATCATACTGAGAATGTGTAAAGTTACATCTGTGACCCGCAAGAAGTCTGAACTCAATTTCTACACAGGACATGTCAAGTAGCGTGTTCCCAGGCAGAACATGGTCATAGATTGTGGGCGAATGGATAGGCATCAGGCAATGGAGCTGGTGGACACGTGCAAAGGCCCAGCAGTGGGAGGGAGGGAGGCAAAGCAGACTTTTGGTTACACAGTTCATGAAGCAGGATATGACATCAGAGGGGTAAAGCCAGGTCGCACAGAATCTTTGGGGTCCTGGCAAGAAATACTATTTTTATTTTTAATTACAAGGAGGCCAGAGTGAGCTCAGGTGAAAACCAGAGAAAGCTGCAATGGTCACCGTGCAAGGGAGTGCAGCTTTCATGAGGTTGGTGTGCCTGAAACTGCAGAGACACTGGTTTCTGGGGTTTATTGATATGTTTACATGTGAAATCGGCTGGACTGGGTATGTTAGAAAATGGACAGAAAGCAATTAGTGATCCAGAACTCTGTGATTTATGGGCCTTAAACAGACCAGTGAATGGAGAAATGACTTGCTGTATGTATGGTGCCTGCAACGAGTCTGTGGGCTTCCAAGTGTTGTCAGAGGGACAGACTGACAAATACCTAGCTCAAGAGACAGGCCTGAACTGGAGACAGAGATAAATGTGACAAAGAGGTGGGAACTGGAGCCCAAAGATGGAAAAGATACGTCAGAAGAGCATGGAGGGGACTGGAGAGATGGCTCATCTGTACAAGCATTTGTGGCTCTTCCAGAGGAGCTGAGTTCAGTTCCCAGCACCTACCCAGTGGCACACAACTATCCATAACTCTACTTTCAGGGGTTCCAATACCCTCTTCTGATCTCCATTGGCACCAGGAAAACATGTGGTGCACATGTATATATGCAGGCAACATACACACATGCACACTCACGAACACAACCAAAGATTCCCCCTTTCTGTGAAGCTGCTTGGTAGTGCCTGGAGGCCCAAGGGAGCAAATCCCCAGGAGGCCTTGCCACCATCTAGGCTTTAATTCTGATGGGGAAAACATGGTACAGGGACTGGGGACTTGTGGAGCTGTGCTCTGCAACACATGTTGATTCCCCCACCCAACTCCCGGGAAAGCGGGAGAGAAGCCAGCTCCTCATGGCGGAAACAAAGCCTGAGACTCAGAATCCTGGACTGTTCTGTGGTCTTTGTAGATCTTGTTTTTTTTCCTTGGCATCAGCTCAAGGCTGCAGATGCAGAAGGTGCAGATGCAGGGATCTGGAAATTACCAGCTATAACCTTTTTCTTCCACAGGTCCTGACACCAGGGCCCAGTGCAGAGCCTTTGAGGACAGAGTAAGCCCAGGACTGAGCAGACAGCACTGCCTTGCATAAGAAGGTGGGAGAGCAGAGCAGAGGGAGGCTTGAGGACAGGCATGAGGCGGGGAGGAAGGCTCTGCATCCTTCGTGGAACTAGGGTTTCTCTAGGTGTTGGTGGCGGCTGAGGAAGTCACCTGTTCTGTGTCTGCACTTTACCTGCAGGAGGTCTCTGGTCCCTGCCCCACATGCCCTCCCTTCACGGGTGAGAAGGCTTTGAATCACTGTCTCCCAGCACTGGCAGCTTCAGCTCCTGTTCAAGTAGGCCAGTGCCCCTCCTACTTCCTTGTGCTCCACTTCACCTCCAAAGCCAGAAGAAACCCCCGGACACCATCAACAACTCTCCTTGTGAGGTTTCTTAGTCCCAGGCAGGAGCCTCGATGACAAAGCACGCTTTTGGTGTCGCCACTTGGCACGGCGGTTCTTGAACCAGACCTGAGGAGGAGGGAGACCAGGACAGCTCAGGGCTCAAGGACACACCATTAAAAGAACTTTGGAAAGACTGATAGGTGGACTAGGTGGTAGGCTTCACCACTGAGGTGTAAGTGAATAGATCTGTGCCACCTCCTTCCCTCATATATAAAGGATCAAAACTCACTACTTTCTTTGTCTTCTCAGCCTGAGCCCAGTAGCAACCGGGATATATCTCTCCACCCTCCTGTCTCCCCTATCTCCCCATTCTCTCCCCCAACCCCCAACCCCGTGTAACTTAGATGGCTTCTCACTATGTGAGGAGAATAACTTTGATTAACTCATGATCCTCCTGCCTCCATCTCCCCAAATGTTGGAATTACAGATGCATGCCGCTACGCCTGCCTAGTTTTGCACATTTCTAAATTTTCTCACATCTGGGCCAGGAACAAACGCGTATTTTATCATCAGGGGAAACTGGGGAGCCGGACAAAGTCAGAGAAAACGACACTTATCCCCTTCCAGTTCCAGCGACATCCAAATAGTGTGTGCTGGAAGAACTAGCCCCACGCTCACATCGAGTGATGGGGGGGGGGTGTCTCCTTTCAATGTAGACCGCTACGAGGTGAAGCACTGCCTGGAAGTTCGGTCTTTGAAAGTGAAGAGTGGCGCCGGAGTTGGCCTCCAGGCTGCGGGCCGAACACCCACCTCCACGCGCTCCTCCCTCAGGCGGATGCGGACCGCCAAGCGTTCCCGCGTGCCCACGTCGGGATACTGGTTCTGTACGAAGAGCGCCTCGAGCGCCTGCAGCTGCTCCTCGCTGAAGATGGTGCGATGGCGCCGCGTGCGCCGCTGCGGCCCCGGGCCGCTCGTGCCAGTCAGCGCCGGGGAGCCTACGCTCGGCGCCGTCAAGGGGGAGGGCGACACCGGCGCCAGCCTCAGCGGCCACGCTAGCCGCAAGCCTGTGGGGCGGGAAGGGGTGGGGTGCAGTCAGGAGTAGGTTAGGGTTGGAGTTAGGGTTAGGGAGAGCCAGGCTTGCCCCTCCGGCTGGCCCCCGAGATCCCCGCCTAGCCTTGACCCTACGCGCGCACTTACCCGGCCCGGACGCCGTCTCCGGGGTTCCTCGGGGTGCAGCGCGAGGGTTGCAGCAGCAGCAGCAGGCGCAGGGTGCAGCGGGGACGGGCGCCACGGGTTCGTCTGGCTCGGCGGGGTTCCTACCACCGACGGGCTGCGGTGGCCGCACCGTGGGCCTGCGCTCCGGCAAGCTGGAGAGGATATGCTCGATGGAGAAAGGGCAGGGTCTCCCGGAGTCCCTGCGGCTCGCCTCGCTGCCTGCAGTCGCCATGCCCGCGGGCGGCCGGCGCGAGAGGCAAAATATATAGAGGGGTGGGAGATGCGGTAATCCCCAGACCGGGCGCCGCGTTCACGCGTGCTAATCCGGTCGTCAGTCCTCAGAGAGCTAATCCCCGGCCACGGAGGAGGGCGAGCCCCTCCGTCTGGGTACAGGGGGACTGCGCTGCGAGGAGGGAACCCTGAGCTCCGCCACGTCCAGAGGGGTCAGGAGCCCCCATCTATATCTCCTATGGCACAGTCGCCTGCCCGGAGGGTTGCCAAGACCCTGGAAACCTCTAACTCACAGGGTTCCACCACCGCTCTGCCCCTGGGTAGTTCTGTCGCTGCCTGTGAAACTGGAGATTCCTGGAACGAAGATTTCTAGCTCACCTACTTCGAGAGAGCTCAGCACCCTGTCAGTAGGATAACCCCACTTGACGGTCCTTGCTCACTTTGAATCCCCAGTCTGAACCTCCTGTAGCAAAATACCATCTCAGGGCGGGGGTCGAGGGGAGGAAGCTGAGGCTGACTTCTAACTCATAAAGATTTGCCTGCTTCTTGTCTCCTGAGTGCTGGGATCAAAAGCGCGAGCCGCTAATTCTGTGCCTTCTTTCTAGAGTTTTCTTTCTAGATTTTCCTAACCCTGTCTAAGGCTGGTACTCTTGTCATTTCCTGTTAGAAGGTTCCTGACGCCCTGCCTGGCTCCACCATCTCCCTCACACACATTGCCCAGGCCAGTTCTGCTTTGTCTACAATATAACTTCTGCTCGCTGTTCTTCCCAACCGTGAGCAAATACTTGGCCCAATTTACGTCATTCTCAATTATAAAGCTTTGGACCTCCGGCACTTTGCATAAGACACTTAGTTTTTTGAACTCTGAAAATATCTTGTGCGTCTTGCAAGACAGAGCAAGACTCACTTTCACTAAGCTCTGTGGCTTGTCTAATGTAATACTGATCAACTATCAAGAGTTCTGCCTAAGGGAACATGTTGAGAATGGTGAGCTAAGTCTGTAGTCGCAGGATTCCAGGGGCTCCAGAGACAGAGGCAAGAGGATTTTACTGTGCGGAAAAGGTTAGTCTGGTGAGATCTGTATTGGGGGGGGGGGAACCTGGTATGGTGGTACCTTTAATCCCAGCATTCGAGAGGGAGAGGCTGATAAGATCTTTGTGAGTTCCTGGCTAGCCAGAGCTACGTGGGGAGACCCTGTCTCAAAAGAAAAATGATTTGTTCTTAGAGTTTAAGCAGTTACTGGATGTGAGATGTCTAGAACACTGCTGGACGTGGGGTTGAGGGCCCAGGAACATTAGCTGCCAGAGTAGGCAGCGTACCCAGTCACCATCTCCCACCTTACCAAGTACTCTTATAAGTTCTTCTGCGGACTGCACTCTAGCACCAGTGAGGACTCTATAGACTTGAAGTGACTGACGTTGGAGGCTCCTCTGTCATAAGTGTCCAGAGTGTGGTCATCTGAAAGACTTAGGGGTAGCACCACTAACTCTGTGTGACCGTTCAGCCTGCCTCATGGTTACAGAATGGCTACCACAGCACCAGACCTCTCATGTGTTCCCTTGGATGCAGACCCTTGTCTAGCCGACCTTCATGTAGAACCATAGAACATCTGTGCCTAAACCAGCCACAGTGCCCAGGGTGTGAGGTGGCCAGGTACTCACTCACATTGGAGCTCTGCTCGGAATGGGACAGTGAGGCTGGGGTCAGGAAGGCCTCTCTGGTGTCTTCCTCTTTCCCTGCTCATGGCCTTGCTTCCTTTCTCTTGAATTTCTCTCCCTGTAGGAAGATGACATGGTGCTCTGCCAAAGCTGTGCCCTTGGGAACTTCTCCCTCAATGCTGCCACTCAGGACCATGTTGAGGTGTCAGTGAGCCAGGCTCTGTGCAGGTGGCAGTCATTTGTGCATGTGGCTCATTCATATCTTCTGAACTTGCTTAGAGCTGACTGGGGCAATGCCACTTTGTGTGTGTGTGTGTGTGTGTGTGTGTGTGTGTGTGTGTGATAGTATCTTGTGACACTATTTCTGAAAGTATCAAACAAACAAGCTTGATACTCACCCCAAGTAGGGAACCAGTGATAGCCAAAGTAAGAATACTACTGAAGTCTAACTTGGTAGGGTTACTAGGAATATAATTGAGGGGTTACAGCACTACAGAAATGACTCAAAGACAGTTGTATTACTGTGATGGATTGACTGACACTGCCCCCCCCCCCAGATGTTTAATATTTGATCCCAGTAGGTGGCGCTGTTTGCATAGGTTTAGGAGGTGTGGCTTTGCTGAAGGATTTACATCTCTGAGGGTGGGCTTTGAGGTTTAAAAGTCATGATAGTGCGGCAGCGGTGGTCAACACCTTTAATCCCAGCACTTGTGAGGCAGAGGCAGGCGGATTTCTGAGTTCGAGGCCAGCCTGGTCTACAGAGTGAGTTCCAGGACAGTCAGGGCTACACAGAGAAATCCTGCCTCGAAAAGCAAAAACAAAAACAAAAACCAAAAAACCAAAACAAAACAAAAAAACACTTTAAAAGTCATGATAGTAATGAATGAACTCTTATTTCTTTAAAATTGTAAGCCCAGAAACCCTCCTTCTATAAGTTGCCCTACCACGTTTTATCACAGTAATAGACACATAACAAATATCCTGTCCTGCATGGGTGACAGCTCTTAAAAGCTGCAGACAGCTGGTCTTTGTTTGGTTTCAGATGGGGAACAAGAGACTGAAGTGAATATTTTACACACCAACGCAGACCTGGTCTACAGGTTCTCCCAGCATCCCTCAGTGCCCACCTGGCATA
Organism: Rhabdomys pumilio; assembly: GCA_030674055.1. NCBI lineage: Eukaryota > Metazoa > Chordata > Mammalia > Rodentia > Muridae > Rhabdomys > Rhabdomys pumilio. The sequence continues at coordinate 3,413,913 of JANHMN010000011.1, forward strand.
TCCTGCTTCCAACCCTAAACTTTCCGGGTGCAGGGGGAGGGGCGGTCACTGAGCTGGCCTTTCCCCAGAGGTTCCTCCCTATATAATTTCAGATGTTTTGTGGCCATGTGCCCTCCATCCCTCCCTTCCCCCTTCCTCCTCCTCCTCCTCTTCCTCCTCCTCTTCTTCCTCCTCTTCTTCCTCCTCCTTCTTATGAACTTATACCTGGGTACTGGAAACCTAGCCAACTGTGTAATGCTAGTCATGGATCCTGGAGGAGAACCTACAACCACCATTACTAAACAGATGGGAAAACATGAAAAGCAGTGCAAAGGAAGAGTTGTAATAGTTTATTTATCTCGTGGGTCACCCTGCCATAAAAGATGCCACGCAAACTGAACAGGCTGGGCATCGTGATGCATGCCTGTCACCCCAGTACTTGGGAGCAGGAGACGGAGGATCACGTGTCCCCAGCTGTTTAGCATCTCTTTCCCCTGGAAAGAACTGAGTTCCATCAGCACCATTCTCTTTTAGCACAAAGACCTTCTTCTGGTATTTCTTGAAGCTCAGGGCTGAAGGTCATCTTAGTTTTGTTTATCTAAAAGTGCTTTGATTCCACCTTTACTCCGAAAGGATCTCTTTTGCTGTTATGGATTCCTAGGTGTGTGGCATTTCCCCTGTTTCCCTCACTCTGAGCACATTACAAATGCTGCTATTCCACTGGGGATGGCCTTGTTTGTTTGTTTTGGGACAGGTTCTCACAGACCCCAAGCTGACCTCAAAGACATTATGTAGGAGGATGATCTTGAAAAATGTCTCAAAAAAAGGGAGGAAAAAAACTACACACACACACACACACACACACACACACACACACACACACACGCACACGCACACACGCACACATCAGTTCTGTATTTAAAGCTAGACATGGTGGCACACATCCGGACACTCAGAATTTAGGAGATGAAGCTGAAGGATCCAGAGTTCAAGGTCATTCTTAGTTACATAGTCAGTTTGAGGCTAGCCTGGACTACAATAGACTCAATCTCAAAAGCAAACAAACAAAACCCAGAAATGCCTAGGTGGAACTGGATGTGGCCCCGAACATCTGTAATCTCAGTACTTAGAGGAAGAGGCAGGCAGACCTTTTCAAGTTTGAGGAAACCTGGTCTACATAGTGAGTTCCAGGCCAGTCAAGGTTACATAGTGAGATCATGCCTCAAATTAAATTAAATTAAATTAAATTAAATTAAATTAAATTAAATGAGGCTGTGATATAGCTTAATAGCAGAGCGCAAACACTAGGACCACGGTTCCAGCCCAGTCCCCACACTGCTGTGGAGCACTAGTCCTGCCTTTAATATTATTACCTTTTACATGAAGCATTATTATCTGCAAGTGAACTGTAAAAGAGAAGGTGTTACATTGTAATTCCTGCAGTAAAAAATGCAAAGTGGTATAGCTAATAAAAAAAATTAAAATGGTCAGGACAGATGGCTGATGTCAGTAGTCCCACTACTCCAGAGACTGAGACTGGGGATCATTTGGGCCCAGGAATTTAGAGCCAGCCTGGATAACACAGCAAGATTGTCAAAAGGAAAGAGAAAGCAAAGAGTGGGCTGGGGGAGTAGCTCGGTGGTGGAATGTTTGTCTACCATGAGCAAGGCCTCAGATTTGGTCCTGAGCACCGTAAAAAGAAAAGAGAGGAAATTGAAAGAAAAGTTAAATGGGTTTGCTGTATTTAAAACAAACCAAGGACTGAGAGGTGGCTCTGTGGTTAAGAATACTGGCTGCTCTTACCAAGGACCTGGGGTAGGTTCCCAGCACCCACTTGGGAGATCATAACCATTTATAACTCCAATTCCAGAGGGTTGAACACCCTTTTCTGGTCACCATTGGCACTCCATAAACATGGTCTACAGACAAATACCAAGCAAACAGTAGTCCACATAATTTTTTTTTAAACCCTGAAAGTAAATCAAGATGAGGTAGGAAGAGATAAATAGGGAAATAAACCTGTAAATGAGGAAAAGCCACAAAAAAGGCAAAATAATAGGCCTAATTCAACTACATTAATACTTGCATCAAAGTTGATCCAAAGGGCTGGAGAGATGGCTAAGTGGTTAAGAACACTTGTGCTCTTGCAGAGAGCCAAGTTTGTAGCCTGAGGCCAACATAATGGCTCACCACTGCCTGTAACTCCAGCCCTAGAGGATGAGACATTCTTTTCAGACTCTTACCACACCAGCACACACACAGAGCATACACATACTTTCAGGCACATGCTCTTAGCAGAACATATTTAAATATTTAAAGTTGATTGAACATGCTATAGTGGTTAGAATATGCTTCGAGATACCCCCAAATCCCTGTTTGGGAACTTGTTCTCCAGGACATCGGTACTGAAAGATTGTGGACTCCTAGTGGGAAGTTCTTAAGTCTTGTGAGTTCTTAAGAAATGTGAGACCCTCATCTCTGCTTTCTGGTTAGCAATATGGTCCTTCTTGTCCACATTTCTTGCTATCTGCTATTTATCCAGATGTCCTTGCCAGAACTAAGCCAGTGCAGAGGCCATCACTTGACCATCCAAAACAGTGGACCAAATAAACCTTTCTGAGGTGTGGTAGTGCACACTTAATCCTAGCACTCAGGAAGCAGAGACAGGTGGATCTCTGAGTTCAAGGCCAGTCTGGTCTGTAGAGCAAGTTCGGGGCAGTCAGGGCTACACAAAGAAACCCTTTCTTGGAAAACCAAAGCAAACCAACCAAACAAACCTTTCTTCTTCTTCACCTCTCCTCCTCTCTTCTCTCCTCCCCCCTCCCCTCTCTCCTCCTTCTCCCCTCTCCTCCTCCCCTTTCTCCCTCTCCCTCCTTTTGTTTGCACTTACTTGTTTTGTCTCTTTTAGTGTGCTCTGGTGATTGAACCCAGGGTCACAAGCACACACTTCGCCACTCCCTTGGTTTGAGTTCTGACACAAGGTCTTACTATTGTAACTTAAACTGGTGTCACACTTACCATCCAACCAAGGCTGTCACACTTACCATCCAACCAAGGCTGGCCTTGAACTTGATCCCCTCCCTACCTCCAGTTCCCAAATGCTAAGATTATACTCATGTGCCACTAACACTGGCTCAAGTTCAAGTTTTTAAAATATAAGACTTAACTATTAGGGATTTGTTTTTAGCAGAAAGACACCAATGAGCTAAAAGGGAAGATAATGAATGGACACATAGCATGCTTAGGAAAGCTAGATGCCTGTTATTTCAGCACTTGGGAGTCTGAGGCAGGTAGCTTTGTTTCAAAAAAGCAAACAAAAAAGTTAAGGAGAGAGAGAGAGAGAGAGAGAGAGAGAGAGAAATAGAAAGGTTGATTAACAAGAAAAGGAAAAAGAAGGACTGGGCAAAGGGGTCCAGCTTGGTGGTAGAATACTTAGCATGTCCAGTTAAGACCTCATCCTAATTAATCTTAACTGCAGCTACAAAGGTCACATTTGCGATTTCACAGTCCCTGGGGTTAGGGTTTTTAAAATGCCTCTTTGAGGGATGCAGAAATGCAGGAGTACTACAAATCCTGACTTCCCCAGGGATTCTGCACTTTTAGTGTTCAGTGTCCTCTTCTCTCAGGAAGTTTCTTTGATCTAAGAACACTGTCTGAATTGATTGGTCACCCTGAAAAGAACGGGGCTAGCTGATAGGACAGAGGCGGGAGACAGCTAAGGAGAAGGCATCCTCAGGACCAGTTTCCAGACAGAAGTCCCTGGGCTTTATCTGTAACCCACCTTGAAATCAGAGCCTTTGGGGATCTGTCAGCAGCAACCCTCAACAGCCAGGGGCCTGATGAGTCAGCTCTGGACAGAGCCACAGCACACAGCCACGTGTCCTCCTTGGTATAGCCTGGCTTTTTCTTTTTTTAAAAACACACTTCAGTAAATTAACATGACAGCTCTTGTTTACCTTTTTAAGTACACACTGGTCCACCCAGGCAAAGAGTCCTCCAACCCATCTGCATGTCTTGGAAAACTCTCACCTAACCCTGGAGTTGCCAACCCCTCACCCCTAGGACCATGCTCAGCGCTTTTCCCTCCCCACCTCTGGTCTTTCCCAGTCCTACCTGTGCTGACCTTATCTATGCCGTTTTAGGAGTCCCTGCCACCTGCCCTTTTCTTTGATGACTTTTTGTTTGTTTGTTTGCTTGCTTACCTTTGTTTTGTTTTTGAGATGAGGTCTTATATAGCCCAAGTGGGTCTTGAATTCACTATGTAGCTTACTAACAGAGATTCTCCTGCCTCTACCTCTCAAGTATTGGGATGGAGGCAGGAGCAAGTATGCTAGCTCAGGAATGGCCTCCTAACTCATTTCCAGCCACTCTCCTCTCCTAACACTACGCTTCAATGTAGCTCTACCATTCTACCCACACAAAACCCATCCTGGGGCTTTGAACTTCTAGTACCAGCAGTCCAGCACTTGCCACCTCTCCTATCAACAGCTCACTCTTCAGTCTCAGCTGACCAAGCCATGGCCATTTTCTCCACCATGCAGACCTCATGTCTAGCCTGGCTCTAGAAACCATGAGGAAAACAATTCCTGGAGCCCTGGTGGCCTTTACAACGACCCCTTACTGGAACTGGAGCCCTGGTGGCCTTTACAACGACCCCTTACTGGAACTTTGTCAGCTTGCCACCCTTCTTCTCAGTACTCCTCTAGGGACAAGTCTAACAGTGCCTGCCACCCTTCCTCTTCCCAGTCTGAAGACAGCATACTGTTTCCAGCAGCATTCCTGCCCAAAGAGAAGGCAGATGGGAGGATCCTACCACTGGCAAGCTCAATAGGCAGAGGTTGAGCAGGCAAGTGCAGTTATAGCCAAAGTCAAGGTCTTGAAAGTACGATGGTGAGGCTGGAGGTGGGATGGACCCTCTTGCAGCCCAAACGTTCAGAGCTGGGGAAGATGGATTGGAGATGTCAGAAGAAGCCAGGACCCACGATGCTCTCTGCTGGGCCTCGCCGCCCCTCCCCTGTCCTGTAGGACTGAGGCTCACCCCCTCCCCCACCTTGTTGTCCTCACTTGCTGGCAGGCTTGCGCCAAGCCATCAGGATTCCCCTGATTGCATTCTTTCATGCCAGTGCCTTTTCTACAGCAAACGTCTACTAATGCCTCTTTTATCACAGAATTAGGGGATTTGGGGCCGATTGTACAAAGGGTCCTCGATAGCGCGGTAATCAAACGCCAATCGGCCTCATCTCAGGCAGGCAGGGGAAGAAAGCAAGCACCGGGGATTAGCACGGGTTCGCTGCCAGGCGGGGCCGAGATAGCATCGGCGCGGCTGCAGGCGAAGCTTCGAGGAGGGCTTCAGCAGGCCGCGGAGAAAGGCCGGCTTAGCGCCTCGCACCGAGGATTCTGAAACCATTAGAGGGGATTAACACCCAGGTTAATCTGCTTTGGCCACTCAATTGTCACAAGCAGGGAACATTCCTGAGCTGGACAGACCCGGGGGCAGCTAGCCGGTCTCAGTTTCCCCAGTTGTCGCGTGTTCAGAGGCAGATCCCAAAGTGCCAGATAGGGTGGATCTGGGCAGCTGCTGAGTATGAAACCTGACTGATCTTTTGTTCACTGCCATCCCTTTCTGGGGGCCAGCAGGGTATACAGCATACTGTCCCTGTCCTTTCTGTTCCAGGCAAAAGAAAGAACATGTCTTGCCCCTTTATAGACCCAGGCTGCAGTATGGCTCCAGTTTTTCTAGTTTGGGTTCCCCGGGAAGGTGCACATACCTCCCATGGTGCAGCTCTTCTCATCTGATCAATGAAGTAGGCCCATAGGAGACAGGACCAGGCCAAAATAAGCAGGTCCAGCAGTGCAGCCTGTGCACATTGCTGCTTTCCATAGAAACATAATTTCCTCCTGCATCTACAACATCGCCCAGAGCAGGGTACTCAAAGATGTGCCTGCACTTGGTCTCCTTCCCCACGGAAACACAAATAATGTGCCCACAATTGCAATAGGAGACTGGACTGGAGCCAGGTAGGGAGGATGTAGAGGCCAGCACAAGAAATAAGAAGCTCTTTGGTCCCCAACCTCTACCCCAATCGGCATTGGCCCAGAGGAAGGCAACGATGTGCTGGTTTTCCTTCCATCATTTAATAGTGAGCAATGAGTTTCCAACCTAGTCTCTATAGAGGGAACATTGGGGAAGAGCCACGTTGTTATCACTGAATTTGGATACGAGCGCACAGGAAGACAAACAGGTGAGAGGGTAGTTCAGGAAAAAAATTAGGTTCCTGATCTGCACATGGGTTACACAGGACCTTACGGGCAGTTAGAATCACAGGGCGAATATGGAGAGCCAGAAAGCATGATCCAGAAGGAAGGAACGACAGGGGCCAGAATTCTGGGACTTGGTGGGGAGTGTTCCCTCAAACTGAGGGGTTAGGAGTTGCCAGGGACGTCATCACACTCCGGAGAGTAGACTGTGGCGGCTGAGCTGGCCAGTGTGGCAGGGCTTTTAAACGAGTTCGGGAAAATCTAAGGACCGAAGAGTGTCCTCGAGGCGCCACCAGATTAGACTGGCGGCGGAGAGCTAAACCGCAGGCTATGGTAGTCAGATTTAGTAGTGCAATTCCAGCATCAGCGGCCGGCGACAGAGCGCCTGCGCGGCCTCTGACTACGGGCGCGCCCTTGTGATGTCATCAATAAGCGCCGCCTAGCAGATGAGCTGGCTGGCTCCGGTTTGGAGTGAAGTATGTGTGTCTTGGAGGCGTTCTTTTCTTTCTCCTGTGTTCCCGAGGCCTTGGAGAGCGCTAATTAGCGCTTCTTCTAGAAATGAACTCCGGGAAACATCGCTCTCACACAAGACGGTCTGGGCCCTCTATGCTGCATGTCGAGACGGGCACAGCCCCTCTCTTGTGTTCTGCTCCGTCCGGATCAGCTTTTGGATCATGGAAGCATTTTATTTTTTCTATTAGAGCATTGGGAGAATCTCCCAGACACCCGAGGACCTGGTGACTTGAGGTGCTGCCTTGGTGGAGAAGTCTGGCACGTGGCCAACCTGTGTAGGTCTGTGTGGGCCTTTGTGCAGGCTGGCCAGAGAGCCTGAGCTGTCCCCTTACGAGTCAGTACTTGAAAACTTACCCGAAACCTGGGAGCGCTAGAAGGCTGCGCTGCTCTGGTAGTCAGACTAATGAGGTAGGCATTTTAGCAAGGCTGAGGACCGAAGGATGGTTTGTGTCCTGGGGTCACTTAATATGATACTTTTGGAGCATAGGATATTTAGGCAGTAGCTTCCAGGTTAAGCGTCGCTTTGGAGGATAGAGTGTGTGGTGGATAGGTGATTGGCCTCCACTGAGAAGACCAATGTGACAACGGTGTAAAGGCCATGTTGGGGACTCAGGGTTTGCCGCAACCAGATCAGAAGGGAGAATGCTCTCAAGTATCGCCAGGAGAGAGTGGCATGTGATCAGTTACAGGGCTACGCTCTCCAATGCTTTTTCCACTGTCCTTTTAGGAGCTGCAGTGTTATCATCTCCATTCTTTGTCCTGTGTCAAGGACCTGGTGGTCCCAGATCTTAAAGCCAGGAGTTCCTCAAATCCTTAACTCTGTCCCTTATGCCTACGAATTTATAAGTCCAGGAATCTGTGAAACGGGTAAATTAAAAGCCAGCAGGAAAAATAATAATATTGAAATCTTAAACTGAGACTGAGACTGTTTTCTGAGTGTTGGGAAGGATACAACATGAAAGCAAGAATTCTTTTATCTGCCTAAAACGAGACAGTCCCTGGGCTGGGGCATGGCTCAGATATGCAAGCTTGGACTCTTTGAACCTCTTGGTTCTCTACTTAGTCTTTTTTTTTTTTTTTTTTTTTTTTTTTTTTT
>JANHMN010000011.1:3436862-3455386 GCA_030674055.1 Rhabdomys pumilio
ATTTTGGCAATTGCAGTGGCCTCTGGATGACACGTGTGCTGTCTCAGAGGGAGGCCATAGCTTGTGTGTAGGCACAAAAAAAAAAAAAAAGGTTTCTTAGAAGTTTCACTTGCAGGTGTAGGAAGATGGGAAAGGAAAAGACAGGAGAATAAAGAGTATTTGTTTCCAGTTGCTCAGGTGAGAGGCTGGGTCTTGGCAGTGCTAACAAGCTTGGCTCTGCCACTTGAACTCAGGTGCCAGTAACGAAAAGACAAATAGTGAAAGCAGAGAAAGGAAATTTTATGTGGTCACACTGTCTGTGGAGCCAGAGTATACATATGTACTCTTCAATTGTTGACAGCCAGACAGATTCTATTTTCTTCTGGGTTCTGGGGATTTGAACCCAGGGCTTCATGCTTGTGTAGCATATGCTCTTATCCACTTCTCTGGCTCCCCTTAAGCCACTTTATGATTGAGCTCCACTCCTGTGTTCTCTGTATAGAGATAATCTCTGAGACACAAACCTGGCAAACGTGTCCTCTCCCTCTGCAGGCTGTCCCCGTGCAGTACTGTTTCCTGTGTAGTGTAGAAGCCATGGGGCCCCATCTGTTCATTATTGGCTGACTGAATTTTTAGAGAAACTAGTGGCCTGTTTAGAATCTGTGCCTGAATCTCAATATAGTTTCTGCTTCCAGGAAACTATAGTTTGAGACTTTCAGTCTCAAAGCCCTAGATCCATCTAGAGTTATTTTTACTAAGGGCAAGAGATAATCTAGATTCATCCTTTCTTCAACATGTAAATATCTAGTTTTCCTGGCACTATTGTTAAAGAGGCCGGCTTTCTTATAACATCTACTTTTTGGAGTGTTTGTTTGTTTGTTTGTTTGATCTGGTTTGTTGTTTTTTCAAAACTCGGGTGGCTGAAGCTTTGTGGGTCTTTTCTGGATCTTCTGTTTGGTTTCACCAATCAACATGTGTATTTGTGTCAGTACCATGCTGGTTTTATTACTATATCTCTGTAATATAACTGGAAATCAGTGTGGTGATACCTCTAGCATTATTTTTTCCCCCACGTGATTGGCTGTTTGAGCTTCCACTGAATTTTAAGATATATTATCTTGTATTTTACTGAGCATGGTGGCACACCATTAACCCCCATATTAAGGAGGCAGAGATTAGTGGGTCTCTGAATTTGAGGCCAGCCAAATACATACATAGCAAATCCCAGGTCACCCAGGGATACATAAAGCCTAAATGAGAAACAAAACCAGTAGCTTCTTAGTGAATGGGGCTGAGGCTTCAGCTATCCTAATCTGGTGCTGAAGGTCTGGAGGGTTTCTGGAGACAACAGTGCTCAGTTCACACTGGAAGGCTGAAGCAGCTGGGTTCCAATGCCAGCAAAAATTGGCAGTGGAGGCAGCTGCAGGAACATGGTAGATGCATTCACAGTTACTTTTTGAAGTACTCTGAAGTCATTGTGCCGTTCACTACTGTGTCCCTTATTTTAATTTTACAAAGTATGTGCATGTGACTGTGTAAGTGTATGCTGTGTGTGTGTGGTGCCTTCAAATGCCAGCTGAAGCCACAAGCAATTGTGAGCTGCCATTGTGGGTACTGGGAGCCAAATCTGGGTCCTCTGGAATAGCACCAAGCACTCTTCTGAGCCATCTCACCAGCCCCTGTTACTTAAGAAATGATTATTTTAACTTTTATTCACATGTGTGTGTGTGTGTGTGTGTGTGTGTGTGTGTGTGTGTGTGTATGCTGATATGACTGTCTTCCTGCCATTTGTATGCAGGGAATTGGGGGGGGGGGTCAGAAAGTCTTGAATCTCCTGGAGCTGAACGTCCTGACATGAGTGCTAGGAACTGAACTTAGGTCCAATGGAAGAGCAGTATGCACTCTTAACCACCGAGCTGCGTCATAGTCATGTGAATATATATACTACAATGTATATAATACTGTAGTCAATCTATCTATCTTTTCTACAGCTGTTGAAAATTTCTTGCTTTTGATGTTTTGACATACTGTGATGATGGATATATGGCTGATAGTGTAACATGGGTGAAGCCCTTAGGTCCATCCCCAGCACTGAACTAAAATGAAAAATAATAGTTACCCTTAGACCTTCAGAGATTACTGGATCTCTTTAAACTTTTTACTGATTTTATGTATATGAATGTTTTGCCTGTGTGTATGTCTGTATACCACATGTAAGCAATGCTTACCCATGGAGGTAAGAAGGTGTCAGATCCCCTCTGACCTGGAACTGGAGGGACATATGGATTGAGCTGCTATGAGGGTGCTGGTAAAGCAACCTGCATCCTCTGGAAAAGCACCTTGTACTCTTGACCACTGAGCCATCTCTCCAACCCGAGCTTCCCAAGTCTTAGTGTTCTGTCAGTTTTGTTACAATCTCCTCCAATGGAGCCTGGGTCGCTCTCTGTGCTTTCCAGTGACTGGACTAGGTCTCTCTTCGTCCTTTTCCTTCTTACCTCTTTCTTGTGTTCTTAGCTATGTTCTTACAACTTCTTCAAATCCATTTTCCAGTGTATTTGTTCTCTAACAGCACTAGACCCATTTGGAGTTTCCTTCAAAATGTGGAGCTTTGGAAACGGTGCTTAATATCTGTCTTAGTTTTTTCCATTACTGTGAGAAAACACTGACATAACCGACTCAAGAGGGTTCATTAGTTCACAGCTCAGTGCCATGGGAGCTTGAAGCAGCTGGTCACATCACATCTGCAAGAAGCAGAGGGATGGATGCATGCTGCCATTTCATCCCTCTTGTCACTCATATAGTTCAGGATCCCAGTCAGGGAAAGATGCCATTCAGGGTGTGTGGGGCTTCCCACTTTAATTAATAAGATTAATAGAATCTCCTGTAGGTATGCCCAGAAGGCTCAGAGGATTGGCTTAAATGTGCCAAAAATGATTTTAAACATCTGCTTCTCTTGTTTCTGTTTCCCAGATGCTTAAATTACAGGCCTGAGCTGCCACACGCAGGAGCCTCCACACCCAGGTAATGATGCTGGGGCCTGATTCAGGGCTTCATGCAAGCGGGGTGAGTCCCAGGGTTTCATGCATGCCAGGTGACCACCCTACCAACTGAGCAGCACCCATCTCTCTGCAAAGTTCTCTAAAATCTTGCAAGAAGACAGGTTCTTCCCAGGATTTGTTCTTCTCCCTGGAAGACTGCTTCTGAGAATCACTTCTAAACTTGTATTTCTTCCCTGAGCATTTTTTAACCTGGTATCAATGAATGTGAACTTGTTCTGAGTTCTGTCTGGTCTCTGGCAGAGGGATGTGCATCCCTGAGCTGCCCCTCATGTTTGGAATGCATTCCTCAAAGAGTGTCACAGTTCTTGAAATATACACCCTTTTGGAAGGAGAAAAGTTCATGAAACTTACAAGACCCTCTTTCATGGGAGCATTTCAAACTGGCTCCAGACAGTACTCTATGCCCCTCTGTCCCTGTCGTCAGACAGTGCTCTGGGTCCCGCTGCCCCTGGTGTTAGGGTTTTCTCACGGCAGCCTCTGTTTGCTTCTTAGCTCACTAACTCACAAACGTTTGAAACGCACCCAAAATTTAGAAAAGTTTTCTTATAGAATCTTCCAAGCTTTCTAGCACACTGGCAACCTGGGCTGTTTTCTCTTTCTTTCTTTTCTTTTTTTCTATTAAAGTTTCACTTTAAATATGCTAAATAGTCACACCATTTAAAATCTATCCATTTTCTACACATTTCAAATGGAAATACATTATGACATTAAACAGTCCAACAATTTTATAAATACCACTTTAAAAATATGATATTGCAAAAACTAAAAGATGTTGAAAAAAATAAAAGGAGTGATGGTTCTCACCTGTAACCTTAGCACAGGGAGACCAAGATAGGAGAAAGCCAACAGTAGACCAGGTAACACAGTGATCCATTAGCTTTTCTGGATCAACCAGGGCTGTTTTTATCTGCATGAGGCTTTGGTCCCCTCCACAAGCAGAGGCAGGAAGGTGAGGGACTGGCAAGGGTGTCATGCCAGGAGCGTACCTGGACACCCTAGCCACCGTGGGCACCACCATCCCGGCACCCTATCACAACTCATGGCTTAAGATTCTGTAATATATGAAGCAATTACGAATCACGGACTCGGCCGGGCAGTGGTGGCGCACACCTTTAATCCCAGCACTTGGGAGGCAGAGGCAGGCAGATTTCTGAGTTCAAGGCCAGCCTGGTCTACAAAGTGAGTTCCAGGACAGCCAAGACTACATAGAGAAACCCTGTCTCGAACCCCCCGCCCCCCCCAAAAAAAAACGAATCACAAACTCTACCATGTGGAATTTCTAAGTTTAGAATCAAAATGGAAGCCCACATGCCTCTTCCTACAGCTTCAGAGCCCTTAAAAGCCTTTCTATCATTAACAATTAATCTCACAATTAAGTCTTCCCAGCAGGGTTTAGGATGTGAGTGCACCTCAGACCAACACAGACTTTCTGTGGCTGATTTTGAAGTGGCAGCATGTGAGGGAACCCTGTGGTGAAGATGCTTTCTGACCTCCCAGGACCGGATTCAGCTACTTCTGTCCAGCCTGTCCCATCTCCCAGGGCTCTCTCTCATCTGGTCTCGACTTCTTCAAAGTCTTGCTGGTTATGTGCCTATTTCTGTCACCCTGTGCCCTGTCTGCCGTCATGCTGCAGTTAACACATACTGAGGTTGCAGAGTTCCTCACCAGGCACGAGCTCTGCCCCAGCTCTGTGGTTTCAGAGCAGTGTATGCCATGTCAGTAAGAGCAACAAAGGCTCCCGAAAGAAGGACACATTGATGATGAGTCAGGCAGGTGTAAGAAATGAAGTCCATGGTGGCCCAAAGCCCAGGTGGGGTGGAGTAGGGGAAGCTGATGGTGGGGTAAGGCAGGGTCATGCGGGGTGACTGTTGAACGGGTGTTTCATAGAGGCCAGAACATCTTCAAATCCCATGTCTCTGACAGTGCCATCTGAGTAAATCCCACATCTCCGAGAGTGCCATCTGAGTGTAGAAAGCAGTTGAGCACACTTGTTTTGAGTTGATTCAATATTCATTTTAAAACATATATAGTTGTAAATTTTAGTGTCTTGCTATGTAGCCCAGGCCAGCTTGGAACTCTTGATTCTCCTGTCCCAGCCTCCTGTGTAGGGAGATAAAGGAAGGTATCTTTAAAGTTAAAAAGAAGGGAGTGGGTTGGAGAAGTTAGGAAATTTTGCCATGTAGTAGAAAGATGGTTCAGCAGTTAAGAACACTGGCACCTCTTCCAGAGGTCCTGAGTTCAATTTCCAGCAACCACAAGGTGGCTCATGACCATCTATAAAGGAATCCAATGCCCTCTTCTGGCATGCAGATATACGTGTGGATACTCATATAACAGAAAAATTACATAAATAATTAATTTTTAAAAAGAAGAAAAGAGGCCAGGCAGTGGTGGCACATGCCTTTAATCCCAGCACTTGGAAGGCAGAGGCAGGCGGATTTCTGAGTTTGAGGCCAGCCTGGTCTACAAAGTGAGTTCCAGGACAGCCAGGGCTACACAGAGAAACCCTGTCTCGAAAAACCAAAAAGAAGAAGAAGAGGAAGAGGAAGAGGAAGAGGAGGAAGAGGAAGAAGAAGAGGAAGAGGATGAAGAGGAGGAAGAGGAAGAAGGGAAGAAGAAGAGGAAGAGGAAGAGGAAGAGGATGAAGAAGAAGAAAAGAAATCTTGCCGTTCTTGCAAAGGATCTGGGTTTCTAATATCCACATGGTAGCTCACAACTGCCTGTAGGAGGATCCAACAGCCTCTCTGGCCTCCACAGACACTGCATGCATGTAGGCAAAACATCTGCGAGCATTAAATAAAAACAAATAAATCAAAAGGAGGAGGATGAAGGAGACTCCGGATGGTCCAGAGCAGGACAGAAAATGGGATCCTTTCTCAAGGTAGAGCCTCAGTGCTGAGGAGCGATGCGTGCTCCACCTCTCACGTCAGAAGACAGGCAGACAATCTGTGTCCACCTGCACTGCAGTGTGGACACACCCGAAAGTCATTTGCTTATTTGTTTATTTATTTCTTTGAGACAATGTCTCTATAACACTGGCTGTCCTGGAATTCACTATGTAGATGGGCTAGTTGTGAACTCACAAGATCCACTCACCTCTTCATCCCAAGTGGTGAGATTAAAGGTGTGTGTCACCATACCCAGCTCTAAATAGGGACTTGAAATAATGAACAAGTTTCTATCTTTGCTCTGCTAAGCAGTTGTTCCTGGAAATTACAGTACATGTGTCTCTCATGACCACACTGGGGGAGGGAGCTTCTGAAGCCTTGTGCCAGCAGTGAGCTGTCATTGTCACACAGCACACACATGCTGTGTTATGTGCAACCAGAGCCCAGGTGAGCTGAAAACCATACTCTGAAGTGAGCAAACAATCCCTGGGTACGATGTCCTTATCCAATCACAGTGACTCACCGCTGACACTCACCAATCACAGTGACTCACCGCTGACACTCACCAATCACAGTGACTCACCACTGACACCAGTCACAGTAATTCACCTACCAGTATTCACCAATCACAGTAACTTATCTACCAGTATTCACCAATCACAGCAATTCACCTACCAGTATTCACCAATCACAGCAATTCACATACCAATATTCACCAATCACAGTAACTCACCTACCAATATTCACCAATCACAATGACTCACCCACTCACCAATTACAAAGAGTCATCAATACACAGAGTGTAGGTGTCCCCACAACAGCAGGTAAGATGACCAGTGCTGCTCGCTTTGCATTTGGTACCAGGAGTAGTGACTTTGGGGACCTATAATTTTTGTCAAGTATTCTTCAACTGTAAGTTGACAGAGAAAAGCTCCAAAGGTGTCTCATAGCTGACATTCATCTCAGCCATGAAATTTCATCTTCAAATCTTGAGGGTGTCTGGAATCAAAGGAATCCCACCCCACACCCTTTCAGGTGTCCCATGTGTCTAGTGGCAGCATAAGATGCAGAAATGCTACTGTCAGGACAAGTGTGCCATGGAGGCAGAGAGGACTCTCGCAGCAGCTGGGCTATCAGAAGGCTAACTTCGAGGGACAGGCAGTGGCACAGCGCACAGGTCATGCACAGGAGCACATTTACTGTCTGGCATTGTAGCAGGGCCTGAAGACTGAAGAGCCTTTACACATATCCAAGTGGGTTTGAGGGCAGAAGTAGATTTCCACCTGCTATTGCCTGCTATCTGAGTCAACATGGTTCCCAAGCTAGGATTACCCAGGAACACACTTCTCTCAGAAGTCTGTGTAATGAGGCTCTACCCTGAAAGCAGCATGTTCCTGCCTGTATACTTTCAATAGGAGTGAGCCCACTGGGAGGTGGCTACAGACAATCAGAACAGACACAATTATTAGCCCAGCAGTAACAAAGAAACTAGGAGGCAAGGGGTCCCACTGACTGCAGCCCCATGCTGTTGTCTGCCCCCCCCCCATGTCTTCTGTGGCTAGGCTATGCCTGGAGAGTTGTTTGATGTCCATAAACTTGGATATAGATCCCATTAGAATCCAACAGACTCTTCCTGGTCCCTTCCCTGTAGAGTTCAGTGGTTGTGTGTGTGTGTGCGTTCCTGTGTGTTTATTTTGGAGACATAGAAAATATAAATAGCCATCAGGAAAATCCTCAAAATGGTTGCATCTGAAAGTGATTACAATAAAGATTCAAATGGCTTTCCTCTAATGCTGTTTCCAAAGGTTTATTAGAATGTAATGGCAAAAGTTTTAAGTAAAAGTGAACAGAAGACAAGCAGGTGAACCACGAGAGAGAGAGAGAGAGAGAGAGAGAGAGAGAGAGAGAGAGAGAGAAGAGAGAAAGGGGAGTTGGAGCCCCAGAGCTTAGGCTGTTAAGGAACAGGGGAGGCCAGCTTAAGGGCTCACATGTTCAGGGCTGAAGGACCTTTCTGGGTGGGGATTTTGTTCCCTTGCTGGCCTTGGCTGCCCTAAGCTCTGTGCCCCGCAGTCCTGGAGAGTGCGGAGGACAATAGAGACACTGTCTAATGCTGTCTCAAGGCTGTGATGGCGGCAGCAATCCTCCAGAAATGGGAAGTGTTGCAGGGCATGGAACACAGAGTCTCCTCTGTGCTTAGATAAAGGGTTTAGCAACAGTTGCAGAAGGGAACTTGAGGACAGTTTGTTGGCATCGGGGGAGTGTGGCCTTACTGACAATGCAGGCAAGCTTATGCTCCAGCTGTGGTTCTCAACCTGTGGGTCTTGACCCTTTCACAGAGGTCACATAAAACTATCATAAAACACAAATATTTGTATTATGATTCATAACAGTAGCAACATTACAGTTATGAGGTAGCAATAAAAATAATTTTATGGTTGGGAGCCATATTAAAGGATGGTGGCACTGGATTGGTTGAGAACCACTGTGCTAGAAGAATGGAGTTGGAGAGCAGTGGGGACAGCACCACGTTGGGAGATGCTCTGGGCTGCTGACTCATCAAGGGGACAGTGTCTCTGCCCACTACACTGTTTTGTCTCCAGGCAGACCATGTTTCTTTTCACCTTTTGGCACAGACACCTTTTGCTTAAGTTTTACAATACAATTTCCTTTTCGAGCACAGGAAGACTCTCGCCTTAAAGATGGCTGACTTACCTGGTCAATCCACTCTTGTTTCTGGGATATAGGAAGCAGTAAGGCTAAGGTGTGGTGGCAAACATATTTATCCAACTGGGATTGGTTTTTAAAAACTAATGAATCATGTGCTCTTGACACTTCATGCCTACAGTGCACTCTGATTACTCACACCCACACAGGCAGCGACGCCCACACAGGTGATGCCCACACGGGCTCCCTTCATGGTTCTTCATTTTGTTTCATGATCTGGGTTTAACCAGGGTCATCTGTGTGACCATGGAGCTGCAACCATCAAATGGAACCGATGAGTTGACCAGCAGGCATACAATTATATATAAAATTTTAATAAAGAATATATACTGTGGAGCTGGCCATGGGAGCACACACCTTTAATCCTAGCACTTGGAAGGCAGAGGCAGGCAGATCTCTGTGAGTTGGAGGCCAGCCTGGTCCACATATGAGTCGCAGGACAGGCAGAACTATACAGAAAAACTCTGTCAAAAAAAAAAAAGAAAGAAAAGAAGAACATATGCCATGGACCAGTCAGACACACAGGAAGTCATCATGTTGATGGTGAACTTACTGTGCATTGTGGCACAGAATTCCCGGACTCCAGCAATCCTCCTGTGTCAGCCTGCCTGGTAGCTGGGACTACAGCCATGCTGACATGTGGCATGCATTTGAACTCTCAGTCCCTAGCTGGTAGCACTACTTGGGAAGGTTGTGGAACTTGTAGAAGCAGGAGCCTCAGTCACGGAAGAGGGCCATGGTGGGGAGGGGTGGGGAGGGGTGGGGAGGCAGGCCTTGAGGTCTGATAGCCTGACCCTGCTTCCTGTTAACTCTCTCCTTCTCCCAGCAGATACACTGTTACCAGCCCGCCCACCTTCTCCCAACACTGTGGTTTCCCTGATGGCTGTCAGGTGTCCTCTACAGTAGCTCAGCGAGGCAATGCTTTTGTAAGAAGTGTGTACCAGAACCAAAAAGCAAGGCTAGCAACACCCCTGTATCCCTGGGACACGCAGTGACGACATCTCATCCCGTAGCTGAGAACTCAGCTTCAGAATCTGACACAATAGCTAATCAGCATAAGGAGAGGTTTGGGGTTTAGTTACTTTTGATAAAAAACCAAAACAGATTAAAAAAAAATTCCACATGGAGGAAATGGGAAGTGAGGTGTGAAGGTGACAGCTTTTAACCTCGGTAATGCTTGCACCTAAAACATGTGCACAACTGAATTTTATTTAGCTGTAAGGGAAAATAAGAAATTTGTAGAACATTACATTTACTGATGTAAACCAGGCTCAGGGAGATATATATACTGCATGCTCACTCAATCTCTCGCTCTCTCTCCCATGTGCAGATCCTAGCTTCTAATATACACATATGTATACATATATATATGACATATATACATATATAGATATACATATATATTAGATAATATATTAGATATACACATATATATGTATATTAGAAGAAAACCAGCAAGAGGACCATGAGTGGAGAAGAAGAGACTTTTAAGAAGAGAAGTCAGAAGAGGACTAGAGCATTTATACATAACATGGAAGGAGGAGTAGTGAGGTGGGAAGGAGATATGTGAGAATGGGGAGAGAAGGACGAGGAGTGGGTGAGGTCAACAAATACTAGGTATGTGTGGTGGTCTGCATGAAAATGGCCGTCACAGACTCCTGAGGAGTGGCACTCGAGGTGTCGCCTGGTTGGAGTAGGTGTGTCACTGGGCATGAGCTTGGAGATTTGAAAAGCTCGTCAGGTCTAGTGGCTTACATTCTCTTGCTGCTGCCTGCTGATCCAGATGTAGAACTCTCAGCTACCTCTCTAGCACCATGTCTTCCTGCATGCCACCATGTTTCCCTCTATTGTAATAATGGACTAAACCTCTGAACCATAGAAAATGCCATAAGGACACCTGCTATTTTGTAAGCTAATTAAAGAATAAATTAAATTTAAATGTATTTTTAAGGCCCAAGTGTATTTGTAGTAGAAGTTTACATCTCAAAGATGTAGAATTTAACCTAAACATTAGAGGGTTCCACTGAAGGCAAAAAGGGCAAAGATGAAGGTTTTTGTTTTTTTTTTTTTATAAGGTTAAAGACATAGGCCTGGACATGATAGCCGTAGGGTGCCGTAGTGGCACACATACCTAGGTGCTAACCAACAACAGACTTAAGATCTCCTCAATGGGAGAGAAATCAAATCTAGTACTGGAAATTTATCCGACTACCCAGGGCTAGTGAAGCCATGGTTACTGGGAGAGAATCTACAGCCATCACTTTAGTAAACCAGCATAATCCCTAAGAACATGATTCCTAACTAAATATTTGTCCTCTTACTCACAGGTAAGTATATTCCTTACCCCTCTTCAAGGAAACCTCTCTTTGCAATAGATAGAGACCATTAGAGAAAATCACAACCAATCAAAATGTGGAGTTGTGGAGCCCAATCCCAACTGATACAAAACTCCTACAGCTAAGTCTCAGGGATCACTGCATAACAGCGGGTGGAAGAATGTAAGAGCCAGCGGGTCAGGGAGCCCAGGAGGCCTCAGCTCCACCTAAAGAACTACAGGTAAGTAAGGAATGCTGAGATCGGAGGGATAATCTTCCCCAGGGACTGGCACATCAGTTGTTTTTCTAATACCAAATGGTCAGCCCTGAAAACATACATACAAGCAACATTGTACCAACAGAGCAGAATGTACTTATATATTTATAACCCTCCTTTCCTCTCCCTCCCTGCTCCCATGTGTAACACCAATCAGTGAAAAATGAATTTGAAAGAGTAAGGAGGAGTATCTGGGAGTTTTTGGAGGGAGGAAATTGTCTTAGGGTTTCCATTGTTGTAGAGACACCATGACCAAAGCAACTCTTATAAGGACAACATTTAACTGGGGCTGGCTTACAGGTTCAGAGATTCAGTCCATTATCAGCATGGCAGCCAAGGAGTTTTTGATCAGAAGGCAGTCAGGAGAAGACTGACATCCAGGCAGCTAGGAGGAGGATCTCAAAGCCCACCCCCACAGTGACACACTTCCTCCAACAAGGCCACACTTCCTCCAACAAGACCACACCTACTCCAACAAGGCCACATCTCCCAGTAGAGCCACTCCCTGGGCCAAAAATAATAGACATAATAATAATAAAAAAGTAAGTAAGCCTCGGGTTGGCAAGATGGCTCAACGCACTTGCTGCTAGGCCTGACAAGTTGGATTTAATTCCCCGGAACACACAATAGTGAGAGGAGTGAAGAGGGGGTGAAAGATTGTAAGAGCCAGAGGGTCAAGGAGTTTGCTGTGAGATTGTGTCTTTTAGTCATGCCAGAGGCTGGCTTGCTGCTGACAGGAAGATTAGCAGTCAGTGATGTGGCTAGCAGCAAGTTGCTTCACTTAAGGACTTCAGACCACAAGGTGGAGCCCTGCTGCTGAGAACTGAAGGGACAGCAGAGAAAACAAGGCCTTTGAACCACAGCAGGTCTTTCTTCCCTGCTTGCACTTCCAGGGTGTTGACCGGAGTAGACAGCTTCTTACAGATGAGGACCCCATCTTTCTGAAGACTGGAATAAAGAGATTGTAAAAGAGATTGCGCTACTCTGTTATCCTAACAGTCCGTTGTTGCGGTATTTATTTTAAAATGGCAGCACTCAATCTGGTTTGTTTTTAATCAGCTGCCATCTTCCCCTAGGCCTGAGAATACACCGGTACTCAGCTTAGGCTGCTGGCTCAGGTGGCCAGAGGCCACGCATGTGCCACAGCTAGAAGCAGTCAGCCAGAAACACTGGCCCTGCCACCCACGAGATGCCAGTGTGAGAGATGGCTCTGCCAATCTTCCATGCTGTTTCCACAAGGCTGGGCTGAGCCCAGACTATCCCGCCATCCATGCAGCACCTGGTAGAAAATGAGACTCTAATGTTTAAAGATTATCCAATAGCTTTATATATTTGGTAATGCTCAAATATCAAGATGCTCACACAGTTGGAAGTGTTAACCAATTAACTTACATAGATATAAGTTGTTACCCAGGACTGCTGCCAGTGGTCATCCATTGCTACTAAATCTCTGCCTCCCTTCTTCCTTTTCCTCTTCTTCTCCTTACTCCTTCTCTTCCTCTCCTTACTCCTTCCACCTTAGCTCCTCCCAGCTTGCAGGGAAAATTTCCCGCTACAGTCCTTCTCTCCCTATAACTGCTCTCTCTCTGGATGCCCAGCCCAAGGTGATGCTGGCCCATGTTCCAGGTGCTCACGGCCCACGCCAACCTCTTTATCAGTATGCCCAACACACAGGGCGTTTTCTTTTCTCCCTTCCACTCTCTCTTCTTTCTCCCGTCTGTTTTCTCTAGGACCACCCAGGCTTGCTTTGAACCCTGGGTGTCCGCCTCCTCCACCTTGGTTTTCTTTTGTTTTGTATTTGTACACTCAGCCTTGCTAGTGCAATATGGTATTTATAATGAAATTATTTTTTTAAAATATTCATTTTATTGTAAATTGTTTGTGTGTCTCTGTGTGTATGTGTTTTTGTATGTTTTGTGTGTGTGTCTGTGTTAGTATCGTACAAACAGAGCAGAATGTACTTATACATGTATGTCTTTGTGTGTATCTATGTGTGTATGTCTCTGTATGTGTGTGTGTGTATCTGTGTGTATGTAAGACATGTCTGGTGTCCACAAAGGCCAGAGGTGTCAGCTTCCTAGAGCTGGAGCTACAGACAGTTGTGAGCCACAGTACATGGGTGTTGGGCATCAAACTCTGGTGCCTCTGCAGGAGCAGCAAGTAAATTTAGCTGATGAACCATCTCTCCAGCTCCTCTTACAGTGGTTTTGATTTGCATTTCCCTAATGACTGATGAAATTGTGCTTATTGGACTCTTACATACCTTCTTTGGAAAAGTGTCTCTTCTGGTAGGGACATATTCTACCACTGACTTATGCATTCACCCAGTGTGACAATCTTCTGATAGACAAAAGTTTGGTTTTTTTTTTTAAAGATTTATTTAGTTTATGTGTGTGAGTGTTTTGTCTGCATGCATGCATGCTACCACACGTGTACCTGGTGCCTGCAGAGGTCAGAGAGGAACTCAGATCTCTTGGAACTGGAGTTACAGAGGATTGTGTGTTACCACGTGGACACTGAGACCCGAGCCTGGGTCCTCTGCAAGAGCAACAAGTGCTCTTAACCACTGAGCCACCTCTCCAGACCCAACAAAGGATTTTAATTTTGATTAAATCCTATTTATTTATTTATTTATTTATTATTTAGTTGCTTACAGCCTTTGATGTTGCTTCTAAAAGCCCATTGCCCAATCTAAAGTTACAAGGACTCCCCTTATGTTCCAGGTTTAGCTCTTCTCTAAGACTGAGGTGATTCTCGTACATGGGGAAGCTCACCTGCATTCTTTTACACACAGACATCCAGTTATCTATCACCATTGATTGGAACACAGTTTCCCCATGTGAGAAAGACATCAAAGGTAGTTTCCATGGAGGAAAGCTCTATGCATAGCAGACTCAGAGGTAAGCAGCTCCTGAGAGGAAATCACACATTCTACAGATGACAAAACACAGAAAGAGCTCTGGCTATGAGATTAGTTTTTCATGGGCTGTGCCAATCCGACGCTAGTGGACTTGGACTTGCACTAAATCACAGCACCAGTGTGCTATGTACTGGTGAACAGGACTGCCCACCATCCCCGATTTAACGTGGAGTTTCCTATGACCATGCTGCCACTCTCAGCACTGACAGCAAGAAATAACCGGGCCAAACGAAGTCAACGAGAAAGGCAGCCTTGTCAATAGATAACAGAATTTGACAGTTTAGGGGTTGTGGTGTGGCTCAGGAGTACAACTTTTGCCTAGTATGTGTAAGGCTTTGAGTTCTGTCTCCAGTACAATACACACGTGCACGTGCGCGTGCGCGTCTCTCTCTCTCTCTCTCTCTCTCTCTCTTTCTCTCTCTCTCTCTCTCTCTCTCTCTCTCTCTCTCTCTCTCTCTGTGTGTGTGTGTGTGTGTGTGTGTGTGTGTGTGTGTAGGCATGCCCCATGTGTACACACTCTCCTGACATGTCAGAGTAGTTGTGATGGTTAATCTTGCTTGTCCATTAGACTATATCTGGAGTCAATTAAAACTCAAGCAGCTGGGCACATCCATGAAGGATTGTTCTGATTGGAGCATTAGAGGTGAGAAGACCCACCCTAAATCTCAGGCACATTTTCTGGTGGCAGTCCACACAAAGGGATATGGAAGAAGGAAGCTTTTGCTTTTTGCCTGCTTGCCCTCACTCTCAGTGGCAAGCATATCCGTCCTGCTGATGAGACATTCCTCAGCTCACAGTAGAACCATTAATCCAACAGATTATAACAGAGACAGGGTGTTAAATTCTACACCAGTGCTGTCAAATAAAGGAAGTATTATCATGTTCAGTGACATTTCAAGATGAGCACAGACCACGGCAGTTCATGACCACAGAGCCAACAGCACAGGGGGATACTTGAAGGATGTTGCACACAGAGGAGGAGCGGCACAGCCACAGCACAGAGCACAGGACAGATGCATGCACAGGAGGAATAACAGAACAATAGAGAAAATAAGGACTCCTTCACGCCCAACACAGTAACTAGCAAACCCCACTGCTATCCGGGGAGAAAGTAAAGAACAAAAAAGCCAGCCATGGGAAACAACCACCAGCAAAATTACAGAAATCAGTAAATGTCTCTCAGGAATAACTTTACACCAGGGCTGGAGAAATGGTTCAGTGGTTAAGAGCAGTGATGCTCTTCCAGAGGACCTGAGTTCAAGTCCCAGCAACCACATAGTGGCTCTCAACTGTTTGTAACTCCAGTATCTAACATACAGACATACACGTGGGCAAAATACCAATGCACATAAAATCAAAACAATTTGTTTAAAAAATTAAATAGCTTCCACACATCAAGAAAGGCACAGACTTACTGATTGGCTTAAAAATTATATCTAGCTATCTGTTGTCACTAAGGAACACAACTTCTTGGCAAAGATAGCAATGGAAGGAGAATCAACAAGTGGAAAAGAGTCTAGTGAATGAATGGAAACTGAAAACAAGCTGGCATAGCTATCCTGACATCTGATAAAGCAGGCTTGAAGGCAAAATTAGTTAGAAAGACAAAGGCCACTACATATTAGTAAAGAGACTGATCCATCAAGAAGACACAACAGGGCTGGAGAGATGGTTCAGTGGTTAAGAGCACTGACTAGTCTCACAGAGGACCTGAGTTCAGTTTTCAGTATCCACATGGTACTCGAGAATTGTCTGTAACTCCAGTGCCAGGGGGATCCAATGCCTTCTTATGAACTCTGCAGGCATGAAGTACACACATGGCACACAGGCATATATGTAGGCAAAGTACCATACATATAAAATAAAATAATGGTGATAATAGGAAGAATACATAACAACCGTAAATATATTTGCACCAAGTGTTTGTTTGGTTTCTCAACAAATGTGGATAACATCAATAACCTACTCTCACCTCTAGATAGTCACTTGAACTAAAAATCAATTAAAAGCCTGAGCTAAACTGCACCTTAGAGCAAATGGACTTAACAATATGTACAGAATATTTCACATAAAGGAAACAAAATACACACCCTTCTCAGCAGCCCATTGGAAGTGTCTCTTAGTTAAACCACATTCTAAGCCACAAATCAATCCTTACTGAGCACCAAGAGCTAAATAATCAATCGCCATGCCCCCCAACCAGTGAAAGTGGACCAAAGATTTTAAGACCTGAAAGTTTGAAACTACTGCAGGACAACACAGATAAAACACGTCCAGGCACAGGCACAGGGGAGGATTTTCTCAAAAGCACTCCAAAAATTCAAGATATGGGATCATATGAAATTCACAAGCTTTTGTACAGCAGACAACCATCTCCAGAACACAAAGAGACAGCCTTCAGAACGAGAGAGAGACTTTGCTAACTACAAATCACAGAAACTTTATTCTTTAATCTAGAATATGTAAATAAATACACAAATTAATCAACAAAAACCAAATTATCCAATCAATAAATTGACTAATTAAATAGATAGTTTTCAATAGAACAATAAATTCCTAAGAAAGTGTTCAGCTTTCATAGCTGTCAGTGGATGTCAGGCTGTGGCTTGTACGTGTGGGTTCTGTTTGGCTGAGTTGTGGGTCCTGCGTGTCTGCCACCCCAGGGGGCTAGGGTTGCGGCTCAGAGGGCAGAAGCACAGGAATTCAACTGTGCTCATTCCACACCGCACCAGTTGGGCAGCGGGTTGTGAGGAGACGAGTGATTTCTCTCCAGGGATGGAGAAAACACAGTCTGAGACCTTGCAGAGTCCAGAGCTCTTGGGTTGGGGATCCCCAGGCCAGGCGGCAGCTGGGGAATGGCTGGTCTCAAGCCCTTGGGCTCCCAGGTGCTACCGAGAGGCCTTGGAAGGGTTGAGATGGGAGCGTATGGGCTGGATCGACTCCAGCTATCTCTAGCCAGTGCTCGACCAGAAACCATGCTGTCCTTTCATGGTCCTACAAGTAGAATAAGAATTAAAACCACTTTGGGATTCTATTTTACCCCAACCAGAATGGCTATCCTGGAGAAAACAATGGTCAACACTGTAAGCACATGAGTAAAGAGTTGTTCGCATTCACTGACTTCTCACACTGACTTACTGACTTACTGGATGTGAAGTAGAATGTGGTAGAAGAAACCAACTTTTAGGTACCGATTTATTGATTTGTTTAGTGATTTACTTACAAGATTGTTTTTACTGCTTATTGCCAAGCTTAAACTTCACAACATCGACAGGAGCCAAAACAATTAAAAAGTCCCAGCCCCAAGGTGGTCTTTGCTCTGAGCCACCTGACCACATAGGCGCACACTCCTCAACTGGAGCATGCGCTTTTGAAAAGCAAAAGCTGACTGGCACGTGTGGTTCTTGGGAAAGTCCTGCTTATTTGCTTGCTCACCCCGCCATACGGTTTTGGAGTTTATAATGAGAATGAAGGTTGGACTTGGAACCTTTCGGGAGCTGTCCTGGCATCAGGCCACTGGTGACATCTCTCTGCCACTCTCATTAATGCTGGGCTACTTATTTCAGAGAGATTCCCAAAACAAATGTTACAGAAACTATGTAGGTTATGGCAACCAAGTGACTTTTCTGGAGATGGCCCACCATTTTGGATGGCTGCGGGGGTTGTGCTCTGTGAAGCAAGGACCCCAGAGACTTCATCCCAGGATTGTTTCTCACTGCTGGTATGCTTTTCCTGCCACTGTTAAATAGCCCAGTGATTCCTGGGCATCAGTCTACCCTATTGGACAAATTTCTTCCAGATCAACACGAAAATAAACTCTCACGAATCAATGCTGTCTACATATATTAATGACTTTATAGAATTCCTGACTTGATTCAAATAATTTTAGTAAGAAAGTTTAAGGGGATGGTTTTGTTGTTTTACCAGAAAGATGTAATAAAGTTAGAATCAAGAATAGAATGTGCCCCTCCTCATAAAATAGTAAGTAAAGGCTGCATAATTAGGAATACAATGAGCTTTTATAAGTTGCAATCAGAAGAGAAATAGACTTGGGACAGATTTTTGATTGATGAAAAATGTTCATTCTAGGTCAGGTCCAAGGATGAAGCCACAGGTGTGCACTGTGATAAAGCAAGGCCATGTGAAACTGTTGCTTTGAACTTGTAAAAACTGCTTTGAACTTTTACTATTGACGTCCTTCTGTATGTAACTCCCTTTTGTGTAACATTTTATCTGTGAGGTAATATCATGAAGACATTTGTCTAAGAAGCTTTAAAAAGGCTGAGAGAAAAAAGTATGGCTGTTGGGGTTCTGCTATACTATATATATATATATATATATATATATATATATATATATATT
>JANHMN010000011.1:3460993-3472213 GCA_030674055.1 Rhabdomys pumilio
GCAGTGTGGAGTCAGTGCAGTGTGGAGTCAGTGCAGTGTGGAGTCAGAGCTTCCGTTCTCTCGTTACTGGATGAGTAGCATTATTTTGGCATCATTACTAGATTTTTAAAGCTAACCTTCAGTTTCTTCATCCTTAAAAATAAGGATATTAACAGATATTGACCTGGGTGGCTTTCAGAAGAGACTCTTTTCTTAGTTTGTGAACTCAGAGCAATTGAGGGTCAGCTCTCTTGTCTCAAAGAGCTCCTTCATTCCATCCAATGCACTAACCATTGGAGGAGGTTTACCCCAAAATGTTTACCTGTAACCCCAGTGCTTCTGTGGTAAGACAGGGGGCACGGACGGGGACAAAAGACCCCCTGGAAGCTCTCAGGGCCAGCAAGCTTAACACATGCAACAGCTAACTGTGGCTATAGCACATCTCCTGAGGTGAAGTGGACTCTGGCAAACCCCTAGGGCAGCTGTTTTGAACCTTCCCAATGCTGTGACCTTTTCATACAGTTTCTCATGTTGTGGTGACCCTTCCCTCTACCACCATAAACTTACTT
Source organism: Rhabdomys pumilio (assembly GCA_030674055.1). Classification (NCBI taxonomy): domain Eukaryota; kingdom Metazoa; phylum Chordata; class Mammalia; order Rodentia; family Muridae; genus Rhabdomys; species Rhabdomys pumilio. The sequence continues at coordinate 3,461,542 of JANHMN010000011.1, forward strand.
TTGTTGCTAGTTCATAGCTGCAATTTTGCTGCTTTATGAATAGTAAATATCGAGTGTGCACAATGTCAGATATGTGGCCCCATGAGAGGGTTGTTTGACCTCCAAAGGTATTGAGACCCACAGGTTGAGAACCACTGCCCTAGGATGTTGCAAGAAAGCAGAGGGTTCTCATTAAGGTCTACGATGAACCCTTAGAAGAGTGACAGTGTGTTCCAGAAGACTGGTGACACTGGCTGATCTGTCTGAACACATCAACTTATCTGGGATTATAGAGTAGGAAGAGAGAGAGAAAGAGAGAGAGAAAGAGAGAGAGGAAGAGACAGAGAGAGAGAGAGAGAGAGAGAGAGAGAGAGAGAGAGATCCTGGATCAACTTGGTGGATGACACATTGGCACAGAGAGCTCTGCTAGCCTTTGAAGAGCTCCATGCAAGGGCCAGTTGGATCGACTCCAAGCCATATCTGGGAATGAAGGTACCCAAACTTGCTCACTGGAAATTCCAGGTAATGAATTCAAAGCCTAATTGGTTCCTACCTGACCTTTGAAGTGGGACAGGAAGTCTAACCTTGTTTGTGTCTGCTGCTTCTGGCTGGGTGGTGTTTCTTCACTCATTCAGAGTGATTGAACAAGGTCATACCCTCGAGAGCCCAGGTGCTGTGACTGAAGCCAACATCCACAAGTCTCCACAAACATCTGTAGGCAGGGCTGAGTTGGACCTCAAGGGCTCAGAAAATCAGGAAGCCAGGGAGTAAGGGATGCATTTGAGACATCTGCTGCTGCCTTCTCTCAACAGCGCCCTCCCACAGCCTTAAAACTGCTGGGGCTGCTGGGAAAGAAATGAACAGATAGAAAAATTGTTTATATGGGATTTATTAGACTGGCTTGCATAATATGGTCTAGGTAGTCCAACAATTGCTGTCTTACACCGGAGAGACCACAAATGCAGTATTTGCTTAATCTATGGTGATATCTATTTCAGAGGTCCCAATGTGATGCTGGAGGCCTGGAGGATTCCCAGATTGCCATGGCAACAAGATAGATGGTGCCAGGTAAGCCATTAATGTCAACCTCACAGGTATTATTGTTACTATTCATTGTGCCTTCCAACTTGCAGCGTATTCCCTTGCTGTGCATTCCATCCCCATTCACTACCAGTTGAAGCTTTTCCTGCTGCACCCTAGTGTCTCATGCAGGGATACCTGAGCAGCCTGCTAACTGATAGGCAGGAGCTGGTTGGGGGCAACTGGGAGAAATGGGAGCAGATCCCAAGGCCAGACTCTCCTTTCAGGCAGGCCAGTACACTGCAGATGTGTGAAGTGCAGCACAGATTTCTCTGTTGCAGTCAGAGCTACAGGAGTTAATGACAAGATGCTCCCAGGGGCTGCTAAAGGGGAGCTGATCTAAACAGGCAGCATCTGTGCTCAGCTTGCTGTCTTTGCTGAGTCAGAAGTTCAGACATTAGCAGTAAGAAAAGACAGGACACAACTGTGATGAGCAAATATCTGAAAGTCCTTCATCCCTAATAACCCAGTAAGCATGAGCCATGGCCTGCACTGCCTGGAAAGCCAGTGGGAGGACACAGCAAGCCATAGGCATGAGGCAACACTCAGCTGAGGCATACTGGCATCCCTAAGGCCTGACCTGGCCCTAAATCTCAGCTCACAGATGGAACCTCAGAACAACAACCAAGCCCTTGGTTCAGAAGAAGGAGACCCTGAATAAGACATGGCCCTGACAAGGAGCCCAAATTGGTGGCTCAGGGACTGGATCCAAGCCTGACTTTCCCAAGTTCCAGGGTCTCAAAATGACCCATGGTTTCCTGAGTCACCTCAGTGGAACTTCTGCTTTTGTGCTGGATCTGGTGGGAGGTACAGGGCCCACTCAGCTCACTGGAGCTCTACAACAACAGCAGCAGCAGCAGCAGCAGCGGCGGCGGCGGCGGCAGCAGATTGAAATGATGGCTGAGCAATTAAAAGCCCTTCTTGTTTGTGCAGTGAAACTGAGTTTGGTTCCCAGAACCCACATGGCAGTTCACAACCATCCTTAACTCCAGTTCCAGGGAATCTGAAGCATGTATGTACACAACACACACACACACACACACACACACACACACACACACACACACACTACACATATACACACACATACACACATATACACACAGACATATATACATGCACACACATATACACACACACAGACAAACATACACACAAAGACCACACACATATTCACAGACACACACACACATACAAATATACTTACACACACCGACACACATACACACACAAACACACTCACACACATTCACACAAATACACACACAGATGCAGACATACACACTCAAACACACACAAATATACACACAAACACACCCACACTCATACACACAAATAGACACACACAGAGACACAGACATACATACACAAACACACTCACACACACTGACCAGGCCAGCCCAGTCAGTCAATAGGTTCTCTAGCACAGGAGTGAGGATTAAAAAGAAAAAAGACAATTAGACAACATTGTAGCATGACACCAGCCAGTACTGAGGCTGAGGGCAGGTTTATTTTTCCCAATCTGCTTTATGCCATTTTAATTACATTCAAGTATTTAGGTCAGTTCGAAGTTGAGAAACTAGCAATACAATTGAAGACCCCCGCTCAGGGGAGACCCTCACTCAAGTATCAGGAAGTCACGGCCACCCAAAAACTCACAAGACACAGAATCTGGATGCAAACAGCAGAGGCTTTATTCAGGGGAGTTAGCCGGCTAACGGTCAATTCATTTGCTCACGCAGGAGCTGAATTGACCAAGACCAGCTGGCTGAGGGGCTTTTTAAAAGGGGAAAACCACAAGCCAGGGGAGTGAGGAGAGGGTGAGGGGTTGCTAAGGAAACATAATATAAAAATAGCAGAAAATTCCAGAGAAACCCAACCTAAGCAAGTCAGGGTCATGTGGAAAACACTCTGTATACTCATTCTTCTCAAAAATGTGGTCTTGCAATGTCACTGTGGTCTTGCCCTGTCATTGTGGCCTTGCCCTGTGACTTGCTCAACTATTTCTCAGTTGCTCTGGACACGGCCCTGCCCTGTCATCGTGGTCACTAGTTTCTCAGCACCACCTAGATGACTTGCATTCCTCTCTTCCCTTTGTGGTTAGCTGGTTCCTGAAACCAGCCAGTCTACATTTTTAGCTTGCTTCAGAGAAAATTTTCCATGCCCTTTAAAGTGAGGCCTAAAGAAAAGCCTTTATACATTTTATAAAATGATTTTTATAGTTTTTCACTCTACACAATAAATGCAAATAGTCAAAGAACAAGCAAGGCAATAAACAAAGTCCCATGATCACTGTTTCTAAGGGCTTATCAGGATGACCAAAATATCTGAGCCTACTTCCCTGTCCTAGACCAAAGTCATTTTCATGCCTGAAGCCTACTTCTTTGTTCTAGCCTAAGATTTAAATTCCTGCCTTAAATTGCTTCCTCATCATGTCCCAATGTCAGATTCCTGCCTGAAGCCCATTTCTTTGTCCTTGGCCAATGTCAGATTCCTGCCAAGTGGCCCCAAAAGCTCTTCACACACACAAACTCACACACACACACACACACACACACACACACACACACACACACACACATCTAAAAGTGAAGAGTAAGAACCACACAGCTGGGGCTGGAGAGGTGGCTCAGTGGTTAAGAGCACTAACTGCTCTTCCAGAGGTCCTGTGTTCAATTTCCAGCAACCACATGGTGGCTCACAACCATCTGTAATGGGATCCGAAGCCCTCTCAGGTGTGCCTGAAGACAGCTACTTGTCATATACATAAAATAAATAAATAAAATCTTTAAAATAAAGAGAACTACAGAGCCACTCAACAGGTTATTTCAAACAGGATAAAATGACAATGTTATAGTGAGACTGTCTGGGTGAGTTTTATCTTGTATAAACCCAAATTTGTAGAAAGAGCAGAATTGCCCTTCAGATGAGTTTGTTTATTTATTTTGAGGCAGGATTACTCTGTGTAGACCTGGGTGTGCTGGAACTCACTATATAGATCAATAAAAACTCAGAGACTCTCTTGCCTCTGCCTGGGACTAATGGTGTGTGTTACTACAACAGCAGAAGAACTTTATAGGAGAATTATAAGGTTATGGTTATAGAAAACCATGATAAGGCTCTGAAGGGGGCATTCAGAGAGATAGCCACCATGTACAGATAGCATGGTGAAGGTTTTGAAGAGGCCTGGTAGGTGGGGTTGTGGGGTGGAGTAGGGGTGGAGTAGGGATGGAGTTGGGGTGGGGCAGGAGCTCATCGAGGGTTGTTCTTCACTGGGTTATGTGGGCTGAAAAGGAATGGCTACCATCACACAGGATGGGCAAGACTTTCTCCACTTGTTGGTCAGTGGCTAGATGCTCAGAGATATTCCAGTGGATGGGTCTACCCTTTATGACATCTAAAGAAGCCAGATGTGAAGCCCAGCTGTTCGTGTTCTAAGGGTCCAGAGTGCATCCCTTATCCTAGAAACACTAGACAGACCTGGTGGTCCCTTGAAGCAGCTATAGGCTGCTTCTACCAAGCCTTCAAGGATGGGACTGGCACAGAGAACACAGTGTGCTGGTGTAGGAATTTGGTTAAACTTAATTTTTAGTTAAAGTTAATTTTTAACTGCCCCAGGATACATTCTGAAGGAGCACATTCCTTAGTCTGAGGACACCTGCTAGATTACCGTGCTAGATTAACATTCAGAGGAAAAGCAGATTAATGTTCCTCAGACCACATGGGAGGGAACCCACCTGCAGGTGAGAAAGGCCCAGAGCATGTAGACACATTCAGCAGGACAGACCAATCCTTGCCACTTACAGACAAGGAAGGTCCTTGCCACTTCATTCCCCAAAGACCAATCAGTTTAAAAGTCACACTGTTCTGCCAATCATATTGTGTTCAGTCACTGTTTCTCTGGTCCACCCCTTAAACTGTATAAAAACTGCTCTTAGCTTTAGCTCGAGGTTCCTCTTGCCTGCTTGCCAGGGGGTGGGGGGTGGACCCAGTGCACTGGATTATTATTATTATTATCATTAAACCTCATGTTATTGCAGCGAATCCCATTTGTGAGTGTCTCTGGGGGAGTGCATCCCCTGGTTTTGGATCTTAGCGTCCAACACTGGAGAGTTTATGTCAACTTGACGCAAGCTAAAGTCATCTGAGATGAGGGACTCTGAACTGAGAAAGTGCCTCCATAAGATTAGGCTGTAGGCAAGCCTAGAAACATTTCTTAATTAGTGATTGATGGGGGAGGACCTGGCCTACTGTGAGTGGTATCATCCCTGGGCTGGTGGTGTTGAACTCTAAGATCCAAACCAGGGGACACGCTCCTGCAGAAACACACATGGATGAGGGATTCACTGCAATAGCATGAGGTTTAATAATAATAATAATAACAATAACTGGTGCACTGGAGTTCTCTTGCTTGCAGGCAAGAAGAACCCCGAGTTGAAGTTAAGAGCAGTTTTATACAGTTTAAGGGGTAGAGTAGAGAAACAGTGACTAGGCACAATATGATTGGCGGAACAGTGTGACTTTTAAGCTGATTGGTCTTTGGGGAATGAGGTGGCAAGGACCTCCCTTGTCTGTAAGTGACAATGTGTCTGTCCACCCACAGGTTGGTTCCCTTCCCTGTGGTCTGAGGAATGTTAATCCCTTCTTCCTCTGAATGTTAATCCAGCAGGGTAATCCAGTAGGTGTCCTCAGACTAATTAGTGTGCTCCTCCCAGGATGTCTCCTGGGGTAGTTAATTTTTAAGTTTAACCGAATTCCTACAGTGGGCCTGTGTTCTATACAAAAGCAGTCTGAGCAAACCATGTGGAGCAAGGCAACAAGCAGCACTCTTCCATGACCTCTGCTTCAACTCATGCCTCCAGGTTGCTGCCTTGGCTTGCCTTCCTGATGGCCTGTGAGCTGTAAGCAGAAACAACCCCTTTGCCCTCAAGTTTGCTTTTGGTCATCATGTTCACCACAGCAAACTGGGACACAAGGTGATCCTAACAAACAGGGGCTGTGAGGGCATGGTGGTCAGACTTGCAGTGCATCAGAATAAGTTCCTCAACTTACTGACATTTCCTCGGACTACAAAACAGTTTTCCTTCTTAGAGTTGGGCTGCGTCCTGGGCATCCAGGTAGTTCTTATGTGTCACCAAGTTTGGGAGCCATGACAGTAGAACAGAGATGAGCATAGCACATAGTTGATGGAAATCCAAGCAGCCAGAGACTTCTTTATATCCAGGCTACATTCACACCCAGCCAAAGATCTCCACATGGGCCATGTGGAGGGCAGCACTGCACAGCCTTAAGGTACCTGCATATTCCTATCATTTTCTTCAGGTATGTATACAAGGAGATGCTGAAAGACTAGCAGCTAGCCTGTGAATGCTGGGGTCTGGCTTGGCCCTTTTAGCTCCTGTGAATATAAGTGTTTTCATAAGCATAATGAATCAAGAAAAAAGATCATGCTTATGTCTATGAATGGATGAAACAAGAGTATTGTTTTGAGTTGGGCAGTGGTGGTGCATCCCTTTAATTCCAGCACTTGGGAGGCAGAGGCAGGTGGATTTCTGAGTTCGAGGCCAGCCTGGTCTACAGAGTGAGTTCCAGGACAGCCAGGGCTACACAGAGAAACCCTGTCTCGAAAAACAAAAACAAAAACAAAACAAAAAAGAGTATAGTTTTGGCTACAAACAACCAAATATCCCATATTCATGATGGCTCAAATACCTTCTCTCTCTCTCTCTCTCTCTCTCTCTCTCTCTCTCTCTCTCCTCTTTCTCCTCCCTCTCCCCTCCCTCTCCCTCTCCCCCCCTCTCTTCTTTTCTTGTACTGGGGATTGAACCTGGACTCTATCTATGCTAGGGAGATGCTCTGACATCAAGCTATGTAATAAAGCAACAGTCTGGTACACTACCTGATGCAGTAAAACTGCTGCCCTAGTTTGGATTTAAATGTCCTCCTAGGGCCATATGTTGGAGGCTCACTCATCAGCCTGTGGCATTATTGGGAGATGGTAGACTTTTCAGATGTGGAGACTTAGGGAAAAAAGTTAGGTCACTGGTGGTATGGTCTTTAAGTGGGTGCTGGGACCCCAGGTACTTCTCTTTTTTGTTTCTCAGCTGCCACGCAGTGAATGAGTTTCTTCCAGCATCCACTTCTGCTATGTTGTGCCGTCTTGATCCAGGAGTGGGCAGCCATTGCCTGGGATCTCTGAAACAGGAAGCCAAAGCCAAACCCTTGTTTACAGGTGATCATCACTGTAGTTTCCACACGACAACTGTAGCTTGTCATGCGACAGAAGGTTTCTGGGAGGATCAGGAAAATAGGCATTGGGTCACAGCAAAGGTCTGTGGTAGCAAATGGCTGGAGCCAGTGTGGCTCAGCACCATATGAGAAGAGCAAGAAGGGGAGGAAGACACACGGTCAACACTTAACACGATGTGTCCTCCATGGAAAAGTAAAGGAAAAAGAAAAATAGACAGCAGGAAACTAGGGACCAGAGGGGCCCCTGGATGGGGTGGGAAGGTCTCACTGAGATCAGAGCAGCATCAAGAATGAACTGCCATCTGGGACCTTGCAGTCCATTTGCTGCAGCCACCACTGACCACACATGCAACCAGAAGATGGTTCTGCAATCACCAGATTTGATTTATCATGGAAACTACAGTGCTTTGTGTGGTTGTCATGAAGCAGGAGGTAATTGTTTGATGCTGTTTCTGGGGGGACATGGACAAGCGTTTGCTCATCTCAGACAGAGAGCACAGCAGCCCAAAGTCCAGCTTGGAGAACCACTTAGTTTTACTGGGGGTCCTTATGGGAACAGAGATGACTCAAAAACAGCTCTTCACCAAAGCCCACTTCATCATGGGTGCTAGCTCTGTCGTAAGTCTGAGGTTGCTCAGAGATTCACCGTGGCTGTCTTAGGGTTTCTATTGCTGTGGACAGACACCATGACCACAGCAACTCTTACAAAGGATAACACTTAATTGGGGCTGGCTTACAGTTTCAGAGGTTCAGTGCGTTACTGTTATTGTGGCACACAGGCAGACATGATGCTGGAGAAGCAGCTAAGAGTTCTACATCTTGATCTGAAGGCAGCAGAAATAATTGTGAGCCACACTAAGTGTTGTAAGATGCTGGCAAGCCTTAGTTTACTGGAGACCCCCTGAGTGAACCACACAGAGCCAGAAATCAATGCAAAAAGCAAGAGGAATTATTGTTCCTATGTGTTGGGGTTGTCCTGCACTTGAAGGAGAGGTGGCAACCCCAGGCAGCCCATTTGGCGAATTTTTATACAGTTTTTAGGGCAGCAGCCATTAGGCACAATGTGATTGGCAGAATAGTGTGACTTTTAAACTGATTGGTCTTTAGGAGATGGGGTGGCAAGGACCTCCCTTGTAGGTGGCAAAGGTTGGCCCATCCTGTGGAATGTGTCTCCATGCTCTGGGCCTTCCCTACCCATAGGTGGGTTCCCTCCCCTGTGGTCTGAGAAATGTTAATCAGCCTCTTCCTTCCTGGGGAGCAAGTGTCCCATGACCTTTCTGAAGTTCCTGAGCTGACCTCTTCATTCCCCCCTTTTCTTTGTGCATGCTTCCATCTTGAAGCTCTTGTGGATAGTTATGCAGCTCACATCCCTAGTCCTCGGTACTTAGCTCTTGGTAGCTTTGTCTCAGGACCATCAACTGTACTGCATCTAAGTGATCTTTAATAAAAGCAACTAAGTGGGGCTGGAGAGATGACTCATCGGTTAAGAGCACTGACTGCTCTTCCAGAGGTCCGGAGTTCAATTCCCAGCAACCACATGGTGGCTCACAACCATCTGTAATGGAATCTGATGTCCTCTTCTGGTGTGTCTGAAGACAGCACCAATATATGCACATAAACAAATAAAAATGAAAGCAACTAAGTGATTCAAAATGCAAAGGCCAAAAGTCAGAGGCAGGAACAAAATTATCAGGTGTTCTAACATTGTAATAAACAAGGGAAGTTAGTTGTTATACCAAGACTCAAACCATCCTTGGGCTTGCTCCCTTTCTCTCTCTCTTGGCTAGTCCCTCCCGTACCTTTTTCATTGAATCCTTAACTATCCTCCTCTCACCCCTTGAATGGTCTTCAGTATGTGCTTCCCAATGTTCCACACTCTTAGGCAGCACAGAAAAAGTAGTTGCCCCCCACTCCCCACACACACACTGACCCCCACACACTCCTCCCACCACACACTGATGAGCCTGCTGCTGGCTTCTTTCATCTTGGGGACACACAAATATGGGGGTTTCTCGCAGGACACTCAGCTTCCGGTGTCTGCACCGTAAGCCCCACCCTCTAAGGCCACTTCTGGGACACAGTTTAGATTCAAAAGTTCCTTGTCCTTGACATTCAGGTAATCCCTGCCCCTGTGTCTCTATGGTGGGGATATCCCAGGAGTCAAAGCCTGCCGCTAACTTACAGAGACCAAAGACAAGGTCTGGCCATCAGACACAAGGCAGACGTTCCACTATAGTGGACCAAGCCACATCCCCAGTGGCTGAGAGTACTTGCCGAGTCACTTTGCTAGGGTTGTGGAAGGTGCTGATGCTCAGCACGGGAAGGAAGACACACCGTAGCCATCTAATGGTTTCCCCAGCCTTGCAGAAGGGTGGGTGATCTTGAGCTTGAGGGGGTTGCTCAGGTGTCTGGCTGCTCGCCAGTTGGCATCAGGTGCAGGTGCTGGTCTGAGTTATGTGAAGTCGGGCAGTTACTCCATCCACTTCAGCAGCACCCGGAACGGCTCCTTCTACCTTGCTTACTTGTGTGGAATCTCTGGGGCACCTGCGTTATACAGAGCACCAAGTGTAGGCCACAATTCCTGGCGGCTGATCTGGAAAGCTTGCAATCAAGCCGTAAGATCCTTGTCAGCCTGAAAAGTCAAGAGCGGGGTCAAGGGAGTGGGGGTCCCACACAGGAGGTATGTTCCAGGCTCAGAACAGGGCCAGGACAAGGGGCACTGCCCATCCAGCACCAGTTTCCAAAGACAGTTTAGTTAAGGTCTCTTTTTAGGGTTCTGTTCATATTTTTCTATCTGCCCCTGAGCTCTGGGGACGGTACCCACAATGGAGCTTCCAATTAGTCCCCAATATCTCTGCTAATCCCTGACTTACCTTAGAAACAAAAGCAAGACCGTTATCTGATCCAATTACCTTGGGCACTTGAAACCTCAGGAAGATTTCTTCTAATATCTCCTTGACTACCATGGTAGGTGTTTCCTGCTTGGTGGGGAAGCCCCAACCCATCCAGAGATAGTATCTACAAATACTAGACAGTATTTGTAACTATATTTTATGGCTTAACCTCTGTAAAATTGGCCTCCCAATATACTCTAGGCTGTTCTCCCCGAGGTCTTTTGCCCTGTTTACCCTTGGCTGCATAAGCATTTACTTGTTGGCATAGCTTACACTGTTCTACTGTCTCTCTGGCTAAAACCCTGAGGTCTGATATATATATCATAGATATATATATATATATATATATATATATATATCTTAGATCACTTGACTGCTTAGGTGAAGTTATCTCCTAACTAAGTCCATCTGTACATTTGGCCTAATAAGTCTTTTTTTTTTTTTTTTTTTTTTTTTTTTTTTTTTTTTTT
>JANHMN010000011.1:3472313-3488836 GCA_030674055.1 Rhabdomys pumilio
TTTTTCGAGACAGGGTTTCTCTGTGTAGCCCTGGCTGTCCTGGAACTCACTCGGTAGACCAGGCTGGCCTCGAACTCAGAAATCCGCCTGCCTCTGCCTCCCAAGTGCTGGGATCAAAGGCACACACCACCACCACCCTGCTGGCCTAATAAGTCTTTTGCTTGCTTTCTGGGAAGTATAGTTCTTTCTTCTTGTGTGCGCCATTGTCCTTTCTTCTCCAGGTAATAGCTGGTAGGATGGCTAGCAGTCTGAGTCCTTTCTTCTTCCGTGTGTTTTAAATGAGGTCATCCCTTAATCCAGTCCCATTTCCCAGTGCATGTCTCTTGCAGGCCCATAACCTGGATAGGCTCCTGCATGGCCACTTCTCTAGCCACTTGAGCTGCCTGGTTATTGCCTCAAGCCCCTGAGTCTCCTCCTTCCTGGTGTCCTGGGCAATGAATAGTACTCACAGTTGCTGGCTTCGTCAGGGCATCCAAGAGATCCAAGATTTCCTCTTATGTGAGCAGTCCTCTCTCTTGGTATATAGCCCTGTGCATGTGGGCTGTGGCAAAGGCGTACCTGCTATCCGTGTAGATGTTAATTTTCTTGCCGGCCCCAAGTTCCAAGGTCGCTTTCTACACCGACATGCCCAGGGAGGTAGAGGTTCAGCCCAGACGACATTTGTTCTGTTCACCACAGCAGCACCAGCTTGTCTCTGACCAGCATAGAGAAAACTGCTCCCATCTGTAGAGCAGGTAGCTTTGGCTCTCGGCAGGGGTCAGTTGGAGAGGTCTTTCTTCCACCCGTGTGTTCTCCTTTTGGGTCAGTTAGTTGCAGCCCATCGGGCAGGAAGTATACCTGGCCCCCATCTTGGAGAGTAAGTCTCACTCTAACAGAGGGTAGGGACAGTCTGGGAAGACCATAAATGAATAGGATACCTGACCCATCCCTAAGTCCACTGTTCTTCAGGTAGTCCATGAATAAATTTTGGTGCCACTGGCTCCTTGGACCCAAGATCTTTTCTTGGAAATGGGGTCATTGGCTTGGAGAAGAACCGAGTGTTGAGCCCCTATGTCCACCAAGAATTAAGTGGGTTTCCCCTCCACTTTCTCGGTTACCCTGGGCTCAGGGAGGAGGTCCAAACCCCATCCTTCCTCGTTGCTGTCTTCCCCCAGGGCTAACACCTTTGCTGTTTGTGGGTAATTTTTCCAAGGCCTGCGATTTCTCGCCCCCAGCTTCTGTTTGTTGGGGCACTCTTAGGCCCAGTGGCCCCTCTCCTTGCAATGTGCGCACTGGTCCTTTTCAAGGAGTTTTCTGTCTCTCGTTGATTGGAGTCTTCCTTCTCTGCTTTCCCTAACTACTGTAGCCAAAATTCTCCATAAATTCCTTTCCTGTCACTTTTCTTTTTCTCATCTCTCTTTCATCTTCTTTCTTTCTCTTTATCTGCTCTTTCTTTGTCTCCCTGTTATGGTAGACTTTCTCAGCAACCCACACTAAATCCTTTAATGACTGTAGATCCTCTAGCCTCTGAAGCTTTTTCCTAATATCTACTAGCCTGGCCTATAAAGGCTATAGTTTGTACTGACAGAATGCCTCCACGAGCCACTGTGGGCGACTCATCCGATCCCTGCCCCCTTGAGACCGGCCAATGGAGTCTGGCAGTAGGCTTTTAGGTGCCCCTTACCTTCAGCTGGAAGTCTAGGACATCAGGAGTTCAAACAGGTCAGTTAAACTTGCCTTATGAGATTCACCAAGGCTGTATATTCTGTAATATACAAATCTAAAAACAAATTTTAATATCATCAAGATAATTTTTGTTTCATATATATACAGCTCCAGCATAGTATTAAAACTAACATTAACCATCACAGTTCACAAAATCTAGAAACCTGGAACTCATTGTACAATGTGTAGGCAAATCAACAGACTGGAAAATGTCCCTTATACTAATATGGGTCTCTTCCAGGTAGCACTGCTGGTCTGAGCCTCTTCTAGTTAACTCTGCTGATCTGAGTGTTTCTTAACAGTCTTTACTGCTTATATAAGATTGGGGATGCATGGGCTTAGTGAAAATTGGTTAGTTTCAGGGACTTCCTTAAACTTCTGAGTTGTTGATTTCCTGAGTCTTAAGGAACCTCCTTTTAAAACATCCTGTTACTTAAGGAACTTCTCTGCAGGACAGAATGTATCAATGCACAGGGTATTGCCATACAACAATAATAAAATCAATCTATAAAGTATCTACACACTAAGCAGAAAGATTGAACGGCTTGCGGTAGCCTTAAGGTCCTGTAGACCTTAAGTCTGTTACTATACTCAATAACCTTGTTTTGCTCCAAAGAAGGGCTATATATAGCCTGGAAGAAGGATGGAATATATCAACTCCATCAAGCTGCCATACTCCACCATCTAAAAGTCTAGAGTTGGGCACTGGAATGACAGAAAAGACAGGTGGGGTGGGATTGCAGAGCCAAGACAAAGCATAATTCAATAGTATGAAACCTCTTTCCAAATGCAAATATTCTGGGGGTGAGGTGTTAGTATACAGGCAATTCCACTGGGCTGCCCCCAGGGACCCAGCAATTGCTCACCTGCTGTGGCCAGGTGCCCCAGGTGTATGCTAGGGATAAAAAGGGCTGCCAGCCACTTCAGATTTCTGCGTTCCCTCTCTCTGCAGACCCCTCTCTGACCCCTCTTTCTGCTCTCATGGCTCCTCTCTGTTCCCTGTCTGTCTACATGTCCACTTGTCTGCCTCTATCCTGTCCTCAGGTCCTCACTCCTCTCCCCTCCCTCAATAAACCTCTTTTGCCCCAGATCTGTTACATGGTGTAATTTCTCATGGGTAGACCTTGACTCAGGCCCACCAAAAAATACCTCCTCATGACACTATATTTCATAACACCAGGACCATAGTGCTAGACCTGTAGTGTCTAGGAGGCTTCAGACATTTCCCCTCACATGTAGTATCCATTTGAGGCCAATCTTTCCAAGTGGGTAGTAAGAGGGTCCCAGAAGAAAAGGTTAAGTCTGTAAAAAAAAAAGTTGAGGCCATAGTGTCTGTATGGTTAGGTGTGGAACCAGGGTGTCTGTATGACTAGGTGTGGGAACAGGGTGTCTGTGTGGTTGGGTGTGGAACCAGGGTGTCTGTATGGTTGGGTGTGGGACCAGGGTGTCTGTGTGGTTGGGTGTGTGAACAGGGTGTCTGTATGGTTGGGTGTGGAACCAGGGTGTCTGTATGGTTGGGTGTGGGACCAGGGTGTCTATATGGTTGAGTGTGAGTCTATATGGTTGGGTGTGGGACCAGGGTGTCTGTATGATTAGGTGTGGGACCAGGGTGTCTGTATGGTTGGGTGTGGAACCAGGGTGTCTGTATGGTTTAGTGTGGGACCAGGGTGTCTGTGTGGTTGGGTGTGGGACCAGGGTGTCTGTATGGTTGGGTGTGGGACCAGGGTGTCTGTGTGGTTGGGTGTGTGAACAGGGTGTCTGTATGGTTGGGTGTGGGACCAGGGTGTCTATATGTTTGGGTGTGGGACCAGGGTGTCTATATGTTTGGATGTGGGGTACCTTTTACAAGCCAAACACATGGACAGGCTAATGGATATAGAAATGAGTGAATGACTGACCACAATTTCCCTCTCATTCTGGAACTGAGTGTCCAGTGGTTCATCCCCTGCCTCGAAGCATGTGCAAGGTGAGGAGGGAGGAGCAACAGGCCATAGACAAGGTTACAACCATGACTGGACGAGGCTGTTCGAAGTGCCCTGTGCCTGCAGAGGTCTTCCCACCCTCCTTTGGTGCTGATGATGTTGGTCTGGGAGAACGCAAGAAGAAAAGATTCCAGTGTTGTCCCAGACACAGCCTCACTTAAGATTCAGGTGGATCCCAGCATGTGTGACTAGCAGACAAGATGGCTCAGTGTTAGCTGGTACATAAAGAGTCACATAGGCAGCAGAAGGGTTCAAGGGACAGGAAACTCCAGCTTTTTTTTAGAAGAATGAGCGCGTGGGAGAGGTTCTTGGGGCCACTCTGGAGTCACTTTGGCTATGGTTTGAATATGTGTGTCTCCTAACATTCACAGGCTTAAATAGTAACCCCCACGGTGACAGGGACGGGGTGGGGCCTTTGAGGATTGTAAGTCTTTATGAGAGGTCTCCACAGAGCTCCGTTTCCCTTGTCATGTGAAGTCAGAAACAGGCGCAGTCTCTGGAAGCCAGAAAACAAGCCTTCAGTAGGCAGAATGATATGGAGCTCTGAACTTGGACTTTGCAACTTTGAGATGTGTAAAGGGTGAATCTCGGTCGTTTACTTGATACCCAGTGGATGACATCTTACTACTGTAGCCCACACAGAGTGCGATATTTCTGCATCCATTACCTAAGGTTGCAGGGGATAAGGCTCTGCCCACTAAGCGGCCCAAATGACAGAAATGAACTCTCTTCTGTCTCTGAAGGTTGGAAGTCCAAAGTCAGAGTGTCAGCAGGTTCTTCCTAAGCTTTCTAGAGGAAGGACCTGACACTGGATGTCTCAGCACAGAGATGGAGACCTTCTCCTGACGTCCCTCAGCCACAGCATCTGTTCATCTTTTCTGTTTTCATAAGAATGCCAGTTTATTGGCTCAGGCCCCATCTATCTCCCACCTCATTTAAGCTTAATTGCTTCTAATAGCTCCTAACTACACATACATATAGGTCCACTGGAGAATATGGCTTCAGTGTAAGACTGAGGTACAGTTCAGTCTTAGCACATGTGTGTAGCAGGCACATGTGCAGTGAGCTGAGTGTGGGGAGGCAGGAAGCTAGGACTCCTGCTACTTTTTCTTTTTAAAGCCACTTTGTACTAGTTGGGGAAGATGCAGGTTGAAGGCTCTTCTGGAGTTCAGAAGGGAACAGAGCATTCTCCTCTGAGACCCCAATTTCCTGCTGCATGAAGAGGTGTTTTCTACTAACCTGAAGGTGTATCCTCTCTTCCCATTCACCAGGCATTTAAACGTGAACCACAAATCTGCGCCCGTGGGGCTGAGCCTCTCAGGGGGGAGTTGAGGTCACTCTCCCTCAGGGAGATGAGTCCACCAGCTAGCTCCTGGGTTCTGGCCCATGACTTTGTAGCAGGTGCTTCCTCCCAGAATGCTTCCCTGGGTCAAACCCAGAGCCACAAAGGCTTCCATTAGACCATTCCGGTAAGTGACGTCGCAGAGCCCAGAAAGCCTGGAAGGGTGGTGAGCAGGAACCAGGGGTGCAATGACCCTTTGAAGTTTCTCCTCAAAGCAGGGAGGAGAGTGCTTCCTAGCTAGTCAGGGCCCGGGAGCAGTGGCTCTAGGGGACAGGGTGCTGCAGGTCTGGAGCCATGGCCTGGACGTCTGTCCTGCTCGTGCTGCTGGCCCACCTCACAGGTAAGGAAGCTCTTGGGGCCCAGAGCCTCCTTGCCCCTCCTTTTGCCTTGCTCTGCCTCAGTGATGGGCATTCCTCTATCTTCTCAGGTTGTGGCCCTCAGCCCATGCTGCACCAGCCACCATCAGCCTCTTCCTCCCTTGGAACCACCATCCGCCTCACCTGTACCCTGAGCAGCAATGATAACATCGGAATTTACAGCATTTACTGGTACCAGCAGAGGCCGGGCCACCCTCCCAGGTTCCTGCTGAGATACTTCTCACACTCTGACAAGCAACAGGGTTCCAATATCCCACCTCGCTTCTCTGGATCCAAAGATGTGGCCAGGAACCTGGGGTATCTGAGCATCTCTGAACTGCAGCCTGAGGACGAGGCTGTGTATTACTGTGCCGTGGGGCTCCGGAGCCAGGAAAAAGAGAAGAGGGTGGAGAGGGAGTGGGAAGGAGAAAAGTAGCACACAGATTCAGAATCTTAGGCTCTGAAGACATTCAGACCCTGAACCAAGGATGGAGTTTGCTTTGCTGGGCCGGTCTGGTATGGGAAGGAGGGGTAGAACATGGGGCTTTGCAGAGCCAAGAAGATGGAGCCCTCCAGCTTTTCCTTGTATTGCAGTGTTGCTATGCGCCCCATGGGAGGCTGTATTGTAGAATTAAAGCTGTTTTTACTGTTTGGCTTGGCTGGTTTGTGATCTCAGAACCAGTTTAAGAACTGGCTAGGTCAAAGGCAGTAGTCATGCTCAGTTTGGCCAGGTACCCATCTCTGAGGCAGAGCATCTGCCTGAGCCCTGCTGTTAGGATCATGGGGCAAATGGATGATAAAACCATCTTGGAGGGACCTTCTTGCAAGGACAGGGTTTCTATAGTCGCAGAGTAAAGGAGCCCAGCAAATGTCATCACTGGGCCTCTACTTTGGGGAGAGCAGGTACCAAGAGACAGGTGTGAAGCAGGTTCCCCTCATTGTTACTAGTGATGTTTTGGGATGAACAGACCTTTGTCATGGGGCTGCCTGTGCATTGTGGGTGTGGCCTCTGCTACCAGATGCAGTACACAGCACATGCTCTCTCAAAACAACAACAACAACAACAACAACAACAACAAACCCAGTTCTGTCTTTAGAGCAAAGAAGCAGCCATAAGTGATGGGTGAGTGACCTGTGAGGCCGCTATTAAAGCTAAGTTAGAGAGAGATGCCAGGCAGGGCAGGACGTGGTCCTCACCAAGCTGACCTTGCTTGTGAGGAAGGTCACAGCTCCTGCCTGGGAGTCTCAGCAAGGGCTGTCACAGCTTTTCTAGACAGGCAGCCTTGGGTTCTGAGCCATGGCCTATGGACAGACCTTGAAATATGAGACAGTGATCCACTGAAGCCACACTAGGCTTGTTGGCTGCAGGGGAAGAGGGTGGAAGGGTTTACAAAGTCCTGGCCACAGCTTGGTGCCTGGAAATTCAGGGATGCGATCCAGAATGCGCCCTAGAAAGCCTGTATGTGAAGCGTCTGTACTGCACCAATGTGCATCACCTAAGGGAGGTGCCGGGCAAAAATGGTGTCCTTTGTGGCTTCAAACTTGAGAACACCTATCTACCACTGCTAAATGATCCCCAGCCCCCCGACCCCCAGAGGAGGACATGTGTCACTGTCCTTCTTACTTCCTCTGACCCAGGACTCTTACTTATAAAACAGTGGTCCCAGTGCCACGTGATCAGAGGACATTTCTCTTCTTCCACCATGTGAGCAGGAGGGTTGGACCTCAAGCCCTGAGACTTGGCAGCAAACACTTTTCCCACTGAGCTGAGCCATGTGACTGTCTAACTCTGGCTAATCTACACAAAATGCTGCACGTATCATGGGTGTGGCCTCCCTGTCAGTTATTTCTCACCCAGCCACCGTTAGACCTCCTGCCTCTCACCCTGCTTGTCCTGTCTTTCCTCTATCTTACCATTCCTTCACCCAGACTTGCCTTCCCGGCACCTCTGCCTGCTCCCTGCCTTCTGAGCTGTGGGCCAGCCACAGCTGGAGCTCCCATTTCCTAGTGGCACATTTAAAAAATGTTAATTGTTAGCTTAGTTCATGATTGTGTACAGACAATGGGGTCAAATGAAGACTGCAGCTAGGGAAGCCCCTTGAGATCATCAGCTATGCAACATCCAGGGGGAAATGTTTTCTAGGAGGAGGGAGCTAGGTATACCTGCTGCTCTGAGATGGAGGCAGAAGCATGGACCAGAGAAAATACAAGCTCCTCCTTATTTCTGTGCACACCCATGGTGTTGGATGCTGTCTGGCCTTTTCCTTGCTTCTCAGCCTTGGGACATCAGGCTTACTGTCTGTCCTGGCTTGTATCAGTGACTCTCCCAGAAGGCACCATGGGACATAACTACCAAAGGTTCTCTGTGGAAGCACAGATATCTGGCCTTAACAGTTAAGAGTCCTCTGGGTTAATGTAAAACCCCAGACCTAACGTGAGTTCCCACTCCCAGTAAAAGCACAATCACAAGTGAACTCGGCTCTACCAAGGTCTGCTGCTACAGATAAAGTCTAGCCTCACCCCTATCTGTGACAAGCTCAGGTCCTTAAAGTGAGGCTCAGGGCACCACTCAGCCACAGAGCACTGCCCTGCCCTGGCTTTGTAATAGGGAAAGAAAGTGAGTTGAATGTCCCGTTGTCTTTTTCATCTTCTGCTAATTCTCAGAGGAAAACCCAGTGTAGGTGCCACTGTAGGGCAGACAGAGGAAACGGCACCAGCAACACAGTTCTAGGTGGCAAATGTACAATATTCACCTGCTGCCGAATGGAAGGGGGGCTGCAAGGCTGCCTCCACTCCTGGGGCTGTGTTGCCACTCTCTGCACCTAGCCAGCCTTTTCCATATTCCCTCCAGCAGGCTCACACCTGTTGCTTCTGGGTGTGCAGCTGCCAACTACATGCTCAGTATCTGGCCCAACAATGGCCAATGTGGATGAACACTGACATAGGCAAGGCTGGCCCCTGGCCTTAGCAGCATCTGTCGTCTTGGATGGAGAGTGACGGCCCCATGATCTGTGCTCAATGTTTGGACCACCCAGTGTTACAGCAAGATTGACAACCTTGAGCACTATGCACTCTGCTAGGGAAAAGATGGGCCTCAAAATTGGCCCCTTTACTTGAGGCACAATCAGGGGAAATCCTCCACATACAAAAAATAACTCCATGGAGTCTGGCTGAAGCCCCTTTCCAGGTGAGCTCAGGGTCCCGGCACAGAGGACATTTGCTGTGAAGACTCCAGAAGGACAGTCCTTCTGTTTTATGTAGACCCCTTAGGTTCCTTTAACATAGAAACAAAACCAAGCTTGCCAACCTGAGAAGGGCCTCACTCCTCTACTGAGAATCTCAACAAGACAGCTACATTTCTTTACAGGGAAGATGCCTACTTCTTGCATCTCTATGGTGTAGACTTTAACCTTATCAATTGAAATCCAGTCATGGGCTCTCAGGAACTACCCTGTGGCCTCAGTTAGAGCCTTAGTCACCCTTTTGAAGATTATTGTAAGACAATGACATCAATTCCCTCAGACGCTCAGGCCTGTGCTCTCAGGTGCACCTCACTTTCTTCTGAGCACCATCCCTCTCTCAACCCTTATGCTTGAGTCTATATTAAAGTCTCCATTAAACCTGGACACTGCCTTGTAATGGCTAGTCCTGAAATCCTTTTCTGAATCAAAGCCACAAACCCCAGTTTGGCTTGAGCAGAGGTCCCCAAAAGATTAGGAGCTCTCCTCAGTTGCTGTCAGTGCTACAGTGCAGCAGTGGGGCCTGGCCTTTTCTTCTGTTCCCTACACTGCCACCAGGGCTGCTTGACCTCATTTTCCTGCCTGAGATGCTCTTTCCTATGCACTGCCCTAAGCTGTAGCAAGATAATTTTCTGCTACATTATATTTGCCATAAAGCTCAGTAACTGGGGAGGAGCTAATAGTGGGAGGAGCTAAGAGTGGGAAGGAGGAGGAAGAGGAGGAGAGGGCGAGCAACCATGGAGGAAGATGGGTGGACTGAAAGCATTCCTGGGTAGCAATTTATATCTAAAGATTAGAGATTGGGTAACAACTCTAATTGTATGGGCATCTTATTGAGCATTTCCAAATATATAAATCTATTGGAGACGTAGAGTGAAAAATTATAAAAATCATTTTATAAAATGTATATAGACTTTTCTTTAGGCCTCACTTTAAAGGGCATGGAAATTTTTCTCTGAAGCAAGCTAAAAATGTAGACTGGCTGGTTTCAGGAACCAGCTAACCACAAAGGGAAGAAAGGAATGCAAGTTATCTAGGTGGTGCTGAGAAACTAGTGACCATGATGACAGGGCAGGGCCGTGTTCAGAGCAACTGAAAAATAGTTGAGCAAGTCACAGGGCAAGGCCACAATGACAGGGCAAGGCCACAGTGACATGGCAAGACCACATTTTTGAGAAGAATGAGTATACAGAGTGTTTTCCACATGACCCTGACTTGCTTAGGTTGGGTTTCTCTGGAATTTTCTGCTGTTTTTATGTTATGTTTCCTTAGCAAGCTGTCACCCTCTCCTCACTCCCCTGGCTTGTGGTTTTCCCCTTTTAAAAAGCCCCTCAGCCAGCTGGTCTTGGTCAATTCAGCTCCTGCGTGAGCAAATGAATTGACCGTTAGCCGGCTAACTCTCCTGAATAAAGCCTCTGCTGTTTGCATCCAGATTCGGTGTCTTGCAAGTTTTTGGGTGGCTGTGACTTCCTGATACTCGAGTGAGGGTCTCCCCTGAGCAGGGGTCTTCAGAATTATCTTTAAGCTTTAAGAGTCTCATTTCTACCAATACCGGTACCGGTTACGGTGGGATGGTCTGACGGGCATAACAGGAATGGTCTGGGCTGAGCTAAGCCTTGTGGGGGCAGCATGGTGGATTAGCAGAGCCAGCCGCCACAGAGTACATGCACCCAGGAAACACCCATTGATGTGTGATCCATCCAGTAACCAGCTCTTCTACAAGGGAAGGCCCAGAACAGAGAGTGCTGTTTTCCTCATCTTCAGATTCTACAGGTCTGTGCCATCTAGTGTGGCCACTGCTTGAACATGCTTTAGTAATTAATGCGCTTCATTAAGCAATTAAATGTCCAATTAATCAAAATTAAATCAAAATCTGATCCTTGGCCATGCTTGCTCCATCTTAAATGTCCCAAAGAACAATATCCCACTGACAATTAAGAGGACATTCTCTGCTTGGGGCACCTGCTGGTATCACTGGCATAGCTTCTGTATGGCTTGCTTTCCAAGCTTGCCTAATGAAAGTGTCTACCACAGTGGAATGACTGGAGTTGCCACTGTAATGAGCCAATGGAGGTGAGGAAGCAAGGTTGTGCAGGGCTAGCTTTGGCTCTGCTATCTCAGCTGAAGTTTGCAACTGTTCGAAGTATCTTGTTAAAGACCTCTGACTGGACAGACCTGGAGAGAGTGTGAACCAGAGACAGTCCCAAAGAAGAAGTCAGGGACTCATCTTAACTGGTGCAGGTAGAGAAATATCAGTCAATATTGACTGTTGTGGGTGTAAGCCCAAAAAGGGACTTCATGGAGCACCTCAACTCCAAGATTAGAATGAAGACTCTCAGGCAAGTAATAGCTCTCTAGGTGGGGACCAGCAGAAGATAGTATCAACAGCAGCCAGGCCATTCCAAAATGGCTTCCAAGACTGAGTATTACTGAGTATTAAACTGGGAAGAAAAAGGGAATGTATGTGAGTCTGCTTGTCATCTGCATAGTCCAGTAGCCTACTAGTAAGAGGTCTGTGCCTCTGGCATTAGGAGTGCTGGCTGTAGAGCCATCATCCCTTGCTCTGGCATTTAAAGATAGTTTTCCCACCTTTGCTACAGCAAACATCAAATACTTGAGTCATGTTGGTAGCTCCTCCTGGGAACTCGGCACAAGAGATGTGCAGCTAGGTTTGAGATATATATCAAAGCACATGTAGGGACAAGCAGCCTACACATGGTAGACCTTAGTGAATTTTGTGAGCAAAATGCCTACCAAGTTTCCCTTGGCATCTCACCCTGCACCAGCTTTCCTTCCACAGAAGACAACCTGAGGAAGGGAACATCAGATTCAACCTCTTGCCAGAGCACACTGCCATACCCATTCACGCTCACAATACATACGTGCTAACTCACTTCTTTCTCATGGCCTTTCAAGTTAGAGATTACTATTCCACCCACAGGAAACTACCATCATGATTGAGCCAGACCACTATGCTGATGTGGGTGTCAGCAGCAGGCATATGAATTTATAGGGACCAATGTTCCACATGTAGTCACACTGGGTAATAATAATCATCAATTAAAACAACAGAAAGGAGCGTTTTTCTACATACAAAGCATCCTTCATGCCAGGAAGCTGCATCTGAATTCTACCCAATATTTCAGGTAGAAGTAATACCCTCTTCTACAGAGTATAGATCTGGGTGCGAGGAACACTGCTTCACTGTCCCCTTTGGATCAATAGCAAATACCATGGGAAAGTTGAATTCAGACCAAATGTGCTTGACCAGAGTTGCCAAATTTGACACCAGCCACTGACAGTCTATCAGAGGCATTCAGAAAGGGAAGAAACGGATTCCAGAGCAGGACACTTATGGAGCTGATGAGATCCTCCATTTGATAGTCTGCAAGGCGGGCTCTTCAGTGCAGCAGCCATCAAGGGCCTCAAAAGAAGCCATGTCTCTAACCCTGGACTGAACAGGTTGTGAGAGTAGGTTCTGCTGAGGGAGGGAGTGCACTTCTGGTGGGTGCAGGTACTGTCTGTTCTTAGCCAGGTCCTTCCCAACCTGCTGTCAGATCAACAATGACACCCTCTGGCTATACTCCAGCTTCCTCTACTAACCTCTGCAGCAATTGGGCTACTCCATCCCTAATCATATGCCAGCTCAATCTAGGTCATAGCATTCTTGAAGTTGAGGAAGAGCCTGAGAGCTGAGCCACTTTGTAGCCAGAGGAAGCAGTAGGGAGATTCTCAAGTAGTCAGCTGACCTCCAGGGGGAAGCTGATAGGTAAAGACACTGGAAACAGAGACAGGATGTGATGTGCCTGTTGGAAAAATGGTGTAGCTCTTTTGGTCATGAATGACTCAGGCCATTGCTATTTCTGGGCCAGCTATTACCCTTCTCTTGGCTCAGGCTTCATACTGGACATCTTCTATCCCATAGCCACCTGGGGCTAATAACACTGGGAAGAAGGAGTTAAAAAGCCCCTTGCCTCTCATCAGAGCATGAGCAGATGACTCACGTGTGAAACCCTCTGTTCCCAAGGAACCAACATTTCACATCTTGGGCCTATCCCCCCCTCTCCAAGTGTAAAATGGGGCATGACCACTGCTCAACTCACAAGTCACCTCACAGGGTCAACATGGGGTCACATGGGTGATAATAAATCCTTTGTGAAAGCAACAAAGTAATAGACCCACAGCAACCCTGGATTATACTATGTCTTCCAAGTCACATCTTCTGTAGAGTGAAAAATTATAAAGATCGTTTTATAAAATATATATATGCAGGCTTTTCTTTAGACTTTTCTTTAAAGGGCATGAAAATATAGAAAGTTTTTATGACCCCTAGACCTGAGCAAAATAATGCAGGTTCACTAGTTCAAGGAAGCAGAACTGAATGTAAGATTTTGGGCCTTCACTGTCCCGGGATACATTCCACATCTTGGGAGGGGTACATTATCCCTGAGTCAGAGGACACTTGCTAACATTCCTTAGACCTCAGGGAAGAGAACCCACCTGTGGGTGGGGAAGGCCCAAAGCAGGAAGACACATTCCTGACCACAGAGAAAAATGCAAGTCATCTAGGTGGAGCTGAGAAACTAGTAACCACGATGACAGGGCAACAACTGAGAAATAGTTGGGCAAGTGATATGGCAAGACCACATTTTTGAGAAGAATGAGTATAGAGTGTTTTCCACATGACCCTGACTCACTTAGGTTGGGTTCCTCTGGAATTCTCCACTATTTTTATGTTATATTTCCTTAGCAACCCCTCACCTCCTCCTCAACCCCCTGGTTTGTGGTTTTGCCCTTTTAAAAAGCCCTCAGCCAGCTGGTCTTGGTCAATTCAGCTCCTGCATGAGCAAGCGATTTGACTGTTGGCTGGCCAACTCTCCCTAATAAACCTCTGCTGATTGCATCCAGGTACGGTGTCTTGCGATTTTTGGGTGGCCGTGACTTCCCAAGACTTGAGTAAGGGTCTCCCGAGTTTGGGGGTCTTCACTTCCACCCACGTTTCCTTGTGAGCTACCATCATCCCACACATCTGGCTCCCATTCTGGGCCATTGATGGGAGGTTTAGGTACAGTACAAAATGCAGTACTCATTCTTCCTCAGGCTTTATCTGTGGTCTTGTCTGACACTTCACAGCACTATTAACTCGGCCCTGGTAGCATTCCAGTATCTCAGAGCAGGAACCCAGGACAGAGCACCAAGTGGCCTCCCCATGTCACATTGGCTCCTAAGTGGGACCTGAGGACAGGCTAGCCAGCAATCATGCCGAGCTTTGCTTACTGTATTGCTTCCTCTCAATGAGTTGTGTCCTTCAGTCAGCCCCATGCCTGCTTTAATTAAGTTCATAGCACACTTGGAGATCCATCTTCCTAAGCCTTGCTCATCTGGCCCCCAGTGGTCAAGAACGAGAGAATCAATAATCTCAAAAAGACAATTCTTTCCTATGGCCTGCTACCCGCATGCAACAGCCACCACCCCCACCCCATCCCCCATTCTGAACCTGTTTTCTAAGATTGTGGATTAAGAAGCAAAGATTCTAAAACACTCAAAAGTAAGACACACACCTTGCAGTCTAGGAAAGCTACCACCTGGGCTAGCAGGGCCTGCAGCTGCTACCACAGTGACTGCAATTTGCATATCAAGACTGAGACTCTGTAAGCAAAGGCTGTGAGCTCAGGGAGTAGGTGTGCCCTTCCAGTTCTCAGCCTGGCCTCTGTCCACATGTCCAGCCAGTAGGTCAGTCTTTAGTCGACAGAGACCCTGGGAGCCCAAAGGCTTTCCCACACACAGTTGAAGCCTGGAGCCACCTTCCTGATTTTTTTGAGCCTAATAAGGTTGGTTAGAGAAAGGCTAATTACCTATACAACTGCCATGTGGGTAGTTGGTTTGGAATGCTCTGAATTCTGAGCCAGTTAGGGGTCCAGCAGGCGACTGGCCCTCTAGGGTGGTTGGTACTGGAGGGCAGTGGAGATCTGGGCACCCCTCTGTCCCTGGATTTTCATAGGGCTTCATCCTGAAGAAAGACATTGTCTGTCAATTCAGAGGATGAAATAGCCAAGAGGTGACTCAGGGTTTGTGCCATTCTGTGAGGCTAGGGCCTTTCTCCAGGAAGCCAACCGTTTCTCTGTCACCATCTTGAAGTAGGAGGATTTGGGAAGACTATGACAAGTCCTAGATTTGCTATCCAGAGCATGACCCAGAGATCTCCAGATGGTGTGTGTGTGGGGTGGGGGGTAAGGATAAAATTTGAAATGTGCAGCTTGAAGCAAAAACAAAAATCCATGGTCAGCAAAGACCACCAACAACTTGTTACAATTAGTCATAATAATAACATAACCCATTCCTTCAGGGGCAGAGTGACCAGAGATGAAGGGACCAACAAGGACATACCCTGACATGTTTAGACAAGCCCAAGTGAGTGATGGGACACCTGGTGCCTACTTCCCCCCTCCCTGTCCAGGAGGTCCAAGGTTTCATGGTCAAAATAACTAGTCATCCTGCCAGCTCACACGTAGCCGCTTCTGCAAGTTGCTGATGTTTGACATATCCAATCATATGTAACCGTGCCAAATCTTCCCCCCTTTCCCAGCCCCTACCCATAAATATCCCAAATTTCTTGGGGTCTGGGTCGAAGTCTCTATCCCCTGCGTGGGATACGTTTCGACCCGAGGGCCCTTGCCATTAAACTGCCTTTAGCAATTGCATCAAGATGGTCTCTCGTGTGTCCTTGGGTACGTGCTGGTCCAGACTTGAGTGGGGGTCCCTCCGGGGGTCTTTCAGGGGTGTCTCTGACTTCATGGAACTAGCAAGTTTCTCTACCCTGAAGTCATGATTGTGATGTGGGGAAACCCCCTTAGTCTAAATTTCTGTGTGCTCAGCCATAAGGTAGGAGTTTCAGTTCCTGGTCCACACACTTTGTATCACATGACACATCTGGCTTTGAGCTGTGGCTGTGTGTCCTCTCTAGACGTCACCACAACAACAGGTCCTGTTAATTCTTCCAGACACATAACTGAAAAAAATTTTCAGCCCCTTGGTGTCTTGTTTTACGTACTTCTTAGGAAGTGCCAGACATGTTTTCTCTTCAAAGTTTTTTTTTTCCTGTTTATCTTCAAAATAATGAAATACCAGCAAGCATGTCCTGTTAACATTTCCACATTGAAGAACAGGAAAACGAGACACCAAGGGGCTGAATACTGTTCCAGCTTTGACTGACAGCCACCAGGAACAGGCAATCACACTTCTCAGTGTCTCACTGTTTGCCTCATCTCAATGGAGACT
Source organism: Rhabdomys pumilio (assembly GCA_030674055.1). Lineage (NCBI taxonomy): Eukaryota > Metazoa > Chordata > Mammalia > Rodentia > Muridae > Rhabdomys > Rhabdomys pumilio. The sequence goes on from JANHMN010000011.1 coordinate 3,488,215, forward strand.
TCTCCATTAGTGTCTCTAGATATAGAGCAGCTCTCACCCCTCATCAAACAAGTTTCCTTTTGCAGCCAGTGGAGGCTATTACAGAGAAACAAAACAGGCTGAAGAGATGAGGGAAAGCAACAGAAAAGGGTCCAGCCTCAAATGAGATGTGTGTGACACACCACAGCGTAGGCTCAGGGATGCCATGGAAGACCTGCTTCTGAGACAGCATCTTCAGAACCCGACGGGATCTGCACCCATGAATTCCCAACACAAGACTGCAGCAGTCACACAGCAGTGTAAGATGGGGACAGGTTCACAAGGCATGAAGAGCTACAGTGCTCAGTAGCTGCCGAGAGAGGAAGAACCAGCTCTCTTCAGGAATGGTCCCAGGAATGGGACCATGGTAGTTACCCATCCAAGCCTAAGTACATATGGGAGCACCAAGTGGGCTCAGTAGGAGATACATGAAATCCGTTACTTTTCTATAGTTATATATGTATATATTTTACATATATAATCCTTATAATTATATATACATACTTCTATAATTATATGAATATATATATACATATATATATATATGTGTGTGTGTGTATATATATATATATATATATATATATATATATATATATATATATAT
>JANHMN010000011.1:3488846-3521887 GCA_030674055.1 Rhabdomys pumilio
TATATATATATATATATATATATATATATATATATATATATATATATTCTATCTATGTATTCTGTTTTAGTCAGGGTGTTACTGCTGTGAGCAGACACCATGACCAAGGCAACTCTTATTGAGGACAACAGTTAATTGGGACTGGCTTACAGGTTCAGAGATTCAGTCCATTATCATGGTGGGAGCATGGCAGCATCCAGGCAGGCATGGTGCAGGAGGAGCTATGAGTTCTACAGCTTCATCTGAAGGCTGCTAGCAGAAGACTGACTTCCAGGCAACTAGGATGGGAGTCTTATAGCCCACATCCACAGTGACAAGGAGTCCACTGTCTCCAACTCCAACCAGGCCACACCTTCTAATAGTGCCACTCCCTGGTCCGAGCATATACAAACCAACACATATTCTCTATATAGAATATATATAGATACATATAAATTATAGAAGTCATGAATTTGAGCAGAGGTCTAGTGAAAAACATAGTAGAAGTGGGAGTGGCAAGACAGAGGGATAAAAACTGAAAATTCTTATGTGTGAAAGTCTCAGAAATTAAAATGAAGTAAAGTATTTCTATATATTCAATCTTTGGGAGGTATTTTAAACACATACTGTGGTGATTTGAATGAGAATGGCCCCATAGGCTTATATACTGAATGCTTAGTCCCTAGTTGGAACTATTTTGGGAAGAATCGGGAGGTGTGGCCTTGTTAGAGGAGGCATGTCACTGGGGTGGGCTTTGAGGTTTCAAACGCCCACATCAGGCCCAGTCTCTGTCTCTGTCTCTGTCTCTGTCTGTCTCTGTCTCTGTCTCTCTCTCTCTCTCTCTCTCTCTCTCTCTCTCTCTCTCTCTCTGCCTATTGCTTGTGGACCAGTTGTAAGATTTCAGCTAGTGCTCTAGCACCATGTCTGTCTGCCTACCTGCTTCCCCCATCCCCTGCGTTTTTTTTTTCCATGATGATCCTGGACTCACCTTGGGAACTTTGCCGTTTTATGCAAGCCCTCAATTAAATGCTCTTTTCTATATGTTACCTTGGTCATGCCGTCTCTTCACAGCCATAGAACAGTGACTAAGACACACTCCAAAGTCTGCTGTCCTCAGCTATACTGTGGCCCAGTGGCTCCCTAGCAGCTAAAAATAAAGATATTCAAGCAAACTCCTGCCAGAAAGATCAGTTGTGTCTCCATGTGTTTCCTGGCCCCTTGCTGCAGATCATAGAAAAGATAACAATGGATTCAGAGTGTGTGTAGGGTGATCTCTGATAAAGCAAACAAGCTGTCTTCACACTCTGAGAAGCATCAAATCGAGTGATTGGCAGAGAGCAGGGTCAAGTCTCAAATATTCCACCACCTACTCAGCTCAGGAAGTCTGTAAGAATCAGGATAGTTAATTTGATGCATCATATTTGAGACAAATCACAAAAATGTTACATCCTGCAAGATAAAATTTATATTTTATAAAACCCATTGGTGATTTGAATATGCTTGATTCAGGGAGTGGCACTATTAGGAGGTGTGGCCGTTTTGGAGGAAGTGTGTCACTGTGGGGTGAACAATGAGACTCTCCTCATAGCTGCCCGTGAAACCCTTTTCTCCTGTTTGCCTTTGGAACAAGATGTGGAACTCTCAGCTCCTCTAACTCCATGTCTGCCTGGATGCTGCCCTGCTCCCTGCCATAATGATACTGGAGTGAACCTCAGAACCTGGAAGCCAGTCCCAATTAAATGTCTTTTATAACATTTGCTTTGGTCTCTTCACAGTAATGGAAACCCTAAGACAGCCCACATTCTAAAAGTGGTTATAGGCCAGAAGAGGGCACCAGATCTCTTGAAGCTGGAGTTAGAGATGGTTGTGAGCCACTATGTCAGTGCTGGGCATTGAACTCCTGTCCTTTGGAAGAGTAGCAGGTGCTTTTCTCTCCAGCCCCAGGATATATGGAAGTTTTACACACATTGTTGCTCTGACAGGAAACCTTGTACCTGGTACTATCCATTTTTCTCCATACCCCCTGCCAGTCATAGAAATGCCTTCATTTTATAGGAGTGCTGTCTTTTGTGTCTGGCTCACTTCAATAAGAAAATGGCTTTGAAATTCATCCATCTTGAGAAGGCACCTCAAGCAAACCTTTTTTGCAGCAGTAATTCCATTATGGGAGCTGGTGTTTCCCTCCCAGCCCTCAATCAACTGCACTCTTTCTTTTTCAATGTATTGCACCTCTTGGCTGCAGGTGACATTCGTATGGAACCTTTCATGGGAGCACTGTAAAGGTTCCTGACCATAGACCTGGAGATGGGAGTCCTGGCCACGAGGTAAACCTTAACCGTCTGCTTTGTGTTTGCCCCAGGAGTGTATGAAGGCTCCAGTGTCTTCGGGGGCCACTGGCAATGCTATCTGTCTGTGTGCTGTCCTGGTGTGTGTGCTTTCCGCGTAGCTTTGGCGCACGTCTCTCATAACCAGTTATTATAATGATTGTATCTTCAGACTGACAACCAGAGCACCTTCCTTGTAGAACATCTGCCATGTTTTATTGTAAAATGTTGCTTTGTGGTATTTTACTGTTGATACCTATCATATATGTAAGATATTGGCTCTTATGAGGTAGCACTTCCTTCCATTTTGTGGGGTGCAGCTCTTGATGCACACACACTTTCAGTGGTCTCACGTCTCCCTACCTTGTTAGTGAAACTTATATAGTGTGAGGTAGAGGCCTGTGACGTTCATTACCAATCGACAACTTGGCAGAATCTGCGATTACCCAGAATACACATCTGGGCATGTCTGTGAGAGAGTTTATGGCTGCATTAACTTGAGGTGGGAAGATCCACCCTAACTGTGGTTGGCATCATTGACGGCCTGGGGTCCTGACTGATGAAAAAGTCCAGGTAAGTGTGGGAAGCCGATCACGCTGGCACCTGACGCGCGTGAGTAAACAAGTAAAACTGCACATGCGCGGTTTTACTTGTCCAATGGCGGATGTGACGTCCTGAGCTGGGCGGTGATAGGCGGTCCTTTGCCACTGCGCATGCGCGGTTTTACTTGTTTACTCACGCGCGTCAGGTGCCAGCATGATCGGCTTCCCACACCTCTCCCCTTTAGCTTATTTAAATGAGACCGTAAGGTCGTCTGGCAAGGCTCTAAGTCATCTCTCTTGTAGAGGAAGGTAGAGGTCTAGTCCCTTGTGCAGAATGTAGGGATATTGTAAAGAATTTCCACCCTGGTCGTTGAGTCCACGAGTGTACTTTTATCTACCCATCCCGTTGCCTTTGACAGGGAGAGGATTTTGGCAACTCGACCTCTATGCAACCAGACATGCCTTCGAGGAATCTATCCCTGAGGAACATCCCCTGTATATCACAGTATACACTCTACCCAGAGATGTGCAGAGAGCGGGCTTTTGCCTCATCGACCCAGTGCAATGGGATAGAACCCATGGGGTGCATCGGCTGAGGGCTCAAGCACTAGCTACTTTTTGTAGCACAGACAGCCAGACTCTAGGGGAGGAACCTTGTTCTTAAAGCAGCAAATGCTTGGGCAGTCACCGCCTAGTCACACTTTTGTTGGGTTTTTGAGTTTGCATACCAACCATAATATGTACACTAATCCACAGCATAGGGCTATACCAAGCAGGCCTATTCCTCTCCACACCTCTCCTTTTTAGCTTTATTAAAAGGCTCCCTTTTAGCTTTATTAATAGCAGGCCTATTCCCACCCATTCTTAAAAGAAGGAGAAGGCGGAAGATCTCTCAACGTTTCCTCGAACTCTAGGGTCCAGTTCTGCAACAAAACCTAGAAAGGGATGATCTCCCATCTCAGCTCCGCATGTCCCACCGTCGGCAGTGTCAGCCAGAATATCGCCGTCAGCAGGAGGGTCTTCATGTCTCTGGGCAGGATCAAGCTGAGATTCCAAGATTCTTTGAGTTAGGCATTCTGGTAGCCAGAATGGATTATCTTCTTCCTGTGGAAAAACACAAACAGCTCCCCGGGATCTTATTAAAATAGGATCCGGGCCTTTCCATTGTCCAGTCAAAACATCCTTCCATTTGACCATCTCTTTTGGCCTGTTAGGCTCTAAACAATGACAGTCAGCTGCCGTGTGGCCTTGACTGTCCAGATTTTAAAAATTAAGGGTGAAAAGTACTATAGAAACGGTGACTCGTGGCACTGAGGGTAGGGCTTCCTCGACTCCCCCCTTTTGCTTTATTAAATAGGACTTAAAAGTGCGATGAGCCCTCTCTATAATACCTTGTCCTTGAGGATTGTACGGTAGCCCTGTTAAATGGGTCACCTCCATTTGGCGGCAGAATTGTCTAAACTTCTGCGAAGTGTAAGCTGGTCCATTGTCAGTTTTAAGAATTTTAGGCTTTCCCCAGGCACTCCATGCCTCGAGGCAATGCTGAATAACATGGGCTGTCTTTTCTCCAGTCAATGGAGAGGCAAATATAATTCCAGAACAAGTATCAATAGAAACATGTAAATGTTGCAATTTGCCAAAGGATGGGATGTGAGTAACATCCATTTGCCAAATCTGTAGTGGCCGAATTCCTCGTGAATTAATTCCTATACGAGGCGCTGGTAAGAATTGACAACAATTTTGACATTGAGTCACTATATCCCTAGCCTCTTTTCTGGTTATGTTAAATCTCCGACGTAAAGTCTCAGCAGTTACATGAAATCTTTTATGGAAATCTTTGGCCAAGGTCAACTTTGGAGATAGGATGACAGCTATTAACTTTGTGGCTCGGTCTGCCAGATCATTTCCACGGGACATTGGTCCCGGTAGACCTGAGTGAGCCCTGATATGTGTAATAAAAACAGGAGATCTCCTATTGACTAGGGTAAATTGAATCTTTTGAAAAACTTCTATAAGTCTACTAGAGGGCTTAATTAATCCAGCAACTTCCAGAACCCTAACTGCATTTACTACATAAAGGGAAACCGAAACAATATTTAAAGGACCTGGGAAGGTTTCAGAAACCTCTAATACTACCAAGCATTCCACAATTTGAGGTGAGGTCTCATGGTATTGTCTGGCTGTGACTTTATTATTAACAACATAGGCACCCACACCTGTTTTTGACCCATCTGTGTAAACAACCACTCCATCTGGGAGCGGCTTCTGAGATATAATGCGTGGAAACACAATAGCTTGAGTTAAGGCAAATTGTAAAATAGGATGCTTAGGATAGTGATTATCTATTTGACCATTAAAGGAAGTGATCAACACCGCCCAAACATCAGAGGTAGCAGTTAATGTTTGAACCTGATGTGCAGTATATGGCACTATTAAAACTTTAGGATCCCTTCCAAAATGAGTAACAGCTGCTTTTAGTCCACGAAGGGCAAGCTGAGCGACTGCATCTGGATACCATTCAATAATCTTTGTGGGGGATGCATTAGGATGGATCCATAGTAGGGGCCCATCTTGCCATAACACAGCAGTTGGTAAATGTCTGGTCTTAAAAACACATAAATCAAAAGGTTTGCTTATATCAATACGTTTTAATTGGGCATTTTGTAAGGCTTTTTCCACTACTTGTAGGGCACGGCTCACAGCCGGCATTAATGCCCTTGGTGAGGAAGGGTGAGTATCCCCTTGCAGAATGTCAAACAAAGGTTTTAATTCAGCAGAGGGGATTTTTAAAAATGGTCTTAACCAATTTATATCACCTAATAATTTTTGAAAATCATTTAAGGTATGTAAATGGTCCTTGCAAATCTCTAATTTCTGAGGAACTATTTTCTCTGGGTAAATAACTGTCCCTAGAAAGGAGCCTACTTCTGACATTTGGACCTTATCTGTGGCAATATGTAGGCCCCATTGTTCCAATGTTTTAATTAATAGAGGGTATGAGGTTTGCAAAATAACTGATTCCCTATGACAAATAAGAATGTCATCCATAAAAAGGGCCACTAACAAAGAGGGGAATTTTTTCCTAACTGGCTCAAGGGCCCTTTGTACATATAGCTGGCACATGGTAGGATTATTAGCCATACCCTGAGGCAAAACTTTCCACTGATATCTCCTGTCTGGTTCAAGGTGATTAACAGCAGGCAGGGTAAATGCAAATCTTTGCCTATCTTGTGGGTGTAGGGGAATAGAGAAAAAGCAATCCTTAATGTCTATAATTATTATCCTCCATTGCTTAGGTAAAGCAGAGAGCAGAGATAGGCCTCGTTGCACTGAGCCAAACAGCCGCATTTGTGCATTAATGGCCCTTAGATCATGGAGAAGTCTCCATTTCCCTGATTTCTTTTTTATGACAAAAATAGGTGTATTCCAAGGAAAAGTGGAAGGCTCTAAATGACCAAGCTGTACTTGTTCTTTAATTAGCCTTGTAGCAGCTTCCAATTTCTCAGAGGATAGCGACCATTGAGGAACCCACACGGCCTCCTCTGTAAGCCAGGGTATGGGCATAGAGCCCTCAATGGCAACTAGAGAAAACCCAAACCTTGTCTCCCTGTAGTACTTTCTTGTGAGATTGGGTTTAACCTTCCTTGTTCTTTTCTGCCAAGGCCTTTTCCTTCCTTATATCCCATCCTTTTCATAATACCAATAGCTTGCTGAGAATATTCATTAGTTAATGTTAATCCTAAGTCTTGCAAGATGTCTCTTCCCCAGAGATTAATGGGGAGAGGAAGCACATAAGGTATGAAACTTCCTGTTTGACCCTATGGTGTCTGCCAAGTCAAGGAGCGTGAACTGACTGCAGGGCTGGCCTCTCATATCCCAGTCCTTGTAGGGAATGGGATGATTGTGTAACAGGCCATGCCTTAGGCCACCAGTTGGAGGAAATAATGCTTTTATCAGTTCCTGTGTCTAAAATTCCTATAAAATTCTTCCTCTCTATCATTAATTGTAAAGTGGGTCTAGTTTTAAGATCAACTACCAGGTGAGCAAAGTCGGTTCCTGAAGAACCAAGCCCGTTGGTACCTCTGGGCACTCCGGTGGATGGGAAACAATCATGTAAACCTGGAATAATAACTAATTGAGCAATCCTATCCCCAGGGGAGATGGAAAATATGCCTTGTGGACAAGAACAGAGAACTTGAAGTTCTCCAGTATAGTCTTGGTCTATCACACCAGGATGAACCACAAGCCCCTTTAAGGCAAGAGAGGAGCGACCTAAAATAAGGCCGACACATCCTTCAGGCAGGGGTCCTTTAAAATCAACTGGGACAGGCTGTACGCCCCCATGTGGCATTAGTAAGAATTGGGAGGTGGAGCGGAGGTCCAATCCTGCGGAGCCTCTTGTAGCTCTGCGGCTGCAAACATCCTCCGGCCCTGAACTTGTGTCCCATATTTTTTGGGGCCCTGAGACCTGGGGCCCTGATACCCGTTTTTTGGAGTGACTTCATCTCTTCCTGCTGGGGAGGGGTCATGCTGAATAATCCTTCCTTGAATGTCCCTAACTGAGCGACATTCATTAGTCCAATGATAGCCCTTCCTGCATTTTGTGCATAACCCAGGAGGTTTTTTTTGTATGGGAGTACGACATTCTCGTTTCAAATGACCTGGCTTACCACAATTATAGCAGACCTCACGTACACTAAGATTTGCGTGATTTTGGCTTTGCAAAATGGCTGCAGTGAGGCCAGCATTAGTTAGTGGGCCTCCTAGTCCTCAGTAGATTTTAATCCAGTCTGTCAGCCCTTTGTTTCTTCTAGGGGTAATAACTGTCTTACATTCTGGTGAGGCATTTTCATATACTAATTGTTCTATCAGTGGCTTAACCCGTTCTGGATCTCCAAAAATCCTGCCTGCCGATTCTGTCATCCTAGCAACAAAGTCTGAGAATGGCTCTTGGGGACCGCGCAAGATTTTGGTTAAATATCCCCCAGTTTCGCCTTTCTTTGAAAGCGCCTTCCAAGCCTTAATAGCGGCAGCGGAGATTTGACCATATGCTTCCCAATCATAGTTTACTTGGTCATTAACAAACTGTCCCTGCCCTGTTAACAATTCAAACGTCCACTGTCTTTGATTGCCTTCCGCATTAGCGTTGGCCTTTGCCTGTATTTGAGAAGCATCATGCCACAAAGATTTCCATTCCATGTACTGTCCCATATTAGGGAGAACAGCTTTTACTGTATTTTGCCAATCATTCGGAGTCATCGCCATAGCAGCTAATCTCTCAAGCTGTATGACTGTGAAATTAGCATCAACTCCATATTTGCTTACTGATTCAGCAAGTTCCTTAATGGATGTATGCTCTATTGGCGCGTGTACGCGACCTCTCTCCGCTGCCTCAAACACCGGAAAAGCTTGTAACATCCTTTTTTTGTCTTCCTCTGAAAAGAAGGAATCTGAGCATCGCTTGTCCGCATAAGGTGGAAGTGTGCTGGGGACAGCAAGCTGGGAGCGCGCGACTGGCTGAGAAGCCACGCGATTCCCATCTCCTGTCTTTTCCCGCCCTCCATCTTGTTGTGGCGGCTGACTACTCGGATGGTACCTTTCTTTCTCATAGACCTCCAGTTCCCCTATTTCCGAGCCATCAAACCCCAAATCCTCCATTTCCTTTACCGGATAAGGAGTTTTCTTTTTGGAGCTCTGCCTCCCTTCTCACAATACTCTCCCCGGGTATCTTCCCCCCCCCCCCATCATCTCTTCCTCGGACCAAAGGTCTTTGGAAGGACCTGTATTCTTGCGCGAATTTTTCCTATTTTCTTCATGAGTAGCTAGCCCTTTATTCTGCTCTGTTTCTGACCTGTCCGCTTGTAGCTGTTCTAACACTCCCTGACCTGCCACGATATTTGAGCAACTTTTCCCATCCTTTAAAATCAAAAGGAAGAAAGTAAACACTGCTAGTGCGATAGCGAAAGCTACCGGAGTTTCTATCGATTGGGGAGGAAAATGAAATAAATCAAGACCAAACATGACTCTCAGAGCTTATCTTTATGCTGCAGTTCTGAATCCTCTCTGAGAACGGAGGCTCCCCTCAGTGCTGTCGAGGGTGGGTTCCCAGGTTTCGGCACCAACTGTAGCCCGCACAGTCGTCTCGCCGGCAAGAATGCACGCGGGCACACAGGATCCTTCCGCAGCACGTGTTTATTCCCAAGGAGGAATTGAACATGGCACTGCCTTATATACCCCTTTGGGTGGGATGGACATATCTGATTGGCTGCTTGCTCAAATTCCCATGTTCCCCTGCCACTGCACATGCGCAGTTTTACTTGTCCAATGGCGGATGTGACGTCCCGAGCTGGGCGGTGATTAGGCGGTCCTTTGCCACTGCGCATGCGTGGTTTTACTTGTTTACTCACGCGTGTCAGGTGCCAGCATGATCGGCTTCCCACAGGTAAGCTCAGATCCAGCATCCATCTCTGTGTTTCTTGACTAAAAACAATGTGAGCAGCTGCCTCAAGCTCCTGCCACCAAACTTTCTGTACCACAGTGTCGCCCACCATGCAAGCCGTGGAATCCTCCCACCCTTAGCACGCAAGCTCTCTCTCTGTTTCTCTCTGTCTCTGTCTGTCTGTCTGTCTGTCTGTCTGTCTCTCTGTGTGTGTGTGTGTGTGTGTGTGTGAGAGAGAGAGAGAGAGAGAGAGAGAGAGAGAGAGAGAGAGAGAGGAAGGTTTTGTCACAGCAAGAAGAGTAAATAACACAAGGTTCACCATTCTTGATATGCTTGTTGGAAGGCTGTCCTTTTCCCATCTGGTGGCTTTGTCACTCCCACTGAAAATCAGCTGACCACCAGTTTGAGGCTCCCCAGCTCCAGCCTGAATCCTGCTATCTAAGTATCTACAGTAGGCTGTTTGCTTTGCTTCCTCACTGTGCTGGGAATCTGAGAACACGCTCTTTCCTGGCCTTTGCCCTGGACAGTGTGGGTCCTACATCCTTGTCACTCTTCAGGAAGTTCTCTACATTTATTCCTGAGTTTCCATATGAACTTCTAAACCAACATTTCAGTGTTTGCACTGAGGTAGCTCAGATTTTCATAGGAATTTGTTTGAACTATAAATAGGACATCATAGCATCTTTACAGAGAAGTTCAAATTTGTTGTGTGACTTTCCTTTTTTTCTGTGTTAAAGCTGACTGATATCCAGAAACATACTCATATTTAATGTATGTTTACTGGTCAGTTTGTGCATAAAATCTAGTTCTGATACCCACAGCCAGCAAGGCACTAAACACTGCCATCAACATCAAAATTTACCTTGTGTTTTGGTTTTGTTCTGTGTTAACAGTCCTTCACATGAAGCCCACCCTTTCTTTAAAGGCAGGGTGACAGGAAAGCCCATCTGCAGAACTGTTCAACCTTTCTTTAAAGGCAAGGTGACAGGATAGCCCATCTGCAGAACTGTTCACAGCACGTAACTGAAAATTCATGGCCACCGAAGAACAGCTCTGCAGTTTCTCTCTTCCCCAGGCTCTGCAACTCTACTCTCTTCAAGGATGTGAAGTATCTGACTGTTATAGATGCCTCTGCCCCAGTGGACAGGCTTGTTTGATTTAGCATAATGTATGCATTCTGGCACGAACAGTTAGATTTCCTTCTTTACTAAGGCAGAATACTATTCCATGGTACATATACACCACTCGCTTGACTCTGCAATGGATAGTTAAGCTGCTCCTAGCTAAGGCCTCACGCAAGCTGGTCAGACGTAGTACCTTAAAGCTATACCCTCAGCCCAGAGCTCAAGTTTAGACAGACATTTTATTGAGTCTGTAGATCTCTGAGGAGGTCTTCCCTTCCACAGGATACCTCCAGGAGCATAAAAAGAACTCACTAGCTCACCCCTTAATGGTTCCAGCCCCTCTTACTAGCACCAAACTGAGAGGAAAGCCTAACCTTTTGGGGACCATTGAAGACTCACACTACAGCATTGCCTCGGTTTGCCAGCTTTACCCCAGTGACAGCCAGCTGAAAACTGAGCCCTTCCTCGGGCAGCCAGCTGGAACTGTGTGGTGGGCAGACCTCAGGACAGTGGCAGTGCCAGCTCCCTTTTGGAATGGCTTCTCTGACAGCTGGTCTCTGAGTGGCTTCCAGCAGGCTGAACTGCTAGGTGCTGCAGATAGCACCTTCAAGGGGTGGATTTCTAGGGCCTTGCCCAGTGCAATGGTTAGAAACGTCCAGGCTGGTGGTGAGGACGTGCCGTCGGTTCACTTAGCAGTTGCCCATTCTTGAGCACAACTACTGGGGCATTCCAATATATCTGTGCACTGTGCCAGGCCATGCAGATGCAGACATAATGGGACCATACTAAGCACACGCTACAGCAGACTCTCAACAAGTGCCTTCTGTTCTAAAAATGTGAACATCTGCATAAAAAATGTGAACATCTGCATAGTCCATAACCTGAAATCACAGGGCGAGAGAAAAGATGAAAAGGTGAACAGGCTAAGGGGACCTTTTGGTCACATTCAAAAGCTCATTTCCAACAGTGACAGGAGCCTCAGGGGGATATGTAGACCATGACACTATATCAAAGGGTGAGAAGAAGTAGAAGAGAGAAAAGGAGGAAAAAATGAGAGAGAGAGAGAGAGAGAGAGAGAGAAAGAAAGAGAGAGAGAGAGAGAGAGAGAGAGAGAGAGAGAGAGAAGCTTGTCAAATATAAAGTGTATATTTAGCCAGGCATAGTGACACACATCTTTAATCTTGTCAGAGGCAGAGGCAGAGAGGAAGAGGAGGCACAGAGGCACAGAGGTAGACAGACAGACAGAGAGGCAGAGGTACAGAGGTGCAGAGGCAGCTAGATCTCTTAGTTCAAGGCCAGTGAGTTTGTCAACATCTTTATACTCGGGTATTTTTTCAACTGTTGACTCAGCAGGGCTCTTGTCCTTAATTTCTTAGAGAATGGATGCTTTTACTTTGCATATTTGCCCAGTGGGTTTCTGTTTTGATTTGCTACTCTCTTGGTGTGATAACCACCAAGACACAGTGGGCTGGCCTTCCATCAACTAGCAATTAAGAAAATGACTTACCAGGGAGGCAGAAGCAAGCTCTGTGAACTATGGACTGTGTCCTGTGAGTTTGAGGCCAGGCTGGTCTACAGAATGAGTTCTAGGACAGCCAGTGCTACACAGAGAGATACTGTCTCAGAAAACCAAACAGAAGAAAAAAAGAAAGGGAGGGAGGGAGAGAGGGAGGAAGAAAGAAAGGAAGGAAGGGAAGGAGAGAGGGGGAGAAAGAATGAAAAGAAAGGAAGGAAGAAGAAAGAAAAAAAGAAGAAAATGACTCATACAGATACAGTCATAGGCCAATCTTCAGGTGATTGTAGGTTTGTGTCAAATTGACAACTGAGGTAAAATAGATCCAAGACTTCCAGAAGAATGTTCAAGAACTTCCAAACCAGCTCAACCTGACTCTGTTGACCATTAAGTGCCAATGAGATGGTCCTGCAAAAGGTTTGCTTTGTCTTGCTGGTAACAGCCGGCTGCAGGCGGAAGACTGGGTGTGCTCTGGCACCACACACTGGCCATTCTGGGATTGCAGGCTCTTAAAGTTTTTCGACTTCTGACCATGCATTTCGGTTTGAAAGTGATTACGTGATTTCTTATAGATTATTCTTATAGATTATTCCAGGCAATAACTGGAGAATCATTAATCCTCTTCGTGCCTCTGGCATCTCTGTTAGCTTTCCAACACTATGAAAAAATACTTGAGATCAAGTTAAAGGATTGGAAGCCGTGGCTCAAGATGTGTGAGAACTTTTCGGTGCCCACGCTAAGATAGGAGCAGAGATGCTCATCTTCCACAGCAGCTAGCAAATAGGGAGGGGCGAGCGAGGACAGGATATCGCTTCCAAGGATATATCCCCAGGGAGTCACTTACTCCAGCCAGGCCCACCTCCTAATTTCTAGCACCTTTCATGAATGGGTTTTCCATTCTTTGGAGTGGGGACACTGAGGGCCAAGTTCTTGAACTGTTTAGATGCAGTTAACCACGCCCTGGCAGCTAACCACGCCCCACACCCAGTCACGCCCCCGCAACCTGCCCTGCCTCTGCAGTCAGCCACACCCCCGCAGATGATCACGCCCAGCAGCTGGTCACGCCTTCTGCAGTCAGCCACGCCTCTGCAGTCAGCCACGCCCTGGCAGTTTTCTGATTACTTTTCCCATTACTCTCATGGAGGCTGTCTCAGAGAAGCCTTTCAGCTGTTGTTTCACCGTGTAGTTCTCTGAACATCTCTACGCCATACATTGTTATTGCCCTCTTTTTACAGATAGAGCGTTGAGGTTCTGAGGTAACTGAGCGATGAACCAAACCTGTCCACTGTGCGCCCTCTGCTGGTTGTCATCTAAACTTAAATCATCATTCCTCTCCTAACCTCACTGTAAAGAAGCCCTCCCTGAACAAGAAAGACCTCCTTGCGGGTCTGTTGAGTAAGCAGTCTGGTGCTCTAAACTACCTTTGAGTCTCTGGTGTAGGCCTTGTGGCCTTCTCAAGGGCCTCTCTCCCTCTTCTGCCCATCAGAAGTTAACTGTTTTTGCTGGACTCTGGGCAGCCTAGTTAGACAAGGGGACGGGAGGGATAGATAAGATGTTCGACTGTCAAGAGCTACAGTTCCCAGCCCCATGTGCTCCACAGTGGGGCCCTGTGCCCTTGAGTACATCAGAGGAAAATGAAGACTGCCGATCAGTTCTAGAGTGACACCTTAGCCAGCGAGGTAGACCACAAGCTCACCACAGTGACAGGACTCACTCACCATGTGAAAGGGGGTCATCGGCGGAGTTGTAAGTGGGACTTAGGGCAAGGTCTACAGTTGGCCTTGGGGCAGAGAACAGGGTCACTTCTGGGACTTCCCTCTGTCTCCTACATTACCACAGCCAGAAGCGTTCAAGTGGCAGCGTCTTCCCTTCCTACCTGTGACTATGTAGAATCTCTGGACTACAACTCCGAAGCCACTCTGCTCCATGGCAGCCCTGTTCAGCAGGTGAGTTCATGGCCAGCTCAGATCTTGCTCTGAGAGTCTGGCCCGGGTTGAGCACACACACACACACACACACACACACACACACATCCTTCTGTTCATTCATCCTTCTGCCAATACAACCATTCCCCTGTTCATCTGTCAACGTCTCCAGCCAGTTGACCAGCCAGGCAGCCCTCTTGAACGTCCATTCATCCTTCTATCCACGTATCCACACACAAGTTGTTCATTCACCTGCCTGTCCTTACATCCACCTGTTCATCCATCCATCCATCTACCCATTTTCTACTCCATCTGTTTCATGGTGTTTTTTCATCCAGATGTAATATGACGTCATCTTGAGGCAAAGATTAGTTTGGCCTGATAGCCTTGGCTACTAATGATCAAAGCATTATAGTGATAGTCACGCCTTTTGTAAAAAGTAATAGAGCTATTGACATTTCCTGGTAGATAAGCGGGAAGGCAGTGAGTCACTCACCTGTGGGGCCGGCGTGGGAGGAGTTAGGGCGTGAAAGGAAAGCGGGGCGGAGCCTGGGACGACCAGAGGGCGTGGCCAGAGGACACGTTCAGATCATACAATGTTTCACCACGTGCTTCTCCGGCTTTTATGAAAAATCTGGTGAAAAATCTGGGGAGAAATGGGCACTGCTGTCTCTGTGTGTGAGTTGTTTTTCTTGTTCCGCTCTTAGTATTGTTTATTTTTCTTGCTTGTTCTGAGACAAGCTTTCACCATGTAGCCCTGGCTGTTCTGGAACTCACTATGTAGACCAGGCTGGCCTCGAATCCACAAAGATCCAGTCATCTCTGTCTTCTGACCGCTAGGATTAAGCTACACTTTACTTGGTGTTTCCACATCATGACTGCAATGTGTCGTGGAGATTCCCCCCTGGTCTGTCTGTTCGGGGTTCGAGATGCCTCTTGCGTTTGGACGCAGACTCCATTCTCCAGGTTCAGGGCTTTTTCAGTTATTTCATTGAACAGTCTATGTCTCTTGATTTTTGCCTCTACTCTTTCTACACCTGCACCCTCAGGTCTGGCCTCTTGAATGTATACCAGCTTCTTGGAAATATTGTTCATACACGTTAATTTCTCCCTTTATTTCTGTCTTTTGCATTATTGTCTCCACTTTGTTCTCCCATGAGATTCATTCTTCTGCATAGACCCGTTTCCTGATATGCTTTCTGGTGTAGATTTCACTTGAGTGGCAATTTTTTATTTGGACTATTTCTGGGTGGTTCTTTTTCAATGTTTCAATCTCCTGGCTGATTTTTCCTCATCATTTCTACTTTGTATCCAATGCTCCACTCACTTTGGAGACTGGTTTGTCAAGGTCTTGAATAGAATTCCTTGGTTTGTGCATCGGTTTGAGTCTCCTGTAAGATCATTAACTTATTTAAACACCAAGATTCCAAACTAACACCCGCCCGCTGTCACGCATCTGCCAACACATCTGTCCGGCCTCCCTCTCGCCTGGCACTCCCTCACGTTTCCACTGTCTCTGTGGTTTTGGATCCCAGAGCAGGGCAGCTGGCTGGGCAGGCATGTTCCCGCCAGTGGCTATGTCCTGTTCTTTCTTTGCTGTGAATCTGGTGGAGTGAATTCATCTTTCAGTCTTGACTTCCCTGTCTTTTGATTCCATCCAGGTGTTCTGTTTTCTTGACCCTGTCTAATGGGATAGCTGCATACAATTCTGCCATAAGGTCTGGTGGAGGAAGCTGGCTTCCATAGAGTCCCTGAGAATATTCCAAGAATATTTCACCTTGGTCAAGCTGCACACTAAACACCAAGAAAACCAGATGAAATCAAAGCCCTGGTCATGGTTTGGATTATGTGATGCCACTGAGGGTGCAGGAGAAGGCCAGAACCACGACCAATGTGACTTCTGGAACCAGTAGAGTATAACTCTCAATCCCACAGTGATCACTAGGACCTCAGAAATCAAGACAGCAGTTCCATACTGACCTCTGAGTCCCCTGGATCCAGGTCTCTCAGGGGACTCTAAGCTATTGAAGCTGGGGCAACAGCCTTGCCCTGACTGCTGGGGCTGCTCATTCAAGGTGGGAAGACCTATCCTAAATCTGGGGCACACCTTCTGGTGGCAGCCTGCATGGAAGAAGGAAGCCTTTGCTTTTTACCTGCTTGCCTTCACTCTCACTGGCAAGCTCATCTATCCTGGTGCTGAGGCGTTTCTTTACTCACATTAGAACATTCATCTTAGGGATTCCAACCTGGCCTTACTGGTAGCTCTCTAGGACCTCCCTGGAACTCCAGCACCAGACAGGAACTGCTGAGACATCCACTCTTGTGGAATGAACAACTATGGGATCCTTGGCTTTTCCATCAGCTGTTATTGGACTACCTGGAGCACAGCCTATAAACCACTGTGATAAACACATGCACATGCATGAGCACGTACAGACACGCAAGATTTTGGTTTTCTGTTTATTTGTTTGCTTGCTTGTTTTAAGAAAGAATGCCTGTCTTGGAAGTGGTGGCATGCTGCATACCCTTGTGGGGTGTGAGCACATATGGTTCAATAGAGACACTTGTGGTGATTGAGACACACTCAGTACATACTTGGTTCTGTGTAAATTTGAACATGTGTCCACCTTTTGTGGAGGTGAGTCTGACAAAGGGGCTACCTACTCCAGAAATGCAGGATGTTCAAATTGTCCTGCCCACCCTCCTGTGTGATATAAAAGAAAACAGAGGAGAGGTCCTATGGGCAAATTCTGGGAAGGAAATTTTTCTGGTTTAAATGTGCAGTAACCCCCACGGGTTCACACGTTTAAACTTGGTCCTCACCGGGCGCACTGTTTGGGAAGATTGTGGGACTTTAGGAGGCAGAGCACCCTCACTGAAAGAAGGTCAGCTGAGAACTGAACAGCCTGTCCACTCTCTGCTTCCTGAGTATTGATACTCTCTACCACGTGGGCCCCAGGGATGGAGCTCAGGTCATTGGGCTTTGTGACAAGTGCCTCCATCCATTGGGCCATCTTGCCTGTCCAGTTATATTTAGATAACAGTTGATTGATACCTTCATACACTGCCTTAGCTACCTGTCTCACTGGAGAAAATACAACTGAACAAAGCTGCCTACGGGAGAAGTGTTCATTTTGGCCTACAGTTCCAGAGTCTATCATGGTGGAGAAGACATGACAACCACCCTGGAAGGCACAATGGTGGGGCAGAAAGCTGCCAGCATCTACAAGCCGAATGGTGGCAGCGTCCCTCTGAACCCAGGTCCAGCCTGGTTTCTCTCCTTACATCCCTGGAAACAGCATGCCATCCATTATAACCTATGTCTTCTTTCCCAGCGTCCTCCCCCAGCCATCTCTCCACAGTTACATCTCACTGGGTATCTGCCATCGTTACACAGAACCTCTTCCAGCTTCTCCTCACATCTCCTCACTTTCTCTGTGAATCAGGGAGCGGCGTCTAGTTTTCACCTCCTTGCGTCTCAATCACTGTTGGTTTCCTACAATGATCATTACCCTTCCATAACTATCGCTAACAGCACATCATCTTAAAATTAGTTCATGGCGCTGTCTCCATGAACTTAAGGATGTTCAGCCACTATGCACTGTAGGGAGCGCAGAAAGTCCTGAGTGAGCGAAGTCCTGAGCAATGTGTGTTTTGACATGGACTCGGCCATATTAAGGACACTCAAGGCAAAGCTGTTACCCAGAAGGCCAGGCTCAAGAAAAGCAGCAAAGCCTCTATCCCGAGTGTGAGGGTTGTGGGTGATGCGTCAGTGTGTACAGAGAGTAGCAGCTTTTGCTCCTTTGTCCTGGATATTTACAGTTTGCAGCTGTCCACCTCCAGAGACTCCCTGCTGAGAATAAGTAACCCCTCTCTCCTGAGAGAGGTTTCAGACTATGGTGGTGGCATTAGAGACCTACCTGATGCCAGCTTCTCAGTACGCACACCTGTCCTCTCTTGATTCCTTAGTTCTGAGGACCCGCAGCACATAGCGTGCAGCAGGGCTCACGTAGCATACATAGCATAGCATACAGGTGCTTACCTGTAATTGCAGCATTTAGGGGATAGATGCTGGAGGGCCAGGAATGAGGCCAGCCTTAGCTCTGCAGGGTTTGAGATTATGCCAAGTGTCTCAGCCACTGCTCTCGTGCTGAGAAGAGACACCATACCCACGGCAACTCTTATTTTTACAAAAGCATTTAATTGAAGGCTGGCTTACAGTTTAGAGGTTCAGTCTATCGTCACAGCAGGGAATGTGGCAGCACATGTGGCGCTTGCACCAGAGCCATAGCTGAGAGCTACATCCTGATCCACCAGACAAGAGAGAGCCTGGGCCTGGCATGGGCTTTGAGGATCCATCCCCAGTGACACACTTCCTCCAAAGAGGCCACACCTCCTAATGGGTCTAATTCCTTCAAAGAGTTTCACTCCCCAGAGACTAAGCATTTAAATATCTGAGCCTGTGGGGATCATTCTCATCCAAGCCACCACACTGGGCTCTATAAGACCTCGTGGAAGAAAAGACCATGTGTGTCTAAGTGCAGGAAGTTAATAGAATCATTACACTCTAAATTATAGATTAGATGAGCAATGTCTCATGTCCATGAGCCAGCTCATGAATTCAAACACATAGTTTCCAGCAGGAGGCACGGTTTGGGGAGGTTACAGGAACTTTGGGATATGGACTTTGCTGGAGGAAGTTTGGCTTGGTTTTGCTTTCACACTGGGATCCTGTGATGGCCTCCATCTCCCTAGAACTGGGATGGTGGCTTCTGTGATGTTCTGTACATGGTGAGCAGGGACTCTGCCAACTGAACTTCATCCCCGGCTCTCAGTAGCTCCTGTTGAAAATTCAGGTTTTTTTAACCCCATACTAAAACACCAGCTTTGTGCTGAGAGAAGGGCTGTGGCTAATGCATGAGTTTAGTTTTGTTTTAAGGAGCTGGAATCCTGTCACTAACAAGCAATGTAATTTTAGAAAAACCCAGCACACATCCCAGTACTTGTCTATGGAATAATGTCTTTCTGTTCCTTCATGCCAGAGGCCAATCCCAGTGGCTGACAGGTCCTGAGAGGAGGTAAGTCAGCAAAGGAGGAGTGAGTCAGGCACAGGGTCGGGAGAATCTTGCAGCCTGACTGACTGGCAGTCAGAGTGCTTCCTTCTTTATTATCCAGAACTCAGTAGGCAGGGATAGATTCGTGTTGTTCCAGAACGTAGATCATATTCTTTCTGCCCCGGATGCAAGTCTAACTTCCTCTTGAACAGCTGAGGCTGTAAGTTTAGTCATTGATAAACCACACAGAACAGCAGCATCTTTTACGATTGGATTTTCTCATCAACCCCAGAACCTGACCTTTACGGATCTAGAGGCATATTTTGACAAAGCATTACAGCCCGTTCTCAGGCTGGGAGCTCTTGTGGTTTCAAGGGTACTAGACAGAAAAAAATCTTCCAGCCAGCCTGGGCAGATTTGCTGTTCTGAGCAGTATGTTAATTAACTCTTAATGGTCAGAGTGCCAATTGTCATTAGGCCCAAGAAAAAAATCTTCAGGCCAAAGCTGCTGTTGCTATTATTCAATTTCTGGTGTAATACGGCGTTTGTATTTTATATCTTTGTAGAATCTATATGTCTAATCTTGATATTCTTTTATTCCTTGGTCATCTAACACCACAGTGCCCTGCATGAGCCAGCCTTTCTAAGAAGGAGAAGTCTTAATACTTCATTCTTTTATCATTTCCCACACAAGCCTTTGTCCATCAGTATAAGCCCCTGTGTAGGGCAGAGATAACTGCGGCCAACCTAACTTCACTGCTGTATCTTTTCCTCAGGGGTGTACCATGTGCAGCCCCAATCTGATATGCCACCTAATCACCAGAGCGTGTCGTAGAAAGAGACTTTAATCTGATCTTCTGCCAACTCCTCTAGCCTGCTGAATCGAGTTTACCTTTTTAAGTTTACTTTTTTCTGATCATCTTGTTCCTGAATTAAGTACAGGGGCAGATGCTCCAAGAGTATCTTGGAGTTGGAGCTGTGTAAGGAGGGCTCTGGCATCTTCATGTGAGGTACAATCCCAGGGTACCAGGAAGACTTTCAAGGAGCACCAGACAAGTATATGTCCCTAACAGCGGGATGGGTAGTGTGATCAGGGCTTTCCTGGGGAAGCTTAGGAGCAATGTTCCTGGAAGATGGGCATAAATGAATCATAAGAAATTTCCCATCAACCCAATATCCCCAAGTTGTACAAATATTAAAAAGCCCGCCGTGCATGCAACATGTGGAAATCAAGATCACAAGTGGAAGACGGCTCCATGGTGATTATGTCATGCCGCATGCTGCTGGGCCTCACTGCAGTGTTAACAAGCATCTGTGCTGTCCTTATGGTCCTCACAGTTCCCGTTAGATATGGCTGTGTCACCTTAGGTTAGGAGAACATTGAGTAGTTTGCAAGTATTGTCTAAGAAATCCGTAGTCGGGCTTGACATGACTGTCTTCATCCAGCCAGACCTTTGTGGGCCCCAAGACCTTCTCACAACTGACTCCATGGTCAAAGTGCCATTCAGGTTGTAAAACTCGGCATGTAGACAGCACTGCCTGCCAAAACTGAAACAAAGGCCTAGTTCATCCAAGTCCACAGTTTGGGGAAAGTCTCTAAATGTAATAATCTTGTTTTTTGCCTCCTGTAGGTCTGGTTCTGGCTAGCTGTTCTTGGTAACTGAAGTGTGTCAATCCAGGACATGGTTTTTGTGCTTAAAAGCTCACCCTGAGAAAGGCTCGGGGCTACACTGGGACGCCCAGTGTAGTCACCGGCTGACTAGTAAAGACTTTCTTCCCTGGTGACTACCCCACATTACCATCTCCTCATGCCTTAAGCTGCGGTGGCCTCTCCAGCTCACGGAAGCTTCCAGAAGACCTCCCACTGCTCATACAGGTTCCCTTTAGCCATTTTCTCTCTTATGCACTTGTTGGCAAGAATCATTTTGGGTCACTTGTCCATTTGAAGAGGATAATCTTTTAATACCAGTGGGGCTGTTCTCTGTGTCCACCACAACCACAGTGCTCCATGATGTCCTAGAAGCACTTGAAGGGAAGCCTTCCTTGTTACACACTGCACAAGATGTTCTGGATGCCCGAGAGTCTGCAGTAATGACTGAGACATGGATCACAGCCAGTCTGGCCTAAGCATCACTAACTGTGTTCTTTTGTTGTGGTCAGTGTTCCTTCCTGGTTTTCCTCAGGGCCAGCCTCTACTCTGATTCGAGGCAAAGGTAAGTACTGGGTGCGTCCGAGAGGTAAGGGTTCCCTGGCCCAGTTTTACAAGATGAATACTCAGAGCAGGTGGGTAGCCAGAGCTAGACACCGTCAGGTTAAAGGCTGTCTGACCAGAAGGGACTCGGAGTCTGGAGATGCCCGTGCTCACCTGTACTGCAGAGCCCACCTGCCATACAGACCTCTAAACTCATCTTGGCTCTGCGGCTTCATCTGAGCAGAGGTAGCCCTGTCTTGGAGAAGACGATAGACATTTTAGTTTTATATGGATCCTCTTCCCTTCACTGAGGCAAAATCCCTGAGAGGAACAACCTGGCTTGTGACTGCAGAGGCTTCAGTCCTCAATGGCCATTTTAATCTGCATTCTCAGGGAATGGCTTCATGTTTTCACGGGTGCTTGGCTTCCTTTGTGAAATGCCTATTTATGGGTTTTACTTGTTTTGTTTTTTGTAAGGAGAGGAGGTCTCTAACTCTCTATGAAGACCTGGCCGGCTTCAAATTAACAAAGATGCCTCTGCCCCTCTGCCTCTCTGCCTCTCTGCCTCCCCAGTGCTGAGAATTCTAGGCATGTGCCATGGTGGCCTACTTGTTCATTATCTATTTTAAAATATCATACTTGATGTCAAGCCTAATTTATTTTCACTTACCCCAGAATCACCAAGTTTTCTTATATTTTGCCCTTTTCTCTCTGTTCTGCTTGTCTCTCTAGGATGAGCCCAAGACCCCCACTACCCATCTTGGCTCTCGGAGACTCTTTCTGAGTCTTCGAGGCAAATTGGTACATGGCAGATTAACCAGAGAAAAGCATACATGTTTCTAAATTTTAATTAGCTACTTTTATTTATTTAATTTTTTTATATTTTTAAGATTTTACTTTAAAAAATGATGTGTATGTGTGTGGGTTTGTGTATATGCATGCAGTGCCCAGGGGCCAGAAAAGAGCATCAGACCCCCGGAGCTGCAGGTACAGAAGGTTGTGAGCCACCTCATATGAGTGCTTAGAGCCAAACTCTGGCCTTCCCCAAGAGGCAGTTCTTGCCCTTAACTGCTCGGCCATCTCTCTAGCCCTGCCTATTTGAGACAGGTCTCATGCATCCCAGACTGGCTTATGTAACTGAGGATGACCTTGGACTTCTGAGCCTCCCACTTCAACTCCCTCCCCGCCCCCACCCCCATCCCCAGAGCGCCAGGCTTGCAGGCATGCGCCTCTCTACCTGGTTTTCTTTGATATTGGATGTGGAGCCCAAGGCCTCATGCTTGTTAGCTGCTCAGTTCTCCCAGCGGAGCTACATCCCAGCCCCGTCATCAAGCGTTATTATTAAGACTCCAATGCACACGGAGAACTTTACAAGCACATGGAAACAGAAATGGTCAAATCATAAAACTTTTCTACAAAGATGAATAGAAGGGGTTTGGGATAAGTGAAAATCTACCTTAGGGAGGTTACCAGAAAGCAGGTGGAGCTTATGAAATATTCCCGAAAAACAGGGATGGTCTGAGTAAATTATGCAGCTTTATCACGGTTGTGGTGAGTAGGGTACCTGGGGCACTGTGGTCCAGAGCCTGAAGCTGGCGGTTTCCCTCTGCTTTGGAGCGCCCTCTGGTGGTCTCTTTTATAGTGTTGTTTTTTTGTTTGTTTGTTTCTTTGCCGCTGTTGTCTAGCCAGCAAAGGATGGAGCCTCACCTAGTGCCCTAGGCAGAGCTCTGGGAGGTGGGCTACACTACGTGAGTGATCTGCACCACCACAAGGCATAGGTGCCCCATCTGTTCCTAGGGATTGGTGGGCAGCTAAGAAGGTTGCGGGGCTGCACTGTTGGTATTTGGCCAGGGACACAGTTCCACACTGCCACCCTTAGAATCCTGGGGACTTCCTCTTCACTTTTAAGGTCATCAGCTCAGGAAAAAATGGAGCTTGTGACTTCAGTGCTGACAAAATGTCTTCCACACACGCATTAACCTTCATGAGAGGAGTGGAGACTTGGAAGCCCCTGCCTGACCTGAGGTATTGCCTTGAGGAACAGTGTCAGGTGATAACATTGTAGGAGTGACTTCTGCTTTCTGAGAAACGGTGCTGCTTTGAAGCTTGCCTTTATAAATCAGACCTCACTCAGCCTATAACCGAGTTTATAACGTGCTTTGAGATCATCATAGCTGCATTCATTCTGCTGCTTACAGGCTGTGAACCCAGCCTGTTCTGAACAAACTGACCTTTAAGAAAAGCAGCCTATGGGCTAAAGCACTTGCTCGGCAGTGCTGTGCACTGCTCTTCCAGAGGACCCAGGTTCAATTCCCAGCACATTTATGGTGGTTCACAATTATCTGCAACTCCAGTTCCAGGTGATGTGACACCACTGCACATGACACCAAGCATGCATGTCATGTGCAGATGTACATACAGACGAAACATGTGCATGCACAAACTAACACTAAAACTAAAACTAAAACTAAAAAAGAGACTGCAGTGTAAAGCAATCTTACTATCTTTGTGCTCTGTGTTTATTGTTTCTCTTTCTATTTATTCTTCATGACCCATTCAGGCCCATGACTCAGAACATTGAATACATGCTTAAGGTATGGTGGTTAGCCCTAAGGCCCTGCTGAAGAATGAGACATTGAAAGCAGAACACTCACACCCATAGGCAAGTGCTGGAAGCAGCATTTGAGCACAGGTTGATAATTCCTGATTGTCATTTTGTGCACTGTTCTCAGTCAACAAGACCAGAGAAACTGTTTGCTCCCTTGTTAGACTCCTGTAGAAGATTAACACAAAGTTCATCATTACCACGTCTGACATGTTGTCCAGTAGAGAGGATGGCCCTGGAAGGAAAGATCAGGACAGATCAGATAAACCAGACTCACTCTTGGGTAAGCACCACCAAGGGTTGGTTTCCTTTATTTTCTGTGGCACAGCCTCAGTCTATGACTCTCACTTTCTTTATGAGTATAGAGATGGGAAGGATTGCTGAGTTCACCTTCCCCAGGGTGGAAAAGCAGAATCCAAGGAGCATCTTAAATCTCCAAGCACCACAGACACCAAAGAAGTTTGGGTTTTTTCTTAAGCCCGGGGTTTCCTCTACTATAGGCCACTGCACTGGAGTGTGCATGTGCAGGCCCTGGTCTAGATGCTGAGGCAGGACCTGCGAGCCTGCCCCACATGGTCGCCCAAGAGTGCAGGTGCCCTGGCAGCACTGCAAAGCTTGGCTCTGCCATCTGTCCTCAGTGGACCAATTGAAGAGGCAAGAAGTAGTGAGAAGCAGAGATTTATGTAAAAGGGGCAAATGAAGCCATGTCCATGTTTTCTGGGACATGGATGTAAGTAGTTTGAATAGAAAGCAAGAAGCATGCATGACTGAGCGGGGCTGGCCAAATGTGGCCTGTCACAAGCCTGTTTACTGGTTCATGATGTGTCCCTCAGGTTGGTCTGACACAATGTCAAAACTGTGAAAGCTCTTTCCCAAGACAACTTCCCCTCCAGCTGCTGCCAGGGCCCCAGACCTTTCTGTGCCTTCCGTGAGACACTGGGTCCATTGCCTCAATCATCTGATGGCGAAAGCCAGGGCCAGGACTGGATCGTTTTGAAAGATCTTAACTTCAGCATAAATGCTGAAGGACCTCAAGGGTGCGGGAGACAGCTTGCAGTGGGTATCTTTAAATACTCTGGTCATGGCCATATAGACTACCCCAGAAGATAAAGGTTATGTCACGTGTTGGCAACACAAAACATAGCTTTCACTTCTAAGAGAGTAAGGGATCTCTTTTTTTTTTTCTGAAGGTAAATATAGGTGACCATGTTCTAGGAACACAGATCACCCCAAATATGAAAAGAGTTTTGTGAAGTCGTTACACTGTTACAGAGAGCCAGCTTGGAGATTTGAGTGAGAATGAGTCCCTCCAGAAAACTCTGTGTTTGAATACTTTGTCTCTACTTTATGGAATTGTCTAGAAAGGATTAGGGGTCTCAGAAGAGGTGTGTCACCGGGACTGAGTTTGAGGTTTCAAAAGACTCATACCATTCCCAGTGTACTCTCTGCTTCCTGCTTGTGGATCAAGACACAAGCTGTCAGCTCTTCCTGTTAGCATGTCCTTGCCCTGCCATCCTGGACTCTAACCTTCTGAAAATGTAACTCCAATGAGATACTTTCTTTTATAATTTGGTCATGGCCTTTTGTCATAGCAATAGAAACCCTAACTAATGATGCTATAGATCAAGGCATTCTCCAAGTACATCAGTGGAAATGCTAAGTGGATAGGTTAAACTAAAGCAGATAACTCTCTGCTGGGTTTCAGACACTACTCAGTAACATTGTTACCCTCAGGATTGCTGGGAGCTTATTAAGGGGCCTAAAGATAGCTCAAGATAATTTAGTCTGAGATCCCCAAAATTCCAAAACTCCCCACAACCACCATCCATCAAGTGGTCTTATAGCATCTTTAACATAGCTGTGGCTTTCTTCTGGAAACTGCTGGGGAGTTGAGAAATGTAGGTTGGCTGGTTTGCTGAAGAAGGAAGCCGAGTTCCCTTTCCTTTCCAAGCTTTCTTAGGAGAGGGAGCCTCGACAACCATGGGGTGATTAGGCCTTGAGCTGGGGGAGCAATCTGGAAGGATGACATGGCTGGGCTTTCATTAAGAGGGATAGTTCAAAGGAGCAAAAACATTATGTTGGCGAAACCTAAAGAGGGAGAAACTGGCTGGGAGGGAGGGAGAGATGGGTGGATGAAGGGAGGGATTGAAGGAGGGGAGAGTGGAGGAGGAAGCAGGAGACACAGGGTCTACTTTCTAACACAACTGCCACCACTTTCAGGTTGATACCTTCCTGCGAGGAAGAATAGTGTCTGCCCTGGAGACTGCCAAAGCAGGACACTGCCACACCACTCTCTTGACGCTGAGCCACAGCTGGAGGGAACTGATGAGAACTCCATCCAGGTCCGTAGCCCTACCCACCCTGCTCTCTGAGGTACTGTCATTTGGTGAGGTGAGCCTAGATTAGCATCTCCATTTCACCCAGAAAACAAAACAAAACAAAACAACAACAACAGAAAACAACCTTTGCTTTAAAAATACTCAGAACATCATGCACACAACAAGCAAATCCAACTGATGGTGAGTGGTTGTATGGAAGGGTTGGACCCATTGTAGTTCCTAAGCTGGGTGCCACAAAAGCTACCAAGAGGCAGCCGGCTTCTCCTTCCTGCCCCAGCCTACAGCCTTAGTAAGATGTCCCAAAACGAGCTGTCAGAACGGTGGCACCACAATAGCTCAGCCTGCAGCTGTCACAGCAGCTATTTAAGGTAGCATATCTCCTTTCCTGCCTCAGCCTAGGCCCTTTGTGAAATACTACCAGTAGTGACAGGAGTGGGGTCTGTCCAGAGACATCGGGGAGGCAAGCATACCGGCTCATGTATGCACCCATGTGATTGACAAGTGCCACTCTGCCTGTAGAGGGTGTCCATCGGGTTCTCCACTTCTTCCTTCTGCAAGGAATTCCAGTCCACAAAGCACGGGGTGGTCTTTGTGTCTCCAGGGACTAGACACTGCCTAGTGCGGTTCCTTGAGTCCCCGTGGATATCTCTAGCTCCCTCCTGGTTCTGTGGCTAAAATACAGATTGCATTCTATCTGCCATCTTTATGAGGACAGTCCCTGGAGGTCATCAAAAGATTTAGATGCTCAGAAAACCTTGAGCCTGCGGTACACAAACTGGGCCATGGGGCCTGCATCCCTGCCTTAGGTTCCCTGCACAAACCACTGAAGTTCTCTCAGGGGGTACCATCTAGGTTGGACCCATTGTAGTTCCTAAGCTGGGCGCCACAAAAGCTACCAAGAGGCAGCCAGCTTCTCCTTCCTGCCCCAGCCTACAGGGGTAGGAAGATGTCCCAAAACGAGCTGTCAATATCGTTGTCAACGATAGCAATCCTTGGTGGAGTATCTCTGGGAAAATTTCCCATGTCTCACAGTGGGGCAGTGGACCACATAGACATGGAGGTGGGTAGCTGCTGGCCAGTCCTCCTTAAAGGCTGTCTGGTGATTGCTTTGGTAGTGTCCCAGAAGGTGACCAGATGATGAGAGGG
The DNA here is from genome assembly GCA_030674055.1 of Rhabdomys pumilio. NCBI lineage: Eukaryota > Metazoa > Chordata > Mammalia > Rodentia > Muridae > Rhabdomys > Rhabdomys pumilio. The sequence goes on from JANHMN010000011.1 coordinate 3,516,028, forward strand.
AACAGGGCTACATGAATCAGAAGAACAGAGCAGTAAAGCTGAGACTTACCAGGATAAAGAACAGGTCTGCAGTGTACGTCCACTGTGATTTACTATAACTGACAGGGTTCACCACACCCCCTATTTATGCTTGGCAGCAGTCATAAAAACTCAAAAATGTATCCGAAAATGTCAGACTAAATATGGTAAAGGGCAGGTTTCAGCCCTTGGAATTTTCTAAAGTCACATGCAAATCTCAGTGCTGCCCTGAGATGTCCAGCCATCCAAAGACCTCTGAGCATGCTCAGATGGAGGCTGCCCTGCAGAAGAGGAAGACTGCCCCACAGAAAGATGCTAATATGTGCATGTCCATAACAAGGAGCAGGTGAATGGAGTCTCAGGAATGCCACTCAGTCCTGAGGCTAGAACACTCACCACTCTTCCTAACGCTTTTTCTGGGGGATGGTGCCAGGTACGCTTTCTAATGCCTGGCTATTTCTCGGGGGCAGTGAAGGTGCATGACAGGGAGGAGCCAAGGCTTCAGCCACCTACAGAATGTCACTGTCCTCAGGTTCCTGTGTGTCCCTGTGCTCCAGTAAAAGAATACAGACAGAAATCTGGGGTGGGGAAGTAGCTAGAAATGAGCTGTAGGACTGAGATTCCTGGAGGCCTCTCTCTCCTCCCCACACCCCTCTTCCCCCAGCATTGCTCCCACCTGTACCAGGATCCTGCTCGTCCTGGGATCCACTTCCCTCTTCCAACCTGCCAGGCAGTGGTGTCTGAAGCCAGGTGGCACGCAACAAGCCAGCAAGCATCTTCCCTGACAGATCTGGACCAACCTGCAGACAAGGGAAAACCTGGCCTGGTTCCCTTCACACAGCACATTGCCTTTCTGAGCCTGTGGAAGAGGCTATCTGTCTCAGGATGCTGGCATCTTCCAGAAGCATGGCCTACCAGGAGCGACCGAGGTAACAGAAGGCACAGCTAGACAGCTAGATTTGACATGCCCCTCAAGGCTCCCAGACCACACAGGAGCCAGATAGAATGTCTGAAGCTACCTATAGAAAGGAGGACAGGCAGAAAGGAGTGACTGGTGGGTAACAAGAAAACAAAAGGGTGAATACTTCTGGGTAGATCCACCAGGTGAGGCTTATTTAGGTTACAGGTCTGGATCAGCGTGTGTTTGATTAAAGTATGCTTAATTAAGGTTGATAAATCCCTAAGGACATGAAGGTCTACTCAGGTTAACAGAAACCGACTTAAAAATGTGTGTCTAACTATTTATGTCTTTGTTGATGGTGTCCAATGCCAGGCTTCTAAATTTTTAGATAAGGATAAGGTATATTTGATAAATAAGGTTCAAGGAGTCCTAAGGTCTATTCAGGCTGGTAGAAACTAATTTGAAAATATATGTCTAGCCTCTTTGTCTTTGCTAATTTTGATAAGCTTTAGATACTTAGATAAATTTAGTTATACAAGAAAATGTGACATTCTATAATGGCGCACTGCAAAAGGATCTGTGGTTTCTGGTTCCCCCTCTCCTCTGGGGTGTCTAGACGCCACCCACTGGGCAGACAGGACAGAGGTCTGCAGCTCTCTCCCTCCAGGGCTTCAGACACCACTGCCTGGCAGGTCGGAAGAGGGAAGTGGATCCCAGGACGAGCAGGATCCTGGTACAGGTGGGAGCAATGCTGGGGGAAAAGGGGTGTGAGGAGGGGAGAGGGGCCTCCAGGAATCTCAGTCCTACAGCTCGTTTAGGCTGAGACCTTCTCTAACGATCTTTAATGATGCAGCTTTCTGAGATGATCTCAGCTCATCATCTTGTCTTGTCTCTTTATTCAGGGTGAACCAAGGGTTATATAGTTTGGGGAAGGACATGAGAATATCCAAGGAGGGAAATCGTCTTTGGCTGAAGGCTAGCACGACTGAGATGCCTCATTTACATGGAGAAGAATTCCAGGTGTTATGTGACTGACTCCTTGTGAGCACCTGCTTGGAGGTCTCTGGGTTATGTGTTCTGAGGCAGACACAGAAATAGGGAGGGAGTCAGCCTCACCCCTGCGAGTCCCAGAATGAGATTCTAATCTCAATTTTTGAGATTTACAGGCTTAAACATACTTATCTTGCTGTTGTATACCAATTCTTCTGGTGGCATAGTCCTGCAGGGACCAGCAAAGTAAGGCTCACTCTGTGGACTGTATTTGTGATTTAAGATTTTATTTTGGTGCTGAAGGATCTTGGTTTAAATCTTCAACTTAAACGTTTAAGGCTAAAACTTAACAGGGATAAAACTGTGGAATCCTAACCTTGTAAATAAGAAGCTGCTAACTTTCTGGTCTTAGGGTTTTATTGCTGTTGAGAGACACCATGACCACAGCAACACAGGGAAGGAAACACTTAATTGGAGCTGGCTTACAGTTTCAGAGATTTTGTCCTTTATCATCGTGGCAGGAAGTGTGGAGGGTCACATTTGGCTATGGTGCTGAAGCAGGATCTGAGAGCTCTACATCTTGATCTGAATCAAAGTAGACCTAGCTAGAGCATCTGAGACTTCAAAGCCCGCCTCCACAGTGACACATATCCTCCAACAAGGCCACACCTTCTAACAATGCCTCTCCCTATGGGCCAAGCATTCAAACATGAGCGTCTGCGGGGTCCTCCCTATTTAAACCACCATATCATTGTAAACTGTTAAAGATAATAAGACAAGCAAGCTAATGGTCCGTCACCTTTTACATGATTAAATTCTTTAATGTGCTCAGAACATGCTAAGTACATGCTAAGTACAGATGTAATTGATTTACAGGGACAGGCTTTATTTAGCTCTCCGTTTATGCTACTGTCTTATACTGCTGTGAACAGATACTATGACCAGGGCAACTCATAAAATCAACATTAATTATGGCTGGCTTACAGGTTCAGAGGTTCAGTATAGTATCATCAAGGTGGTGTAGGAGGAGCTGAGAGTTCTACATCTTCATATGTAGGACTGTGAAAGGATGATTTGGTCTCCAGTAGAGCACTGGCTTTGAGATAGCCGGAGACCCAACAGGTGTCCATTGCCTGGGTAGGGACAGCACATATCTCACCACGCCCCCAGATCCCAGACTCTTGACACGTGGTCTATGATCTCCATTTGATCTGCGCCTTGCAGTCACATGGGGCTACAGGTAGAGGGCATGACTACAGGCTTCAACCTCAAGAGAGTTCCATATTAATGAGTTACCTAAAGGCCAGAGGGTGTGGCTAATTAAGTTATTCCCTCCCAGATCCTTCCTTCTCCTCCTCCCTATTTAAGCCAGCTCCCTCCTGGCTTAAATTACGGGTGTGCGCATTCAGATTCAACCATCATCCGTCATTTCCATCCAGTTATGGAAACCCACGGACTTTCTTGTGTTATTGAGGCCTGTTGTCCTGGATCACCATGGAGGAGGTCCCTGCTTCCAGCCCTCCAGTTCCTGCATTCATCTGAAGGCTGTTGAAGACTCCCAAATTCGGGAGACCCTTACTCAAGTCTCGGGAAGTCGCGAACACCCACAAACTCCAAGACACCGTTACTGGATGCAATTAGCAGAGGTTTATTAGGGAAGAGAGCTGGCAGCCAGTGTTCAAACTGCACACTCATGCAAGAGTACAGTTTGACCCCGCGTGGTGGGCTAAGGAACCTTTTATAGTAGGGGGTAGGGAAAGGAAGGAATTTCCACACGGTTACACATGATTGGTTATTTCAAATATCAGCAACTTGCAGAGGCGGCAGGAAGGCTAGTTAGGACTTGTCTGGGCATGCCTTTTTATTTTTCTTTGTGGCCAGGAATGTGTCTTCCTGCTTTGGGCCTACCCCACCCACAGGTGGATTTTCTTCCCTGAGGCTTGAGGAATGTATGGGGCAGTGAAAGCCCGAAATCCTACATTCAGTTCCGCCTTCCTGGAACTAGTGAGCCTGTATATATTTTATAAAATGGTCTTTATAATTTTTCACTCTACAGCTGTTAGCAGTATACTGACTTCTAGGCAGCTAAGATGAGGGTTTCAAAGCCCACACTTACAGTGACACACCTACTCCAAGAAGGCCACACTTCCTAATAGTGCCACTCCCTGGGCTAAGCATATACAACTGTAACAGCTACCAAGGTTAAGCCTGAAATAACTAACTAAAAACAAGTAAGTGTTGTTTAAAATCAGATACACCTAATATGTTACACGAAGGTCCTCAACACCCTCAGAGGCCTGTCAGTCTGTCAGTCAGGAAACAGCAAGCTCTCCTCAGCAGCTTTTGAAGACAGCTTCCCTCTACCAAAGGGGCCAGCAGCTTGTGACTTATCACTGGCAGAAGGGACAAACTGCTGTGTGTGGTATGCCTATTAGCATTCTAAAGTGCATGCCGGTCTTCAAGTTCCTCCAGTATTATAACTACCTGTTGAAATTCAGAATTACTGTCGGGCATGGTAGCACACACCTTTACTCCCAGTACTCTGGAGGCAGAGGCAGACAGATCTCTGTGAGTTCTCAGCCAGCCTGGTCAGCCAGGCTACACAGAGAAACCCTGTCTCAAAAAACAAAAACAAACAAACAAACAAACAAAAATAAAAGGAAAGAAAAGAATCAGAGAGGGTTACTCGAGGAGACTGGGGTCTGACCGAATGGCTTGTTTCCATGGCTACCAACATTTACCTGGTAAAGCAGGTGTTTATTTCCTCGTCTCCTTGTTTTATGTCTCCTAATGTTCATTTGCAGATGTGAATGCTGACCCCTTTATATCCTTTGTATTTCCCTAGCCAAATAAACAAAACAACAAACAAACAAGATAGCACTATGGATTCTGAGAGCCCTAGAATTAAATTCCCCAGATTATGAATCTATGACTCAACTCATTCTCCTAGAACCACTGGGGAACCTAGGGCTACTAAACTATTGTTATAGCCTCTCATTAAAGCATTCTTAAGAATACTTTAGTTGATAAAACTATTCCTGGGAAAGTTGGTCTCTGGTAACTTAGGCCAGCCATAAATTCCTATGCAGTGTGTCCCTGGCCTGAAAGTTATAAAAATCACCTGGCCACTCGGCTGTTGAGCACCTGGAACGGGAAACCTGAGGGAGAAGCCTTTGTGTCTTGGTATACACACACACACACACACGCACACGCACACGCACACGCACACGCACACGCACACGCACACGCACACACGCACGCACGCACGCACGCATACACACACACACCATGTAATTTTAAAAGAACCCACGCTTGTTCCAGCTAGGTGCTGGCATCGGCCGTCTTGCACATCCCCCATGGCTAACCCCAAGCTGCTGCCTGGCCCTGGTTCTCATGGCTGGTCTACAGAACGCCAACAACCACTCTGGACTCACCCAGCTCCCTCTAGCACCATGAGAGGAAAACCCTAGAGACTTATATTTACACCAGCCAGGTGTATATCTGTAAGTCTCCCACCCCAAATGTTGGTGGGAAGAACACACAACTCAGTTAATACATCTACAAACCACACGCCTAGATCGGGCATATCTGCCACTGCACCACTCTCACCCATCCACGAAGTCCCTGGCTACTTGAGGCTCCTCCAGGCCATGTGAGTCTACTCCATCTTCCACCTCCTCTCCCTCCATCTTCTCATCTTTTTTCTTCCCTTCCTCTCTCTCCTTCTCTAAAATTTCCATCCCCACCTTTTCCTTCCATGGCCCAATCACAGGCTCTAGCCTTTATTTTCAGTTAGACTGGGGAGCAGGATCCCATTGTAATCCCCTGAGTACATGATCTGCTCCTTGTCCAGGACAGGGTTAGCCTCAAAATACAGACAGCACCAAGGCAAAGGCAATCCACCATAGATAGATAGATAGATAGATAGATAGATAGATAGATAGATAGATA
>JANHMN010000011.1:3530240-3562740 GCA_030674055.1 Rhabdomys pumilio
AGAGAGACAGAGAAAGAATGAATATGGTGTGGGTTTTAAAATCTCAAAAACAGCCCTCAGTGACTTTCTCCAACAAGGCCACACCTAATACTTCCTGAATAATTCCACCAACTGGGAAACAAGTTTCCAAATATCTGAGGCTGTAGGGTGATTTGCATTCAAACATCACAAGGTTTCTTCACTGTAATTTATAAGGTATCCGGATCTGAATTCGCTACTTCAGAGCTTATCATGGCAAATGGGAAGACAAAAAGAAAGTAACCAGGATGCTTCAACAGAGTTATATTTAAAAATAGTATTAATAAAAGAAAAAAAAAAGATTAGCTGGGCGGTGGTGGCGCACACCTTTAATCCCAGCACTTGGGAGGCAGAGGCAGGCGGATTTGAGTTCAAGGCTAGCCTGGTCTACAGAGTGAGTATCAGGATACCAGGACTACACAGAGAAACCCTGTCTCGGGAGAAAAAAAAAAAAAAGGTGGCACTGCGGAGAATGTAATTCTAGAAGCACAAGCCCTTCAGCAGCAGCATAGTACAAAAAGGCTGTTGTAGAAAGTTGTCGTTTTTTTTTTTTTTTTTTATTCACGCTACAAGCTAAATTATGAATGGACACTGCCAGAGGCTGGAGCTGGGTAAAGTGGGTAAAGGACCTGCCGAGACAGCATGGGTTCAACTTCGCAAGACCCTTTTTTTCGTCTGTTTTCCACTTCCAGGGAGTTGTTGAGGTTTTCTTGTGAGGGTTGGATATCTTTTAACTCTAATAAAATTGTCCTAAATTCTATTATTAATAAGACTAAGAACCCTGAAGAGAAGCTAGATCTCCCCGACACCGTTCTCCTGAGGTCCCCAAGGTGGATACAACTCGCTGGCAGCGTCCGGCCTCCAGTTGCCTCATTTACGCAGGCCTGGCTGGCTTCTTTAAAACACTAGTTTGCAGAGCCCTGGGCGCGCACCTCCAAGGTCAGCTCCACAGGGGAGCTCGGCGAGCCCCTACGTCTCCCTAGGACAAAGAGCAGTTACCACAAGTCTCCGCGGAGGGGAGGGGCGCATCTTAGTGTGCGTGACGCACCGCGCCGAGAGCCCGAGACTGACCGGAGGGGTGGGGCGCATGCGTCATCCGCGCTGGAGAATGACGTAACGGGGCGGGGCGCGCCTGGGAACCCTAGGAGACCGACTCGAGGGGCGGCGGGGCACCGCGCTATGGACCGCTACGCGGCCGCCGGGGACGAGGCGGCGGACCGGGCCCGGCAACAGGAGCGGCACTATCAGCTGCTGTCGGCGCTACAGAGCCTGGTCAAGGAGCTGCCCAGGTGCGTGGCGACGGGCGGCGGGAGGACCCGGGCTGCAGCTGCGGCCGGGGCCGGGGCCGGGGCCGCGCTCACCCGGCGGTCTACCCGCAGCTCCTTTCAGCAGCGCCTATCCTACACCACGCTCAGCGACTTGGCCCTGGCGCTGCTCGATGGAACGGTGTTTGAGATCGTGCAGGGGCTTCTGGAGATCCAGCACCTCACGGAGAAGAGCCTCTATAACCAGCGACTGCGGCTGCAGAACGAACACAGAGGTGCAAGGGGGCGGCGGGACCTTCCTAGGGCGTCCCTAGCCTCAGGAGCCTCGGGTCAGGGGGTGCAGAGCCATGCTGATCCTTTTAGGCTGCAGTCCAGAAACTTCTTACTCGCGTTCCCTTGAGTGCCCACAGCCTCCCATGCATGATGGACTTCGCTGCTTGTAGGTCCGTAGATAGCTCTGTTCCCGGTTAGATAATCCGTTATTCCAGCACCTTCCCATTTGAGAATCAGGCTTGATCACCTCCTCCTATAAATTATACTAGGCATCTCCCGTTGTACCATCAGATCTCCCTTGCATTTTATTTGTTCAAGCTTGACTCGGTTCAAACATTTCAAGAAAGAATAATGTGACAATGTCCCCATGGTCACCACTAAGACTACGCTATAGATCATTGGGCTTTGTTATTGCTTTTGGATACTGAGGACTGAACCCAGGGCCTCTAACCTGCTAAGCAGGTTTTCTGTGTTGAGCCACATTGACAGGCAAACATACACTGCCTTTCTGGCAACACCTGTGTGCTGCTAGACAGGAATTCCCCGTTAGAGATAGGCTTTGGATTTTGTTGAAATCTTTTCCAGTTCCTGTGGAGATGATAAGGTGATTTTTCTGTTACATTGATTTCCAAATTCCAGGAGTGAATTGTATTCTGGGAATGCATCCTGTGTGGTCATGATACATTGTTCTTTTATGTATGTTGTTTAGTTGTGTTTATGTGTTCACATAGGTGTGTACACATGTATGTGTGCACTTGTGTGTTCGTGCTTGTGGAGGCTGGAGGTAGGCATGGTGTCCTAGGTAGGGTTACTAGGGCTGTGGTGAAACACCGTGATTAAACACAGCTTGAGGAAAGGGTTTATGTGGCTTACACTTGGACATCACTTCATCATTGAAGGAAGTCAGGGCAGGAACCCGGAGACAGGAGTTGATGCAGAGCCTGTGGTAGGTGCTGCTTACCAGATTGCTCCCCACGGCTTGTTCAGCCTGCTTTCTTAGAACTCAAGACCACCAGCCCAGGGATGGCACCACCCACAATGGGCTGGGCCCTCCCCCACTGATCATGTTAAGTGTTCCACAGGGTTGCCTACAGCCCAATCTTATAGTGGCATTCTCTTAATTGAGGTCCCCTCCTCTCAGATGACTGGAGGTTGTCTCAAGTTGACATCAAACTAGCCCACACAGCCCAGGATGTCTCCCTGTACTTCTGTACTGTCTGAGCTACCGAACCTGAAGCTTTGATCCTGTGGCTGGCTGGCCAGTGGGCCATAAGGGACCAGCCTGTCTTTGCACACTGCTGTGCTTGGCTTTTGACGTGGCTGCTGGGATCCATACTCATCTTACTGAGTCATGTCCCATCCTTGTCTGTTGAACTTGACTCATGAAAATTTTAGGGGTTTTGCCTTTAGTTCTGATATACTACAGCCTGTAGTTTTCTTATAAGATTTTTGTGGGGATGAAGGCAGTGCTGGCCTCGGCGTGTTAAGAAGTCTCGTTTTCCAAGGGCTTTATTTCTTCCCAAATGTTTGAGTGGCTGTGCTTTCCTTTATTCTTTTGAATGTTTTGATGGAGGAGTATGGAGTATCTAGTTCACAAGTCTAAAGTGCACAACTCGGCTCATCCTTTTCCCCTTTGGTTTTCCCAGACTGCCTCTCTGTGTTGTCCAGAGCTGGCTGTCCTCCTGTCTCGACTTCTCCATTGGTGGGATTCCAAGTCTGGGCCAGGCCCCGCCTGCCTTGCTCGTTCTTTCCAGTAAACAGGAGGAGGCTTTGCCTGGCCCCTTCTGTTGCCTCCACCCTTCTTCCAGCACTTGCTTCCGTCACCAGGAAGGAAAGGCATTCACGGACTGCTTCTTCTTCCCCTGATGTCAGTATGGAGCTGGCCATTATCCTACAGAGCCCTTTTCAGGTGGAATGTTCTTAGTACCTGGTTCAGGACTTTGCTAGTTGTCTTTCAGAAGGCTTGGACCAGGCTGGTACACCTGGCAGTGAGCACCTCTGCTGCCTTCGGCCACATCCAGAAGGTGGTGGCTGGCATGGGCCACCTTGCTTTCCTTGGACATTACTGTGCCAGGTCCCTCGTGAGCAGGTAGCCAGTGTGGACTCTGGGAACTGACCTGGGATGCTTTTCAGTATTGGATGAGTGGACTGAAGGAGATGTCTCACGCATGTGCCTGCTGCCCCAAGCCGTGTGCCTGCTTCATAGTCACTGCAGCCAGACAGTCAGGCCAGCTCTTTCTTGCCCTTGTGTTGATGGACTTATGATGGACTCAGTTTCAAACAGCAATGATAAATGGTATCACTGAGGTACATAAAATGTCAAGACCTAGAGGAGGCTGTAAGCACTGCCAAGGCTACTGGATTGAAGGGGACCTCAGGGACCCTTCTGAATAGAGCTGCCCCATGAGTCTCTTCTAGGAGTATGAGTGTTAGGCTTTCTCAGAGCCGGCTAGCCACACTCCCATTTTGTGATATCGATTCCTTATCATCCTGTGCTCCCGTCAGGGCAGGTGGTTTGTGCATGTCTGTGTGTAGCAGTTTACCAGGAACCAGGCCGAGGGTAAGGACTTCCCATCGTAGAACCTGTAGGCTCACAGTATGGACCTGTGGACCTCTTCACCTCCTGGCTGCTGAGCAGGGGCTGCTCTGCTTACCCATAGGGTAGCACCAAGCTTGGTTTGACACACTGCACCGCTGGCAGACAGAGCCCCCTTCCTCCTGTTATAGGCTTTTGGCTCTTGAATACTTAAGTATTCACCCAGAGTCCCTGCGTGACGTATTATGGAGGATGTCTAAGATAGCACAGCTAGAACTGGGCCACCTGAGCCCAAAGACCACCTGTCTGCCTCCTATCCCTGCCCTGGGTGTACTGAGCTCTGTTCTTGGCTGTCCCTAACTTACACAGTCTTGTCAGCACCGTGGGGGTGAAGGAGGGTGCTGGCTGAGAGCAGTCTCAGGGACTAAAACTCCCCACAGCTGTCCAGGAAGGGCTTCCTTAGAGACCCTTGAACTAGACCCCTTGCCCAGCTGCCCCAGTCTTCCCAACACCTGCTCTTGCCCCCTCCCTCCCAGTGCTCAGACAGACTCTGAGGCAAAAGCATCTGGAAGCCCAGCAGTCCTGCCGGCCTCACAACTTGCCAGTGCTCCAGGCAGCTCAGCAGCGTGAGTTGGAGGTAGGAGTTGGGATGGGATAGCTGGACCTGACTGCTCATGGGTACTAGCTGGCTCGGTGGTGGGGCTGGACCTGACTGCTCATGGGTACTAGCTGGCTCGGTGGTGGGGCTGAGGGTGGTTCAGAAGCTGAGCTAGTGGGTGCTGGAGGTCTGGCGAGTTCCAGCTCATGACTTGCCCCCATGGTGCCTGAGGTGTGCCCTAGCTAAGAGGAGAGTCACAGTCCATCTGTCACTCCCCTGTCCTGGCAAACAAGCATGCCTGTGGACTAGAGCTGCATAAAGCAGTCACTGAGTCGGGACACTGTCCCTTTTGTCTCAGGTGATGGAAGCACAAGCTGGGATGACAAGACCAGTCAGGAAGAGGCCTATCTTACCAGGGAGCTCAGGCTCAGATGTAGACCCTCAGGAAATCAGCAAGCCTTGGTGTTGGGAGTGAGGCTGGTGGCTCCAAGGGTTGAATGACAGGTCTCAAAGGCATTTCCAGCTGGGACTCTGGGGGAGCCTTATGGAGCTCCTCTGCTGAGCCACAAGCAAGGATACCCTGTAACCAGAACCACTGTGGTGGGCAGGGCAGCCAGGAGGAAGTAGCAGGTTGTGTTTAAGGCATCCATGGGCGGAAGCCCTAGCAGGAGCCACGCTCACTCAAGCCATGGCAGGCCATGGAACATCGGATCCGGGAGGAGCAGCAGGCAATGGACCGAAAGATTGTCCTGGAACTGGACCGGAAGGTTGCCGACCAGCAGAGCACACTGGAGAAGGCAGGGGTAGCTGGTTTCTATGTGACCACGAATCCTCAGGTCAGCACCTCAGCCAGCCCTACCACAACCTGTGTCCCTGACCCCTGAAGGTTCAGCTCAATCTGGAACTTGTATTTCAGGGTTTCTTTTCTTTGGTTGGTAGTGATGTTTTGCTTTTATGTGTTTACTTATTTATTTATTCATTCATTCATTCCTAAGACAAAGTCTGCTATGGCCTTGAACTTGATATGTCAGTACATCAAGTCCATCTGGAGTCTTAGCACATTGGTTCCTAGTGATAGAGTTTAGGTGAAAGACCATGTGAAGAGCAGAGTCTAGTCCCCATGCCTCCAGGAAGGTGAGCATGCTAGCCTCCTGTTCCACTCAGTCAGTCAGTCAAAGGCCCAGGTTCTCCCTTCTCCTGGCTATGGCCAGCTTCCCCAGGAAAGCACCCCCTTAGCCTCATTACCTGTCATCTTCTAGGCCCTGCATATGTCTTAGGCCAAGGCAGAAGGGCATGAGGTGTCAAGCTGGTCCTTACTGGGCTTCTCTTACATCTCAGGAGCTGACGCTACAGATGAACCTACTGGAACTCATCAGGAAGCTGCAGCAGAGGGGCTGCCAAGTGGGGAAGGCAGTGCTGTGACCAAGTGGGGGTCCTGCTGTCCTCCATTGCCTAGGATGGCTGGCGCCACAGCTCATGTGAGGGCTACTGACAGTCCAGCTGCCAACAGGTCTGCTCTCTCTGAGGGGCTGATTAGACCCTGGCTATGCCTGTTGCCATCTACTGTTCAGATTGAGTAGGGAAGGGTCCAAGCAATAGGAATGGTGTCATGAAAAGGCCCCAAGACTGAATGTTGAGTGGGAATATTGGTTCTAGCACCTTCCCCTCTGGGTATATCCCACATTTTCTCCGGGCTTGAGTTTTGCCTTGTTCCTGTGTAGCCCCTCCCTTGACAGCCCCAGCCCTGGATGGAAGAAGCTCCAAAACCCAAGTTCGATATGGCCTAGGAAAATAAAGAACTCAGGACATGCTTTGTGTCTGTGCTACCTAGGATCCTTTCCTAGTGGCTCTGGCCATGTTGGAGCCAGCAGAGAGGCAGCCACCATACAACAGTGCCCTTCTGGGCACTGCTGTATGAAACTGAAGGTGTGTTCCACAGACTCAGCTAGGATGTTAGCTACTGGAGTGAAGGGCACAGAGGGGTTGGAGGGGAGCTGGGCCCCAGGGCCCACTGTGTGCTGCCTGCAGCCATCCAGAGCCCATGTGTCTGGGATGTGGAATAAAAAGTGGTTGGGTGACCCCAGTGTCTGGATTGGAATGGCCTCTGGTGCTCAGAGCTGACTTCGTGTGCAGGTACCCAGAGAAAGGTGATGACTCTTAGTTACTGGACAATTTATTGACTAAACAGGCTTCCCAGTCTGCCCTCTCCAGTGCAGGGAAGATGGCTCAGACCCTGGCAGGTTAGTTCTAGTGCTCTAGTGCTCTGCAGACTGCAGAGGTGGTCAGTGCCTCCTTAGAAGATTAGTGGGGCCATTCCCAGGGGCTCTAGCTGGCCCCATTCCTGAGTGACGGCTCCTAGCGGTGCAGGAAGTCCCAGAGGGCACCACCCACCCACCCCCAGCACCTCAGAGGCTTGGGCATGAAAAGGTGAACTGAGTCTGGGCAGATTGGACTAAGAACTCCAGCCCAACCCAAGCTGTGCCCTGCCTGAAACCCCGGAGGTAACGGGTTGAATGGACTAGGTATGGGCATGGCCTCTGCAGTGACTAGGCCGGACGGTGGAAGAGGCTGCCAGTGCGCAGCCGCCTGCGGAGCTCCTGCCACAGCAGCTGCCTCTCTCGCTGAGCACCCTTCATGATGCTACTGTTCTCCAGGGCCCGGCGGGACAGGTAAGGGAGCACCTCCATCACAGGACCATACGGTACGTACTTGTACACAGGAAAGCCTGCCTGGCCTGCACATACACAGGAGTAGCAGTGAGTGACCCCACACAAGATGGTGTGCCCTGCCACCACAGACCCTCCCAGGACAACCCAGTTCACCTAGTGGGAAGCTAATTTGGTCACACATCCCCAGCAGCTGTCCGAAGCACACCTGACCATCAGCAGGATGCAGGCCTAACTCCTTCATCCTGTGAAGAGGGGCCAGGCTGGTAAAGATCCACCCCAGAACACAGGCCCCCTGATGTATCTCTCAGCCCCTCCCACTTCAACTACATTCTAGCCACTGTCCCCTAGGGGCTAGGGCAGGAATGTGGGCTCTGCTCTAGCTATCTAGGTCTTCCCAGTACAACTTCCCTGCCCACAAGGAAGTCCAGGGCAGCAAACTTGTCTTTTCCCATTCCACTGCCTCTGACACCCCTTCTCCGTCTTCCTCCTGTGGACACGTGTATGTGTGTGTGAGTGCAGGTGCATGCATGCATGCACACACACACACACACACACACCTATGTAGCACTCTGAGCCTTTGCTCCAGTGGCTGACACCCTAGCCCTGCCTTGTTCTCCTGTGCTGGCTGCACAGCCACCATTTGCTCAGAATGGAAAGTGGACTATAGCTTCAAATGCTATCAAGATGTTGAAGACTCAAAAAATATTGAAATAACTTCATTTTAAACTCTGCTAGTAGAAAATGTACAGCCATGACTGGATTACATTGCGTTTCATGTATCTGTGCTTATAGTGTCCATGTATGAGGACCATCTTGGGTACTGTTGCTCAGAAGCCAGCCATCCACTGATGAAATCCCACCTCTGCCTCCCCAGTGCTGGGGTTACAAGTCTTAACTGCAGAGCCAGCTCTGAGTCAGGCTAAAGTCCTCATGCTTTCGTGGCAAGCACTTCTCAGCCACCGCCCCAGCCTGCCTTCACTACATTCTATTAGCACTGCTTAGATTGGAATGTGGGGCAGCTGTCCACCCTGGATGGCAGGCTGCAGCACCTACCTGCACAATGTGAAGTGCACGGTGTCCTCATTGTGTGAAGCTACCATCACCTCTGCCTTGGTGCTTTGCTTCAGCTCCTCCAGCACATAGTTAAGGCACCTGGGACAGGGACAGTCCTACCTAAGTTTGGCTCTAGGCCAACCATTACCCGAACCCCTGTTGGCTCGGCAGAGGAAAGAGGCATTGCAGAACCCAGGCTGAGGAGCAAGGAGGGGAGGAGGAGGTGGTGGTGGTGATGACAGCCAGAGTCTCAAAAAGGAGGATGGCACCCGGTCTCCCCAGCTGTGGTATGGGAGCCATTCTTGCCTAGAAGGAGGGAGGTGCCTGGGATTCAAGAAGACAAGGACATTCATCATAGGAACTCACAGAACCAGTACAAGAAACCCAGACAGTTACAGTGACAAGGCCCCTTCCAAGGTTAGAAAAACTGTAAGCAACTGCTGGGGTCAGGGGCTCTGTGGAGCTGTCCACAGGCTCTTTAGGGAGCTCCAGGGATGCAGCTTCTGCTTTCTGCTGGGGCAGGCTTCTCACTAATACCACTGCTTTTGGGTCACCCCTTTTCATGAAAGTAACCCCCTGATAAATCCATTGGCTGACCAAACAGTTTGGCTGTATCAGTCCATCGTTGGTGTTCTATCTGAGGTGACAGGGATTGCTCACATCCCCTTAGCAGCAGTGCTCTGTGAAAAGAAGACGCAACACCATCCCACAAGGGCACGCACAGGGCCTGCCTGGACCTGTGGCTCTGCTTCTGGGAAGGAGCCCTATAGCACATTCCTGGTTCTTCAGGAGACAAAAGGAAGTGGAGGCCTCAGGTAGGGTGGGTGTTCTTGAGCACCACAGAGTCAGTGTTACTGCCAGGCTGGACAGCACAGGTGCCCTGAGCCAGCAGGGCAGCTTCTAGGAACATGCTCCAGCTGTGCCCTCAGATGCAACCTGTAGCCACACATGCATACAGCACAGCAGTTGTTTGGGACGTTCAGCGAGGCCCTGGTGCAGCAACCATCAAGTCTGAGCATACACCTTTGGGTACTGGGTGCTGACAGAGGAGATGGAGTAACTAAATGAAGAGACAAGGGGCTGAGGACAGAGTGCACAGTGTAAACGTGATGTGGCACAGTGGACTTCTGAAATGGGACAGCAGGACAGAGCAGAAGCACAAGGAGACAGGGCCTCAGATGTGCAATAAGCGGGTAAGACATCTGTAGGGAGGGCTTGTAAAGCTGGACCGCATGCACGGATGATGAAGGCTATGTAGGTAAGCTGTCACGTGCTGTTTGACTTCGCTGAGATGCTGGCTCTGGAAGTCCTCTAAACCCATTATCTTTCAGGCTGGCTCCTTGATTCTGAGAACAGTGGCTAAAGGGTTAAAAGCAGGACGTCCTCAAGAACAGCTGGAAGTTAAAGATGTCCAACAGAAGTTGACATCGCTTACATCGCTTATCATAATGTAAAATGTTTAGAGTAGGAAAGGCAGAAACTGGACCTGCAGAGGACATGGCTGTGTCCAGAGTTCTGTCAGGGACTGCAGCATGAGTCATACCTGCTCTGCCTTACCTTTTGTTTGCTCTCTTGAACAGCCTATTCCAGCCGTCTGTGCTCAATATTGCGAGCCCGCGTGATTTGGTAATGTTTTACTCTCTCTACTGCTTCTCTCTACCTGTAATTTGCTGTTTATTCTTTTACTTTTGCTTGCTATGTGCTTAATAAACTCATCCAAAACTGAAAGCACAGCAGCAGAGATCATTTTCCACGGAACTGCACTAAAGATGCCAGAGATAAGTGCAGAAAGCACAGGCGTGCCACTGTTGACTGCCGAGGGGGCTAAGAGCCTGCTCGGTTGAGCCAGCCACATACAGCAAGCCGGGCATCTGGGACGAGGCTCTCTCCCTTATATGTCCCAGGCTGATTTCAAACCCACTCTGAAGCCGAGGATGACTTTGAACTACTGATCTTCCTGCCTTTTCCCAAGTGCTAGGATTAAAGGTGTACACCATGCCTGGTTTATGTGGTGCTGGGGCTCAAACCCAGGGCTTCAGGCATGTTAGGCAAGCATTCAAGTACATGAGCTGTATCTTGTTTTATGTGTCTGTAGGAGCCAACGGAACACAGAGGCCTGCACTTCATATTCAAAAGAGGAGAAATGTAATGTTTTGGAAAAATGATATATAACAGCAGAAGAGATCACACCTTTCCCTCAGGAAGCTGGGTTCTGCCTAATGGGGCCACTCACACTCAGGGCCAAGGTTCTCATGCATTGCTCCAAGAAAGCACAGGAGGCCTCTCACCTGTGGTACATAGCATTGGTGGCTTCATATGTAGGGTTGATGGGGTCCTCGTAGCCAATCTCCACAGCCCTGGCTCGCTCTTGGGCCATGTATGCACCACGTACCAGCTTGGCCCCAAAGCACCAGCCCTCACGGCGGGCCAGTTCCATATCCATGGTCACATTGTCATAGGCATCCTGCAAGGCCAAGCCCCAAAGTCACGGAGCCCAACTGGTAGCAGCACGAGGACTTCCTGTTTCATGTGTGCACCAGCTTCAGGTGCCTAGGCCAGTGACTGCCTGGGAGATGTGCCACTCAGGATCTGGGAGGAAATTGTGGATGAAGCTGGGCCTCCAACCTCTGCTACCAACAGCCTCCTCTGTGTAGCCTGAGATGGCCCTCTAGTTGGTCGGCCCAGATGCCTGGAATTACTGTGTATTTTGGAGTCACCATGCTAGTTAGGAACAAATTGCCACCTATCTGGGACTGCCCCATATATATCATGTCCTCTTGGTACTGAACAAGATGTGTGTCCCCATGAGACCTCCCAGTAACTTAGCAACCTCAGGCTAAGGAACTAGGGTTGGGGAATTCCTGGGCTCTTGGGGCTATCTCTTCAGCCTATCAAATATTCCAGGGGAGTCTGCTGCTTTTGTTCTGATTCTTAAGAGGGTCCTGTGCTAGAAAATAATGAGCAGGGTCAGCTATGAAGTCTTCAGAAGGGCCCAGCACATCCCGGGAGAGCTCCTTGTCTTCGGGCCCCATACACTTTTATTTGCATATCGTGTTATTACTTGGGGGCAAGGCATGCAGGGCACAGGTGGAAGTCAGAGGACACCTTGGAGGAACAACTGGCTCCATGGGATTTAGGAATCAAACTCAGGTTGGTGGGCTTGCAGAGCAAGTGTTCTTATTGAGCCATCTTGCCAGACCACACATGGACTCTTGAGTGAGAGTGGCCACGGGACAGCGCCTGTTTTCTCCTTTACCTGTGCTGCTCTGGTCTCTGCATAAAGCAGGGCCAGACAGTGCATGGCTCCATAGAAAAGCATATCCCTGCAGGGGGATCACACTGCCTGCGAGAGGGTCTGTAGCCTAGCACTGGGGACAGGCGGGGAGAAGGAGGCGGGGAGTGGCCAGCTATACCTTGAGGTAGCACTGGAATGTGTTGAAGATAAACGGCTTTTCCACATTGAACCTGCGCTGCATCTCCAGGGCCAGGCGGCTGATGGCTGGCTGGAAGTAGCTCTGCTCGGCGTCAATCATGAGCCGCACACCGGCCTCCTTCGCTTTCTGAGAGATTCATAGGGAGGAAGAATCTATGGCTCAACATGGATAAAGCCCACCCTCTGCTCAGGGGCCAGGCCTCTAATGCTCAGCATCCCGCCCCCATACTCAGACACGCGCACGTGCACGCGCACGCGAGGCTGCTCACACCTTAGCCAGTATGTCCATCCTCTGCAGCATCCTCTTCATCTGCTGCTCTTCCTCCTCAGTGAACCGCGACAGCAGGGGCTCCAGCCAGCCAGTCTGAGAGCACAGCGGAAGTCAGACCACTACAGACCACAACACTTCACCTTGAGGCAAGCATTACCTTTCAGGAATGCTGTCTTCTGTCCACCCTCCTGCCCCCCATGGTCCAGAGAGGACACTTCTTAGTTCCTTGCCTTAAACAAGTTAGATACAATGACAAGACGCCCCAAACTGAGTGTCAGCCAGCCCTCTGTCCTACACGTGAGGAACTCTGCCCCATATAAGCAGCGCCAGGTCTGTGCCACCAGGATTTACTTACATGGCCTCCCTAGGACCCTGAGATAGTTTTGCCATTGTAGGGAGCCATGCAAAGAAAGGCAAAGGAAGGGAAACTAGACCCCCAACCAACCAGGTGCTACTTGGAATAGTAAAGGCTGAAGAGGAGGAGCCATGGCTATGGGGTACTACCCAACTTGCAGCATGGGACCTGGATGTGGCCTTCAAGGAGCCAAGTAGACTGTTTCATCATCAGCAGGGTACTGTCGATGCAAATTGGCAGGCTGTACCTGGAAACCCCATACAGCACAGAGGCCTCCCACTCAGCCTGCGGCAGGGCCCAGGACGCTCCTGCAATGCTAACGAGCCATCAGTGCACTGAACCCAGCAGCCTTGCCTCACTGACCACAAACACCGGTGGCCAAAGTCTGTTGATGACCTTGGAGCAGTGATTTAATGAACACACTGCACCCTGGGGTTCCAGGACAGTGGCTCAAAGTTGAGATGGGCCCTCAGTCTCGGGGTTTGGGAACATCACAGAAGAAACATCTGCAGGACACTTTGCTCAGCTACAATTTCTGTTCTGCATAATTTCTGTTCTTTTTGCCAGACTGAAGCTGACTGACTGACTGACTGACTCCTGAGAGCAGGCTGCAAAAGCTGATGTGGCTCTAGCTGGCTTCATCCCAGGAGACACTTGCTTTGGGAATCCAGCCATCATGTTGGAAAGCCCGTATGACAGCTAGCAAGCATCACCTTTAACACATATGACCACCTGGCCCTGCCACTCTCTGAGTACAAGTGACCAGGAGACCCCAGATGAGCACTACCCAGTTGGACCCTGTTCAGCCCTAAAGACTTGTGGTGACTCGACACACAAGACTAGGTGGGCTGGGGAAGACCCTCCCTCTAGACACCCATTTTCCTCGTGCATAAAGGTCCACATGGATCCCTGCCCTGCTGAGCACTGTACACACTGGGTTTGTCTTTGAGGTGGGGTCAGAAAGAATGGTGCCTCCGTCACCATGAGTCCCCTAGGTGGGCAGACAGTGGGATTGGGGTGGGGATGTACCTGCACATTGGGGACCACCAGGTGCCTGGAGAGCTGGGTCCTGCTGTCAATAAGGCTGTTCCAGTCCAGCAAGTCCACAGTGCTGAGGGAGAAGACTTGTCAGCAGAGCAGGCTGCCAGAAATTGTAGGTCCAAGCACCCAGCTTTACCCACAGGTACTGGGGTGTTTGGGGGTCCTCAACACACTAGCCATACCTCAAAAGACTGTTCCCAAACTCAGCCTTCATGAACTACCCTAGTGTTTGATTTTAAGACTGAATGCTGCTCTGGGTTAACCAAAGCATGGCCACTTTTGCAATGGGTCAGTAGCAATAAAAACACAAAGTCTGCAGAGAATTCATTCCATGGCCAGGTCAGCCTTAAGGAAGAATCAAAGATGCAGGGCTGTCAGAACGCAGTCATCTCTCCGGGAGGCTGGAGAAGCCAATGTGCAGGGCTAGCCAAGGTCATCTGAGAGCCAGCAGCTCTACCTCAGGCCAACATCCTGACTTGACTGGAGGCTACTGGTGATTTTAGTCCCAGCCTCTGGCCCTAAGGATGGGGCATGGGGTGCTAACTTCATCTGTCAGTGTGGCTCTTAGGAAGATGCTCTGGGACCCAGGTCGGTTTCTAAGAAGTCCTATGTCCAGGCTGCCTTTCCTCGGGGACTCCCAGCTTGCTATCAGCTTCTGTTCAGCAATTGGAGAAAGCAGTTCCCTCCATACTGGTGTTCCCTTGGACCATCCTTCCTGGGAAATGACCAGGAGTAGAAGCCACTGGGGCTCAGCTGAGACCATGACTACACCAGGGTATATGTTAGCTCTTACCCAGACACTCCCAGCGTCTCTGGTGTGAACCACCCCTCGATCTCAGCCCTGGATGCGATGCCCATCTTTGCGATGCTCTCCTTGAGACGGGAGAAAGAGTCAGTACTGCCGTCTCTCACTGTCCACTGGTATTCACCCCACCACAAGCCCGTTTGACCGTATCACATCATCTCTGACAGCAGGACTCATTCCAGGCCATTTCTATTCCATCTTTGCTGTTTCCCGTATCAGCCAGGGGAAGAGGAAGGGCCGCTCACCTGGAGTACCGCCACCTCCAGCTTCGTGTCTACAGCGGCACGCCCAGCCTGTCCCTGCTCTGCAGCCATTTGATGGAAGAACCGTCTCCACCTGGTCAGCACGTCTGAGAACTGCAGCTGCCAGTGCAGGTGTGAGCCTCACTGCAATGTGCACCCAGCTCCTCCATCCAGCCCTGGGACAGCCTCTGTAGCCCCAGTTCAAGGCTGCCCAGACCTGAGCACATCTGCAGTCTCTCAGTGCACATGGGAGCCCCAGGATCTGCAGAGCCTCTGCAGATCGAATGTGCCACCACTTACCAGAAACTGTGGTCTCCCCAGTGCAGTGAGCTTAATGGCTGAGAAACCACCTTCACTGGCTCCACCTGTCAGAATCCAAAGAGCCATGAGTGTCTGAGGAGATGTATGCCTGAGTCAGAGCTAGGACCAGATGCCACTTGCAGCTCAACAGCTAGCTCTTCCCCATAGCTATAACCAGCCTCCCAAATGTCCTTCCACAGAGGGAGAGCTGATGAAACGGCCTCTGTATGCAAGAAGACACCAGGCAAAGAAGCCAGAGAGATCTGCACATTGCTCATGGCTCCTATGCCTTCAGCACTATAGGCCATCCATGTATGAGCCACAGAGCACAGAAATGTCTTGTGAAGTAGGGGCTGGGGCATACAACCCCAGGGAGAGCAGTCAGGAACAAGCAGATGCCCCTCACTAAAATGTCAGTGTGCCGACTACACAAGCCCAAGGCTTTGCCTAGCAGCTAGCAGAGCAGGAGACCCCACCTGAGGCCTCAATGCAACGCAGTAAGTTCTCCATGTAGTTGTCACACTTGGCTTCATTGGCATAGAAGTAGGTGCGGGCACTGATGACGCCATCTCTGCGGTCTCCAAAGGCAGGGTGGACCTGATACTGCTTCTCCCTCTTATTTGTTCCTGGAAAGTAGATGCATGGCCCTATTAGAGATCCCAACCTGGTTCAGGGCCTTTATCTACAACACCCTGCCCGTCCCAGCATACATAGGCCAACAGCCAGAGGTTACAACCCTCAGGATGGGCTCCAAATAGACCTTGCTACAGCTGCTCTCCTGATAGGCACTGCTGGTCCTTTCACTTGGATCCCCTGGCTAAACATCATCATAGGGCAAACCAGGCCAGGCAAACAGAGCCTCCATCACAAAGACCTGGACTGTGGCCTAGTGAAGGTCAAAGACACAGAGTCTGCCTAAACGAGCTCTTAAAAAAATACAAGGAGTCTGTATCTCACCAGGTATGTGAAGGTACACAAAGCCATAGAAAGCAGCCTTTGGCCTTGCCACTTGCCCAAAGACTGGCACAGGCCCTAAGCCCAGATGTCTCCTGGGCCACCAGACTGTGCTGGGCTGAGGAGCACTGGTTCTAAAACTCACCACTGCCATCTCTCTCTGCTTCAGAGGTGCATGACCTGCAGGACAGAGGAGACAAAGGTCACTTATGTTACCTGAGGTCACCAGGAGGCTGCTGAGCACTGGACCTGGTCATAAACTTGCTGGTTCAAGGAAACAGACCAACTTGCATTAGCCCAGCCTTTCCTCAGGCCTGGCATGACCACACGGACTCGGGAGGGGGTCACTCCTCATGAACCTCAGGCATCCTGTGTATAGACCATTCCTTACTAGAAAGGTCAGGCAAGAAGAGGAACAGGGGCAGAAGCCACCCTGTACAAAGGACTCCTCCAGTCCAGCAACTGTGCCTCCTTGCTGTGGCCTCCACCTCAACACCTATGGTCCCCAGGACAGAGTCCCAGATACCCTGGTTTCTTCCACTCTAAAGGCCCAGCCCCTGCTATGACTCTTAGGTTTGTTTTTCAAAATAGCAACCAGGAATTTCCTTAAAAGATGAAAAGGAGACCTTCATATCATCTAACTGAGAACCTCAAGCCAGGCAGTGGTGGCTCACGCCTTTAATCTCAGTGCTTGGGAGGCAGGGGTAGGCAGATCTCTATGAGTTCCAGGACAGCCAAGGCTACACAGAGAAACCTTGTCTTGAAAAACAAAAAGAAAGAAGAAAGAAAACCTCACAGGTGCCTACCACACTGGGAGTATCCAAGTCCTCAAGAGGGCAGGGCAGGATGTGAGACCCCACAAGAAGGAGCAGTGTCTCATCCCCAGCATTCTTCAGAGCAAGAAGTGGAGACAGGGCAGTAACTGCCTTCCGGGTCTTACCATCAATGAACCTTACCCACCAGGGTTTCTCCTCCAGTAACCCTGGGCTACCAAGCAGGGTGCCGAGAGCCTTGGCCTGGGCCCCCTCTTCTGTACCGGGGCCTTATCTGGAGACTTCGGGCCAGAATTTATGGTGAGGCTGGGCTATATCCTTGAGTGTCTGTGGCCTCCCACAAGCACCTCAGCCCACAAGGCCACAGCCCAGGGGACAAAAGCTAATTAAACAGCTATTGCTCCATTGACCTTATGCTGATAACATGTAACAAGAAAGGAGGATCCAATGTCATTTGGTGACAATGTTCTGAGTCTGTAATAAGGAAGTAGGCAATCCCCATGTGTCACCTTCCCTCAGAGACAGAGAACCAAGGTCCTTGGAAGACATGGATTCCCTGAGAGCAGTCTTGGGTACAACCACACAAAAGTCCTCTAAGGGCTATCAGTGCAGGGCCAGGCAGGCATGGTGATTCCTTAAGCAGAAATTCTGTCAGGTTCTCAGTGACCCCTGATGGCAGGGTTGGTTGCATAACTCCATATTGCACAGTTTAGATAACGTGTTTAACCAGAGGTATGACTGACACCAGGTCTGGTCTCCATGCATTCTGTGCCTTCTTCCATTAGTTAGGGACAGGCCTCAGTGTCTGGGTACTTCCCTGCAAGCCACCCAAGTGGCTGCCCACAAGGGGTGTGGGGCTGGTCACTCCTGGTCAGGCACAACTTTGGGGAGGTGACATGTGGGGATTGCCAGCATCCCTTTACAGACTGAGAACCCGGTCATACAGTGACATTTCATCCTCTTCTCTTCTAAGGCTATGGTGGAAAGCAGGCAGCCTCTTAAGGCACAGACACAGGCAGAGAGCTGCGCCTGCATCCTCACCACTTGCTGGCACTAGAGGGCGGGCACTGTTAGGTCCAGAAGGGTCTATTTATGATGCCTCAGAGCCCAAGCAAAGCTCTTGTGGGACAGACATGACAAAGCTGAGCAGCCAACAGAAAGGCACAGACAATAGTAAATTCTGCAGATGGGTAGGCAGGCAGGCAGGCAGGCAGGCAGGCAGGCAGGCAGGCAGGCAGGCAGGCAGGCAGGCAGGCAGGGTGGGCAGGCAGGCAGGACAGGCGGGCCTACTATCCATTCTCACAGCAAGGCAGTCCTGGGTGAGAGCACTCTGCTCACCCATCTAGGCTGAGGCTGTGGAATCCATTTGGTTATACAACCCCAGCCTCCAAAAAGGCCTGCAGCCAAATCTCCAAGGCACTGGTGAGGATCACAAGGGGATGCTGGGGCTGGGTCGCCCCGCCTTCAGAATGGCCAATCACAAAGCAGGGGCTGGGCTCCCCAGGCTGAGGCCAGGCTTGGACATTCTGTTCTCAGGGCCAGTGACCTCACATGACTGCCTTCCCCCAACCCCTCTGTTAATTACCTGGGGAGGAGCGGGGCAAGCCAAAGGTCTGACATGGCCTGTCCTGAGCTTCACACAGGTTGAACAGCTGCAGCCAGAGGCCCAGGACCCAAAACCTAAGCAAGGGCCTGTCAGGGAGGGTCACAGGCAGCAGCCCTTTGCTGGTTTTGCACAGGTCTCCAGTGAGTCAGCTACCACCCCAGAGGGCAGAATGAGGCCTCTGTCCTGTTGCCAAGAAGGCAGGTCCATGAGCTGTGCTTTGTACTTGCTGCCTGGGGAGGAAGGCCTTGCAGCAAGCTGGTGCCAGCAGAGGAGATTCCAGGCTGCCTGTCACACTGCACTGCTACAGTCCTCCTGACCACAAGTGCCTTGCTGATCCCAGTCAGCAAGGTTCTATGCCCTGCAGGCACAGCCATCTGCAGATCAGCAAACTATGTGAGGACTAGTTGGAACCTGCAGGTCCAGTCAGAAGTCCTTAGAAAGGCAGACTGTAGCAGGAAGCCTGGGAACCACCAAATGCTTCCTTGAGTGGAAGGTAGCACATGTTCTCAGCCTTAAAAGATATACAATTACACCACTCTGCCCTTGCCAATTGAAAAGGCAATTTGAGTTTTATATAGTTTTTATAAAAATATAGTTCTTGTTTTGATACTTTTCAACCATTCAGAATTCAAAGCTACAGACTCAAACTGTACAGGACCATGTGAGGAGTAGATTACAGATCTATCCCTCAACCGTCCACTGGTGCCGGCCACAAAAGCACAGCGCTCCTGTCTGCAGGAAGCAAGAATTCCAGGCACAACCCATGAGGGTGGCTGGCAATCAGGTCAAAGGCTCTCCCAGTCGTGGCCACAACCTAGCTGAGTCTGAAACCCTGGTGCACTTTAGGGTCACACCTGTGCCTTGCAACACCAGAAAAACGGGCCTTACTCCATCTCTTGGCGCTCCGCCTCCTCGGGGCTCAGATCTTCCTCCACTCCATAGTCCAGGATAAAGCCAACACCAAAGGCTTTGTTGTGCCGGATCAGAGGCCTGATAGACTCCTGGTCCTCACCAGCCACAAAATGGCCATAGAAGGTCATCTTCATCAATCTCTCGAACATCCTCTGTCCCAGAAGCTTCCTGGCAACTTGGAACAACTGAAAGGCAAAGGGAAACAGCTGTGTGGCCACCTGTTTCCCCGTCCTGTGCTACACCTGTGCACAGCATGTTATATAGGGCCTGAGAGGCTGCTTCTGCTTCCACGGCTGCTGCGAACCAATCCTCCACCCAGGGCACCATGGGAGGACCAAGGTGCCACCTCTCAAGCTACTGGCTCTCTGAAGCTCTGAGCATATTGTTTCCCTTAAGACTCTTCCCCCAGGGGGCTGGCTCATGGATCACCCCACCCCTTGGTGGGGAAAGGGGGATCCAGCCAGTCTCCCCAGAGACAGCATTTCTGTCTCTTGGGGGTGGGGTGGGGTGAGGTGAAACACAGAGCTAATTCTCTAGAATGGTATCTTTCTCAATGATTTGTTCTCTCAGTCAAACACACCAGAACAGGGCTTGCTGTGAGGCCAACCCTCACACAGCTGCTGAGCAGTGGCCACACACAAAGTTCAAATGGCAGGAGACTGGTCTATCCACCGTCCAGACACCATGAAATGGGAGTCCACTTCACAGCCTTGTCCAGGACTGACCAGCTCCTGTGCCAGATGTGCCTTGAAGAGGATGGCCACATGCAGCTGGCCACCTTGTCCTTGTCACCTCTCACTCCACCTCACACTATGTAAGCATTCCTTAAACCCCAGGGGAAACGGAAGGAAGCAGACATCAAAAGAGACTCCCAAGGAGAAGAAACAACACGGACACTCCTCACATAATTAAGGCAGACTTGCAGGCAGGATCATGGCCTGGGATGGGGGACATTTGCTAACTTAGACTCAGGAAAGCGGGTGCTCAGCATGGCAAGGTGACGTGGAGAGCAAGGGGAAGAGCTGTGTCTGTACGGAATGGTGGCAAGCGGACACCCGGCACTCAGAAGCAATCCTGCTCACACACACTAGAAACCTGTGCCTACTCCTGCTCATGCAACTCAGCGCCAGGAAAGGAACAGCCTGGCGTTCTGTTCCTCAAGCCCCATAAGCAATGAGCTCTCTCAACAAGGGGTGGGAGAGACAGTTTTCATCTAAGTAGAAACATTCACAAGTCAGACACCTTGGCCAGCATGGCCCTGCCACAGGATGATGAGGCTCCATGGAGACACATGACAGCACTTACATGCAGCCTCCATGCAGATTTGGGGTTTATGCATTTTGTTCTTTTATCAAAGTTATAATCTCTGATTAAAAGAAAAAACAACCAAAAACAAACAAACCAACCCCATCCAGACATTCTTTCCATGGGAAGGGGCAGACTAGGGAATGGCCACCTATGAATGTCACATGCTCTCACCCTGGTCACTGAGAATAGTGGACACAAACAGGCAGGGTTGGTGGCTTTAAAGTGGACTCCAGAGCCAAACCACCACTTCAAACCCATCTTGCTGTCACTGTCTGAGCTCTGGGCAGTGCTGCTTCCTATTCCAGTGAGTAGATCCTTTGAAAAATCTACAAATTTGTCCCAGTAATAGAAACACCTATTTTCACTATAGAATCAAAATAAGCCAGGCTTGGTTTCACTTCCATAATTCAGCATTTGAGAGGCTGAACTACAGAGTATCATGAGTTCAAGGCCAGCCTAAGCTATATAACACAGTATCTCACCAGGAAAAATAGCTGGGGAGATGGCTCAGTTATAATGCATTTGCCTTGAGTTTGATCCCAGGAACCTAGACAAGGTGACATAGGCTTGTAATCCCAGCCTTAGGGAGGCAGAGACAGCCAAGTTCCTGGAGCTCACTGGTCAGCCAACTTGACCTACTTGACAAGATCCAAGCCAATTTAAATAAATAAAACAAGCCTGTCTTAAAAGGGGTAGGCAGACACAACAGCACACCCTTTAATCGCAATATCCAGGAGGCAGAGAGAGACAGGTCTCTATGTGGTTTGTGTAGTGAGTTCTAAGACAGCCAGGGCTGCATACTGAGAAGCTGATACTTTCCCTCTCCCTCTCTGTCTCTCTCTCTGTCTCTCTCCCTCTCTCTCTCTCTCTCTCTCTCTCTCTCTCTCTCTCTCTCTCTCACACACACACACGGTGGGGGAGGATAAATACTAATGCAAGTAAAGAAGTGGGCCTGAGGCAGCACACACAAGCGTGTCCTTGGGCTTCCGTATATGCACATGCGTGTGCACACATCCACCAAAGAAAACTCTCAAACAATGTCCAGAAAAATGATAACAGTGAGACAGATTCTCTCCTCTGGC
This sequence comes from Rhabdomys pumilio, assembly GCA_030674055.1. NCBI lineage: Eukaryota > Metazoa > Chordata > Mammalia > Rodentia > Muridae > Rhabdomys > Rhabdomys pumilio. The sequence goes on from JANHMN010000011.1 coordinate 3,551,735, forward strand.
CCCACTTGTAACCAGTCTCTTCTTTGGCTCTGGCTCACCATCAGAAACAGGAAAGCCCAACTCTTCTCAATCCTTGTCAAATGCGATGGAGCTCGTCCAGGGCAGTGCTCCAGTCTCAGTCCCTACAGTCTGCAGCCCCTCAGGCCAAGCCTGGTGACCACCCCAGCTAGAGCAGCAGAGCCTCACAAGACCAGTGACTCACACAAGAAATTCTCCCTCTAGCCAGGGAATGCGGCTGTTCCCAGTCTTCTAGCCCACCAGTCTAGGTCGGCAGTTCTCAGCCTGTGATTCCTGAACCCTTTGGAGGGTCAAACAACCATTTCAGAGGGGTCTCATATCAAGTATCCTGCATATCAGATTTATATTATGATTCATAACAGTAGCAAAATTACAGTTATGAAGTAGCAATAAAAATAACTTTATTGTTGAGGTTCACACAGCATGAGGAACTGTATTGAAGGGTCACACGCAGCACTAGGAAGGTTGAGAACCACTGCTCTAGGACCTGCTCAGTAGCTTCTTGGCTCGGGCCTGGCTTCTGAATGTCATCCCCTTCAGTGCCAGGGACTGAGGCCACCAGCCATGACGTCAGCACAGCTCTCACAGAAGGCTCCTGGGGCATGAGCTGGACAGATGGAGCCTTGGTGGGGTTGGGGCTAGCTGCTTCCTCTAGGAATCCAGAGCACAACTCTGAGCCCCAGAACTACCCAAAGCAGGCTCCAGAGAGCCAGAGGAGGTGACATGGCCTTTTCCTGGTCACTACACTACCCTGATTGGTACAGAGGTAAGGAGAGCATCCTCCTTAGAACCAAACCCCAGACCCTAGGGACCCTGCCTCTCAGCTGGACAGCTGGTGGCCAATACAGGGTGAAGCACAAACTGGCCGTACAGACTGTCTCCTCCCCTTCTCTCCCTCCCTGCTAGTGACCAGTGGCTTCTGTATTGCTCATCTTGTCCCAAAGGCGAGAGCAGCCATCTACGATACCCAAGGGAGGTGGTCCAGTCCATGCTCTGCATAGGGTCCCCGCAGCTGACCACTCTTTTCAAGTTGTACCTACCCAGCTTGCCATATCATCCCTCTGGGCTGAGGCACCTGCCAGCCGACAGCACTGGCTGCTCCCTTCCTGCTGCCCACTCAATGCTTCTACTCCACAAAATCCTTGACACCTGCTTCACCCTGCTAGGGCTCTTCCGCCTGTGCAGCCTTCTTCCCTGCTGGACTCTTTATTTCAGTGAATGTATGACCTCACCTACTCACCTCAAACATACCTGGCCTCCCGGGTCTCCCACACTCAGGCCACAGCCTGCCTCCTACCACCCATCACTCCAGGCTCCAAAGTTTATGATGAAGTTTTTCCAGGGGGTGCAGGCCAGTACCTCAAGTCCATCTCAACATGGTTCTGGGGTGTGAGTCACCCCCTACCTGTGTGGCTCCAGCTCTGGCAGCCTCACCTGAGAAATCACCACCCCTGTTGAGATATCGTCACAAGCATGGAAGGTTCCCTTGAGATAACTCATCACTAGCCCCGCTCAAGACTGGCTGAAGTGGTGCTGCTTTGCCCAAACGCCCTCAAGTTGCCATGTTCCAGTTTAAAGTTGTATGCTTGCTGGTCTGAGAACCTCTGGCTTCTACACTGCATTCCGGTTTGTAGACAGGTTATGGTGCTGTCTGGACCACAAGTGGAGATGACTTGCTCTCATGCCTGTAATCACAGAGAGCACATGGATCAGAAGTTTCTGAATCCAGGCTCTTCAGCTGTATTTATAATAAATGTAAGCATAGGAGAAAATGAAGTTGGGAATTTGTCTCCTCACTTCCCAAAACGGTTCGGAGTAGCTGTGTTTGGGAACTGCTGGCCACACTTGTGGAATTCTTAGGTCCTAGCCTAGATAAGCACCTCAATCTTCACAAACTTAGAGCTGCATGGAGGGTACCAGATATCACAGGTAACGGCGGTATTCCTACAAATAGTACATGTCTTAGACACTATAAGCCTTTGCTTCTAATTGGTAGTGATTATAAGTAGGAAACTTCACGAGGTCCAAAATGTACGCAGGAAACGATCCCCTTCCTTGCCTGCCAACTTCAGACCACGCTTGAGTGGCCCTGCCGGACACTTCCGACCTCCGTCACCCGCTGGCCGCGCCAATGTCCGCGCGTGGTTCCTGCTCATCTGGTCACCCACCCACCACCCGCGCACCTGCTCGTGGTGCGCTAGCAGCACCGGCGACGCACACAGCCGCAGCACTAGCAGGTTGCGCGCCAGCTCCCAGCTCCGCCGGCTGCGGTACGCCTCCTGCGTGTTGGTGAAGTCCACGGCTGGCACAGGCGGCCGCACAGCCTTGGCCGCTCTACATCCCCGAACAGCCTCAGGGCTCTCAGGAGGCAGCTCCTGGGCCTGCGGTTTGGTTGAGAGGGCGGCAACGCGTGGTGCCACCGACTGTAACAGGAAAACGCGCCTGAGAGCCATGGCGGAGCCGATCCCGGCGCGCAGGAGGCTTAAGTACGCTGGAGTAGCCACGCCCTTGCGCCACGCCCCGATCACGCCCCATTCCCGGAAGCCCCACCCACCACCCAATGACTCCGCTCCCATTTTACTAAGCCTCGTCCAGCGCAGAAAGCAGCTCCATCTCCTCCTGAGCCTTCCCTGGCGCTCTGGTTTGGCGTATTTCCCGTGGCTGACCACGCCCCCCCCAGCCCACAGACCCTGCTCTTCCAGAGCCCACTCCCAATTCTGCCTTCCCGACCCCCAAGACTCCGCCCCTTAGGAACCGGACTTCTTAGCTCTGGGATTTTTCCTGTCCCCAAGCTGACCAGATAGGTCCATGACACCCTGGCACGTCCTGATCCTCGGTTCCAGAGCAGCGGGGCCATGCAACTGAGGCTAAGCCTGTGAGAATTCTGTCCCAAAAAATGGCCCTCTCTCTCCCCCCCGTCAACACTTCACCCCTGCCTCAAGTGTCCTTAGAGCTGCCTTTTCCTGTTGCTTTAGACCCGCCCTTTGCCCTCGGGGAAAGCAAGAGATCCTCGGCTCCATTGTGAACTCTTGGAGCTCCCGCTGTTCCTTCCTCCCTTACTTCTCCACATTCAGTATTGCTTGTGTGCCCCGTGGTCCCCCTCTGACATCCCCAGACTCCTGCAGAGACATAGTCTGGTTGTGGGTGGCAACGTGATCTCCAGTATCTCTCACAGGCTTGGCCCTGCCTTCCCTACACATCTGCAGAAAAGTTTTGGAGCCTTAAACTCCCGAGTCTATCTTAGACTATGGATATTTAGAGCTATTGGTAGCATTGTGGTGGGGAATGTTTATCGCTATCTCTACACGGACATGCGCGCGCGTGCGCGCGCGCACACACACACACACACACACACACACACACACACACACACACACTTGAAATAACCTAAAACATACAATTCCCACTTGCCTTGGCTGAAGACAACTTCCTAAGGCTTGATCTGGGTTTTTTTCTGCTGGAGCCTAAAAGAAAAAGCAGAGCATGTCAGAGGCACTGAAGTTCAGAGGCAGAAGTCAGGAGTACCCTACAGCAGCTCAGAAACTTAACTCATAGGAAGTAGGCTAGTCCTGGAAATGTCCCCATGTCTATCCACTCATCTTCCTTCAGGGGCTAACCTATACTCTCCGCATTGGCCAGCCCCAGACTGTTTCAAGTGGCTGTGAGACATCCATCTCTCCTACTGCACTGCCCGTGACCTCCTCTTTCTTCCTTCTGAGGCTCAGGAGTCCTTGCCATCTTCCACAGCAGCCCAGGCCCTCTTGTCTCTTTGTTTGCTGGTCAGTCGCTGCAGCACTCCAGCTACACTCACTGACACGTTATGTGGCTCTGTTGAGAGAAGGAAGGACAGAAGTGATACCGAATATCCTATCATAGGGTTTAGGTGGCTGGCTCATCCTCCTGGCCCTACCCTAGACTCTGAGTCTTCCTGGACCAGCCCTGGCCCTCGCCCAGCACCTCAAGGCCAAGTGGTGATTCAGATAGTTGAGACCTTTGGGCACAGACAGCTTGGGCCCACTGGCTTCCCAATCACTCTGCTCCTATGTTGGATACCCCTGTGATGCCGTGTGCCTCTAGCAGCTCAGCTGGTACTTTGGGCTGCATTTCAGCTCCTGCACTTGGTGACCCAAGTTCCCAAGCCCCATCTTTGCCAGATCACACATAGCAGGAGAGGTGCAGGTACACACCAGCTGAGTGAGAGACCAACTCCCAGCAAAAGGAGCCACACTGTGAATGTACCCATTTGCTGCTGACTTTACTGGCCGACCAGGAAGCCCACTCTAATGACCTGCTGTGAGTGTAGAAGAGAGGGCCTCGCCCTCTAGCTATGCCACCCCTCACTGCAGCATAACAGGAGAGACTGAGGGGTTTCCTCATAATATATGCTTATGGAAAAACAAGGCCAACCCATGTGTTACAAGCAAGATAGGCAGGGTTTCTTCATGGGAACCACAGTTACAGCTGGCTAACCAAGCCCAAGACACCTACCACTGACCAGGAGAGAGCAGTTCAGAAAAGCTGCTCTGTCAATTTTCTGTGATGGGCTAAAATTTGGCATCTCTCCAATGGGCATGGACAGTTTCTAAACACAAGGTCTGTTGTTATTGTTATTATTGTCTGAGAAAGGGGCTCATGTATCTTATGCTGCTTCAGACTCACTGAGTAACCAAAGATGATCTCAGTCCTCCTGCCTCCTCCTCCCCAGTGCTAGAATTATAGATGCTGACTGCCATCTTGGGTTGTGTGGTGCTAGAGGACAAACCCGGGGCTTTGTATACAGTAGGCAGCACTCTGCCAACTAAGCCACGTCCCCACACTTCAGTGTGTGTGTGTGTGTGTGTGTGTGTGTAGTGTGTGTATGTGTGTGTGTGTGTATGTGTGTGTGTGTGTGTGTATGTGTGTGTGTGTGTGTATGTGTGTGTGTGTGTATGTGTGTGTGTGTGTGTGTGTGTGTGTGTGTGTGTGTACATTTCTGTTCTATGCTTGGCTTTGTACCAAGGATGAAATATATTAAGGAAAATTTTGCACTTTCCTGAGCATGTTCAGACTTGGCTTTATTCCCTAAACAATGCATCTAAACACTACTGCCATAGTATTTACATTGCATTAGGTATGATAAATGTGCCGATTTGAATGAAAATGGCCCCCATAGACTCATATGCTGAAATGTTTGGTCCACAGTTGGCAGAACTGTTTGAAGGGAAATAGAGGAAGTAGGAGGGGTGGCCTTATTGAAAAAGGCGTGTCACTGAGGGTGGGGTTTCAAACACTCATGCCAGACTCAATCTCTCCATCTCTCCTTATAGTCCATCATCCATATAGTCCCTCCCCTCCCTCTCTCTGTCTCTGTGTCTGACTGTCTCTCTCTGGCCCCCGCCCGTGCGTGTGTCCACTGTCTGTGGATCAGTAGGTAATACTCTCAGCTACTGCTCCAGCACTATGCCTGTCTGGTTTCTGCCATGACGATCATGGACTGACCCTCTAAAACTGTAGCCAAGCCCCAATTAAATGTTTCTTTTCTAAAACTTGCTTTGGTCATGGTGTTTCATCACAGCAACAGAACAGTAACTAAGAAAAATAATGAATTTTAAAAATTAAAAAAATACTTTATGTGTATGGGTGTTTTGCCTACATGTGTACCAGATTACCAGATACTTACCTGATGTCCACAAATGCCAGAAGATGCTATCAGCTCCCCTGAGGCTTGAGTTACAGGTACTTGTGAGCCCCCATGTTTTGTACTGGGAATTGAACCTAGCCCTTTGGAAGGGTTATCTCTGGCCATCTCAAGTCACATGATGAGTATGCTTGACGAGTTGAAGGATATGGGAAGTTGCCAATGGCCAGCTTTGGCATCCATATAGTGGGTAAACTGAGGCAGGGAGCCATTGGGAGTCAGTAGTTATAGCTGCTGACCAGTGTGAATCCAGATATCTACAGGGGCTGCTGCCAATGGCAGCCATTGAAAAGTTACTCAGCAGACTTTTCTCTGAGGGGACAAAGCTTAAGTTACTGGGGCTGGCACTGTCTGTGGCCAGTGGAAAAAATATGAACTTTTTTAACACTTTGGGCTGGTGAAAAAGAAGGAAAGAGAGAAAATACACACACACACTGAGTACATAAAACAAAAGGCAGAGGCCAATAACTTCATACACACAAATACATGCATACATACACACATACATACATGCATACATACATACACACATGCATACATACACACATACATGCATGCATGCATGCATACATACATACACACATACACACATACATACATGCATACATACACACATGCATACATACACACATACATGAATGCATGCATACATACATACACACATACATACATGCATACATATATACATACATACATATATATACACACACACATACATGAATGCATACAGACTTATAGACAGACATATACATATTCACACATAGAAATTAGTACCAGGGACTGACTGGGGTATTGCTGTGATAGGCCTGACCACCATGCTTTTGTTTGTTTTTTTTTTTTTTTGGTTGTTTGTTTTGTTTTGTTTTTTTGAATGTAGATTTGAGGACTTTGAATTTGGAAAACAATGGAATGCTTTAACTGGGGCTTAATGGGCTGTCCTACCAGGAATGTGGAAGACTTTGTTGCTGAGAGTGATTTGAACTGTGCAGACCTGGACCAAGAGGTTTCAGTGGAGAAGAACTTTAATATATGGCTGAGAGACTGTTCTTGTGATATTTTGGTGGAGAGTGTGGCTGCTTTTTGCCCTTGTCTGAAGAGTCTACCTGAAGCTAAGGTAAAGAGATTTATATTAATTACATTGACAAAGGAAGTTTCAGAAAAGCCCAGCAGAGACTTTGTTCTCTGGATAAGTCTCATGAAGAGCATTTTGAGTTAGTGTAGCAAGCTGAGAAAGGGTAAGTATAAATGTATGGTTCAAATAATAAAGGGACAACAGGAAGTGAGACGGAGCTGAACCCTGTGTTCAAGGAGACAGCAGATTCAGGGAGCAGTGACTCCGTGACAGGATTCCACTCAGCTAAGCTTATTGTTCACATGTTTGCCATTGAAAAAAGGAATAATATTATACTAAGCATTATTATTACTCGGTTATTGTTTTCACTTGGACCTTTAATCTGGAATGAATTATAATCCAGAAATGAGAGACACAGGTTTTGATCAGGATCTTGAGGAGCAGTGGCCATGAAAAGCTTAGGTCCAGGCATGGTGTGCTTGCCTTTAATCCCAGCAATCAGTAGACAAGTCTACTGAATCACAGTCCATCTACAGAGCAAGTTTCAGGACAACCAAGCTCAGGCAGTGAGGGAGTTAAAAAACAGAAAGCTGGTGATATAATATGGAGGGCCATGCTCCAGCCTCAGCAAGTAGCCCAACTGGGCAGCTTTGGCCATGTGATTCTGGCTTTAGAGTCAAGAATAGAAGGGATTACAGGGACAATTGATCCTCATTAGCTGGAGCCAAGAAATTAGTGGTGATTAAGAAGATACCAGCATCACTGAGGTGAAATCTTCTGGGAAGTATTTTTTGAGATCACAAAGAAGCTGTGTTCCAGAGATAGCCAAGGTTGTACCCATGCTGCAGCTGGACTTGGTAATGTGTAAGAGTCACAGAAGTGGTGCTGATTTTGAAGGTATGGAAGGGTCATAGAGAGCAGCTGAGGCCTGGCACTGGGCGAGGCCATGGAAGGCCACTGGTGAAGGTGCAGCCTCAGTTGTAGTTGACGGCCCAGGACTGAAGGGGTCATGCAAAGGAGCTGAGGCTTGGCACCATGAAGAGAGCCTATGAGAATTGGTGAAGCCTACTTGGAGCAGAAGATCCCAGCATATTGGAGATGCCAGTTCCATGGAATGATCACCAAGAACAGCAGCAGCAGTAGAGTGGAGTCAACCAGAGGCTAGAGTGCTACAGAGGGCAGAGCTGGAGATGTGACCCAAGCCCTTTGGAGGAGCCAAGAAGATCATACATGGATCTGAGACATTGGAACAAGAACACAGTCCAGGAGAAAGAGTCAACACAGATGAAAAGAGTTGGAGACCTGAAGACTGCTTTGACATCAGACATGGAGATGCAGAATTTGGAGTTAGACCAGCTGATTTCCTGTTTTGATTTGAGGATTACAGTTAAGTGATTGGATGAATCTCAGAAGAGACTCTGGACTTTTAACATTCTTGAGACTGCTATAGACTATGGGGACTTCAGAAGTTGGACTAAATGTATTTTTCATTATTCTATGTTTAGGTATGGCCCCCATAGACTCATATTTTTGAACAAGCCTATGGGGGGCAGGGAGTGGAATGTGGTGGTTTGCATATGCTTGGTCCATGGAGTGGTACTTTTTGGAGGTGTGAACTTGTTGAAGTAGGTGTGGCCTTATTGAAGGAAGTCTGTCACTGTGGGCGTGGGCTATAAGACCCTTGTTCTAGTTCCCTTGTAGCCCTCAGATGAAGGTGAAGAACTCTGAGCTCCTCCTGCACCATTCCTGCCTGGATGCTGCCATGCTCCCACTTTGATGATAATGAACAGAACCTCTGAACCTGTAAGCCAGCCCTAATCAAATGTTGTCCTTATAAGAGTTGCCTTGGTCATGGTGTCTGTTTACAACCCTAACTAAGACAGTTAAAGGAAAGCTCCAGCAAGCAGGCTCCAAACATTTCACACATATATACATGTATACACACAATTGGTAGATAGAGCAAGCTCCAACACACACCCAGACAAGCTTTACATATACATACATACACAGAGTTGATGGGTGGAAGGAGCAGCGTTCCAGCCCCACACTTTATTCTTTCTTCCATCACTTATATATCCCAGCAAAATCTTTCAAGCAGTAAAAAAATTACAATGCGATTATGTTTTCATTCTCTTCTAATAAAAAAAACCAATATGTCCTCCAATGCCTGTACAAGGAATAACATTATGTAGTACAGATAAAACAAACAAACAGATTATTCCCCAAAACCCATGTACATTCATAGCTAAGCAACTTGTTAGAGATTAACAAAGTGTGAGCAAGCAAGGTGGTTTTCTCAGTCAGCTTCTCTTACTAGCAGGCACCAAATTGTGGTTACAAAGAAAGAAGTAATTATTTTATAATTCATATTTTAAAGTAATCTTGTAAGAATCTTAAAAGAATCACCAATCTAAACTTTTATATAAAAATCAGTCATATCTACCTAGAATCCTCAGACTATGTTATCTACTCATCAGAAATTCTTAATAAATCATATCAGGAAGCTGAGGGCAAAAAGTAGGTATAAGAAATCAGTCATCACCAGTCCAGCCTCAGTGGGAGTCACATCAGCCAGTGCTGCCATTGTTCTTGTTCCCTGACCATAAAAGGCACACTAATAAGAGTGTGTCTTTCTTGCTAGGTGGTGGTGGCACACACCTTTAATCCCAGCACTTGGGAGGCAGAGGCAGGCGGATTTCTGAGTTTGAGGCCAGCCTGGACTACAGAGTGAGTTCCAGGACAGCCAGGGCTACACAGAGAAACCCTGTTTCAAAAAAAAAAAAAAAAAAAAAAGTTTTTCTACATCAGAGCCAGTACCTTCACTAGCAACTGTTTTCTAAAGGTGGTGGTCATTGCTGACAGTCTATGTCTCTCCGTTCTTCTCTAGAGTGGTGTTAGAGTCATTAATCTGCTCCAGGAGTAATGTCTGAAAGAGATAAATCTTATTGTGAGTGCCAAAGATATTGTCCTGTGAGAGACTGCAAGCCCCTTAAAGTTTTCCCATAATTCTTAGATTAAGAGGGATGTGAAAGCAGCTAGCAGAGAAGAACTCCATAACAGCATGATGTCTTCAGGACACGTGATCCTGAGGGCTGTGCCACACCGAAGACTCACCCATGTGGCTGTGGTAACTGGTGGGCCGCATTCCATGAGTTCTAAAGCCATTTGTCATTCCTCCTGCCTGACCCTTGAAAGTTAGTTGTGCTTGGATTACATGCAAATACTTTGCCATTTTATGAAAGAACTTGGAGGTTTGTAGCCACAGATCCAAAGTAATAACACCTGTAATACCAAATTCATGGTAATCCCTCCCTGTTCCAGACCAGTGGTATACACCTGTAAACCCAGCACCTGGGAGGCTGGGACAGGAGGATTTCAGGTTTGGGGACTTAGCTATGTACCAAGAGTATTTAAAACAAACATTAGATTTTTTTTTTTTGAAAAGGCATCTATTATCTAGCTCTGGCTGGCCTGGAACTTGCTATGTAGATCAAGATGGCCTCCGACTCAAGATTCATTTGCTTCTCCTTCTCAAGTGCTGGGATCAAAGCCATATCCCATGCATGTGACAAAAATTAAATTTAATGAAAGAAGCCCGATTCAGAAGACCATATGTTGTATGATTCCATATATATGAGGTTTTTGGAACAGGCCGATTCAGAGGGACAGATACTGCAGATACAAAGCCATGGAAGAGGCTGGCAGCTGTATGGAATGGTAGGGTGGGTAGGAAGGGAAGGGACAGTCAGTGGGTCTAGCGTTTCTTTTAGATGTGAAAATATTCTAGGACTAGATAGTAGTGACATTCACCTAGCCTTGTGACACAGTCTTCTTGAGGCAGCCTCAGGAGATTGGTGCCAGACCCTCCATGGATACCAGAATGGAGGGATGCTGAAATCTCATAGCTGAAATGTCATAGAGTTTGCATATAGCTTGTGCGTATCCTTCAAAAATGTTAGGAAGCCTCTGGATGACTTACAGTACCCTACCCACTGTAATGTGGTGTGAGAACCTGATACACTGCATCATTTAGGGCATGATGACAAGGAAAGTCTCCTCCTGTTCAGAATACATGCAATTTTTTTCAGCTACATTTGGTCTCTGATTGCTTGAGTCTACAGATCCAGAAAACAGGATACAGATGGCCAGTCATGTAATAAAAGCAGCTCAACTGCGCCCTATAATGAATGTATGTTATATGAATTGTACCTCAATAAAGCTGGTGTATGTGTATCTGTG
>JANHMN010000011.1:3569556-3582500 GCA_030674055.1 Rhabdomys pumilio
TAACCAGGTCTACTCCTCCCATGTTCTAATAACTTTTCTCTTCCACTACGTATGGTGGGCGATGGGCTAGAGGGGAGGTTGAACGTTCACTAAAGTAGGTTGGAAAAAATTTATGCCTACACTGAAACCCAGCCGAACAAACTCCAAACCTGTATATGTCTGATGTCCAAGGGCTTATGTGACTTCAGGTCTCCAACTCCTTCCAGCTTTGTTGACTGCAACACACTTCTCTCTCTTGGGCTGGTTCCACACCTGTCTGCATCCTTGGCAGGTACCCCACAGCTCTCACCTCCAACAATTTGGGGTCTCCAATCCAATCCAGGCTTCACCTTCACAGATTCACGTAATGACCTCTCTGAGCCCTCACGCAAGGACACTCCTGACAACACCTGGCCTCAGTGGCATTCCTTAACTAGAGGATAATTCTATAACCCCTTTCCTTCTGTATATCCTTCTTGACTCTAAATCCAGAACCACGTGGCTGAAGCTGACAAATTCTTCTGCCTGCTGGGGCTGAAACCAGCACCTCCTTGAATTACATTTGTTTCAAGTTCCCTTTGCTGTTGCTCCTTGGGAACAGATCATTCTCCAGGCTTGTTCTTTTCACAAGTTGCAGCTTCTCTGGGTGACGTCTCACCCTGAGGGAACCACACCCTTTATTTTGTTTCCCATCAGGCCTTTCTTTAAATGTCTCATCTCCTCGAGTACAAGTCTTAGCTCCAACGTTACATTTCCTGATGCTCGTTTACTTCTCAAACTGTACAGATTATATTTCTTTTTGCCTTGTTTGCTCATTTTTATTGTAGATCTGCCTAAGAGTGATCACTAATAACCACAGGACACAGTACTAGGCTGCCTTGAAATGTCCTCTGCCAAGTCCAAAACGCTTCAATTTAGCATCTGTCAGATCTTTTGGCCAAGGGCAGGAAGCAGCCGCATTCTTTGCCAACGTATCCTAAGGATGGTTTCTAGGTAAATTGCTAGTGTCGTCCATCTGAAACCTCTTTAGTTGTGCCTCTATGGTCCACACTGCTCTTAGCAACGCTGTCTCTCAGGATCCTACTGCAACAGCCCATTCTGCCCCATTTGCAGCATTCAAATGCTTTTCTAGTCAAAGGTCCCAAAGATTCCTACAACAAGCAGCATGCCCAGGCTTGTCACAGCAGTACCCTGGTTGCTGGTACCAACTTCTGTCTCAGTCACTGTTTTACAGCTGTGAAGAGACACCCTGACCAAGGCAACTTACAAAAAAGAACATTGAATTGAAGTCTTCCTTACAGTTTCATGAAGGCAGGGATCACGGTGTCGGACAGGAATGATGCTGGAGCCACAGCTGAGAGCTCACATCTGATCCACAGGGTGGAGGCAGAGAGAAGGCAAGTCTGTTCCTGGTGTGGGCTTTTGAAACCTCCAAACCCACCCCCAGTGACACATCTCCTAATCCTTCCTAAACCGTCTACCATCTGGAAACCAAACATCCAAATATATAAGTCTACAGGCCTCCCTGAACCTCAGAGAGACTGCCCTGCAGGAATAGGGTAAAAAGCTGATAGGTGGAGGGGTGCCCTCTTGAGAACACTGGACAATCAGGAGCTGCCATAGGAAGCACAGAGGGAGTCGAGGTCCCTCCTGCTCATGCAGCTGGAGAGTAGCAGCAAGCCTGGTGGTGAGGGTGAGGAGCTGCTGTCCTACCCTCCTGATGCTGCAGCCTGGAGAGCTGACAGAACAATGGTGTTGGGGGTCTCTGAACCCTAGCTGCATGGCCGTGTCCTTGGACTTTGTGGTGGTTTGAATGCAAGTGCTCCACACAGGTGCATATGTTTACATGCTTAGTCCCCATTGGACTGTGTGGAAGGATTAGGAGATGCATCCATGTTGGAGGAGGCTTGTGTGAGGTTTCAAAAGCCCACAGCAAACCCAGTCTCTCTCTGTCTCTCTGTCTCTCTCGGTCTCTCTCTCTCTGTTTGTCTGTCTCTGTCTGTCTGTCTATATCTATCTATCTATCTATCTATCTATCTATCTATCTATCTATCTATCTATCCATCTATCTATCTACCTCTGTCTCTCTGTGTCTCTGTCTGTCTGCCTGCCTGTGGATCAGGGTGTCACTCTCAGCTACTTCTCCAGCACGTGTATGCCTGAATGCTGCCATATTTCCTGCCGTGAAGATAATGGAGTAAACCTCTGAAATGGTATGCAAGCCCCCAATTAAATGCTTCCTTTATAAGGGTTGCCTTGGTCATGGTGTCTCTTCACAGCAATAGAATGGTAACTAACACAGAACTGAAACGCTTCGTGAGAGGAGGTTCATGAGACTCTAGGTAGACAAAAAGTCACATTTCTGGGAAATCAGAAACTTGGGAGATTCTGGAAACCTCCTCCAACTCTATCGGAGTGAACAACTCCTGGGGAAGAAGACGCTCACAGCCTAACTTCAGAGAACAGATTTCTCAGACCTGGGGAGCAGCCTGCAAGCTACGCAGAGAGCCCCAGGGTTGCAGTGTTGGGGTGGTGGTGGTGGTAATCACCATGCTAGATGTGTCTTTATAGTGACGTAGCTGCTTTGGAGTCAGCATCCCACCCTGTAAATAACCCCTCACCCACACTCCCATCAGGAACCCCAGTAAGCTCTCATTAATTCATCAGGTTAGACTTTCGTGAAGTGTTACTTTAGTTGTCACGGGTTCCTGCTCTGGGCTGAGTAGATGTGTGTCTCATATCTCCCTAGGAAGCCTTTCACACACAGCCCTTCCCAGAGATCCTGGATTGTTGAGTGTGTGGTGCCTGCCCCATACAAGCCCATGAGAATTTAGGATCACTGATAGCAGGATGCCTGGTCTGCTGTAGATCCCTGAAGAAGTCAACAAGGAGAGGCATGGAGGCAGGCTCCCGCCCCCCCCCACCTCCCCATAGCCACAGGTACCTGTGTGTGTATCACACACACACACACACACACACACACACACTGTAGAATAACACCCCAGGGCTCAGAGTCTTAAGACCCTTGGCTGTAGTTGTATGTATTTATTTCTGGGCTCTCAATTCTGTTCCATGAGTCTATGTGCTTATTTTGAGGCCAGAACAATGTGTTGGCTACTGTGACTTTATATATATCTCACAGTGTGACGCCTGCAGCTTTTGGTCTTTTGTTCTGGGTCCTTTTAAATTCCAAAGGAATTTAAAGTCTAGATTCATCCATTACTGCATTTGTATCTGATAGAAATGACAATGGTCTATTCCTGTTTACTATTCTTGTTCACAAGAGCCAGAGTGTAGAGATAAGGCACTTGCAGTTTGTAATACTATGTGGACATTTAAAAAAAAAAAAAAAAAAGAAAAAAAAATAAAAACCGAAATCCTATCATTTGCAACAACTTGGATGAACCCGGAGGATGTTTACTAAAGGAGATAAGCCTGGTATGGGAAGACAAACGCTGTTTCTCTTACACACGGAGGCTAAAAAACAGTCCCTTAGATGCAGAGAGTAGAGTCATAGCTGTGGGGGTGTCTGTGGGTATTAGTGGCAGCAGCATTAGAAGAAGAACTTCTGGGGTTCTATTTCACAGCAGAATGAGCAAGGTCAGCAAGACCACAGCATGGCTTTCAAAATGGCTGCCAGGAAAGTCTGGATATTTTTGCTACAGAAGCATGATAACTGTTTGAACTTGTGGATATGCTAATTACCCTGATTTGACCATGATACAATATATCTAAACACTCATTTTGCCCCAAAATATGCACAATAATTATGTGTTGATTCTAAATAAAACCTTAAAACATACGTAAATAGTGAGAGTCTTGCTTCAGCCCCTGCGCCCTGATGCAGCACCCACTCTCCCAACCAACACCTGCTCCAAACACTGTTGTCTTCTTCTGACTGTAAAGCAGCAGCAGGCTTTAGTGGACTCCAACACAGAGAGGAAGGAAGATAATCTGGACAGCAGCTCTAAAACCTCAACACCATTAAGAAGTCAGCGACAGGGCTTCAGAGATGTTTCAGCGGTTAAGGACAACTGGCTGCTTTTCCAGAGGTCCTGAGTTCAATTCCCAACAACCATATGATGGCTCACAATCACCTATTAACGTGATCTGATACCCTCTTCTGTCATGCAGGCATACATGCAAATAGAACACTCATATACATAAAAATAAATAAATCCTAGAAAGAACAAGAACAAGAAGAACAAAACCAAAAAGAAGCCAGAGAGAATGTTGGGCATATTTCTCTTCAGTCTCCTTTCCTGGGCACATGGATGCACATGTCTGTGAGCACACAAGGGAGGGCAGTCGGCCCAGGCCATGTGTGTGGGTCATATGTACACCCATCTTTAGGAGAAAGAGACATGTACACAATAGAGGGCACTATCACTGCAAACCCTTCTGCAAGACCCCAATGTCACTAAGTGCTCTCTCTGATACATTTGTCCCGGGCCTTACCTGTCTGTCACTTGCCATGTCCTCCTCCTTCCTTCCTTTTTTCCTTCCTTGGAATTCTCACTGGTCCTCTTTTTGTATCACTGGTGTTCCAGATCAGCACTCACTCATATCTCCACAGGGGCCTTAACATCCCAGAATAAGCCTGAGACAGCTCCAACGTGCCAGATGCTGGAAAGGCTGGCTGTATCAGGGACGTGGCTGTCCATTTGCTAGGGGGCCTGGAGCAAATTAAGAGACTTTAGTAGCCTTCTCCACAAGCCTGTAGGGAACAGTGGAGCAGAAACAATTGGGAGATGCCCTGATGTGTCCTGGAAGGGCATGATCTGAGAAAGAAAAAAGGGAGAAAGGGAGAGAGGGAGAGATAGAGGGACAGAGAGAGGGAGACAAGGAGGTAGACAGACTTGGGGAAGCCTGTTTCTGTTCAACAGGTCTGCTGGCCCACAGTGTCCTCCTCCAACATCCTTTATGACCTCCTGCCCATGAAGAGCAACCCAGCCTTCACTCTGACCCAGGCACTGCTCTGTGCAGACAGCAGTATGCTCTGTTGGCAGCAGCAATCTGGGCCAGGTGGACAGCCCTGCAAGGTTGGTCATCAGTCCCACAGAAACTGGTGGAGAACAAGTAGTACCCACATTTTTATAACAGTAGCCACCATTCACTGAGAGCTTTGCCAGCATGGCATCAGGCTAGTCTCCAAAGAGGTCTCAGTTATGCACTGTTCACAGCAGGGATGAGGTGGAGAGTATGGGGTTTTCTCCAGTATACAATGGGCCAGAGGAGGCCAGAGTGCAAACAGGTCTATGCCAGATTCTTTCCTATCCTGATCTACCAGGTTCCAGCTTCCCCATTCCTATGGCCTCAAGAGTCCTGCAGCCCCTCGCCCCCAATCCCAGCCTCCACAAACCCTGTTGTCCTACTCTGGGCCTCAGTTCTCCTAAGTCCCCAACCCTCCCCCAACCCCTACTTCCCCACACCCCACCCCTCCTCTGGCTCTAGCCTCCTTGGATCCCCACTAATTTCAGCTCTAGGAGTGTCACATGTGTCCAGGGCCCCCGACTACAACCTTGAGTAAGGGCTAGGCTCCAGTTCACCCATATTCCTGGTGTTGGCTCCACTTTAAGCACACCTCTGTGTCCTGAAGCTGGGGCTGCCCAACTTGAACTGTACTGAATGACAAGATGAATGGAATTCATTTTTATATCCAGAGATCTCTGGCACATTGGGCGAGCGTGTTGTGAAAGGACCTCCCTCTGGCAGGTGAAGGGCAGGAGACAAGGAAGGTGGAGGGCATGACTTTAGTATCACCTCAGATTCCTGAAGTATTACAATGGGATCCTCATTGTGCACTCGGTGGGGTTTACTGTCTCAAAAACTCACCATGCAGGGCACTATCCTGCCTTAGTTGCACCCCACCGGGGAAGGAATAAAGCTCTTTCCCACCAACTGCTAACATTGGATGGAAGCTGAGCCTCTGGCCCTGTCTCCTCTGCAGCCACTAGAGACCACAAAGCTTCCCACCAGGCTCTTCTGGCTGGGCAAGGCTAAATACAGGAATTAGCGTAGGCTCATGGCGCCTTCAAATATCATCAGATGGGTCAATCCTGTTGGACCTTTGCCTGATATTGGGCAATCCCACATATGGCCAGACCTGAAGTGACAGAGACGGCCAGCAGAGGGCAGCAGGAGGCCATGGAACCATAAGCTCCCGCATACCTGAGCTGTCACTGACCCTGGAACTTGGCCCCGTGTCTAGAATGGACGCCTTAGACTCTGGCCGAACTGCTGCAGGAGAGTACAAAGCCTCACATCCCAGTGCCTACTCCAGTACCAGTACCTTCCTTCTCACTGCTTTCTGAACCTCCTGGCTGGTTCAGAGTTCCTGTACCCTCAGGTCACTTTAAGTACAAGTGAGCTCCAGGGCCCAGTCCCAACCTTCCCAAACATATCCCCCACAGCATGCGGCACAAGGCTTGGATGGCAAGTGGGCCAGCGGGAGCACATATAACATCTGTGCCCTTCACAGCATGGCTCCTCCATTAGTTCCTCCCATTAGCCTCCAGGATGAGAATTTGTCACTGAGACCTCCCATAAGCCATTGTCCATTGTTCTCTGGTGACCATATGTATAACAAGTCCTTGCTCCAGAATGATCATTCCTCAGTCCTGCTCCCTCACCCAGACCCACACACCCTGGCTAGAGCAAGCACACCCAATCCTCACCACTGCCATACCTCCCACCTCCGTGGCTCTGCCTGCTTCTACCTTTCCCAACAACCCCCTGCCCTGAAGACCTCAACTGTCCCGTTCCCAGACTTCTTTTCTTAGTTAGGGTTTCTGTTGCTGTGATGAAACACCATGACCATAGCAACTTGGGAAGGAAAGAGTTTATTTCACTTACACTTCTACATCATACTGTATTATCAGAGAAAATCAGGGCAAGAGGTCAGGGCAGAAACACAGAGGCTGAGCTGATGCAGAGGCCATGGAGGAATGCTGCTTACTGGCTTGCTCCCCATGGTTTGTTCAGCCTGCTTTCTTATACCAACCAGGACCATGGAGACTGCCCAGAGAACCTTGCCTTCCAACATCAGTCATACATAAAAAAGAAGCGAAGGAAGAAAGAAAGTGGAAAAGAAAACAAACCAAAACATTCTACCAGCTTGCCAACAGGCTGGTCGAGTGGGGACATTTTCTCAGCTGAGGGTACCCTCTTCTCACATGGCTCTAGCTTTTATCAAGTTGGAAAGAAAGTAACCAGGACACTTCTGGAGTTGCACGCTGCACTGAGAATCTGCCTGCTCCCTACTCTGTCTGGCTGCCTTGCCTGTAGTGGCCGGTCCTGCCAGGCTTGGAGAGCTTGGTGCATTCGTGTAGAACCCAGGCCAGGAAGGCTGCAGCACAAACGGGATATTGGAGCCAGGGCAGGCTGATGGACAGCTAGGGAAAGAGTCAATGGGAGTTACCCATGGGCGCTATGGTCAAGGGAACTTTGAAGAGCAGAGCTGAACCCTGAACAACGTGCTCCTGAACCCACCTCGCAGGACTCTTCCCACGAGTTACCTCACTTAGTTCTGTTGCTTAGAGACACTTATGTGTCATAGCCTGCTTCTGACCCCAATCCAAAGTGTCTTCCTGCTTCCACGAGGCACTTCCCGGAACCAGTGCCATTTTGTCTCAAGTATGTCCACACCCTCACCTGACGGGTTCTACCCCTCCTCGCTCACACGCCCAACCCAAACACACCCTCTGCCGAGCATAAGCCACTCGCCTTTCAGTCTGGGAATTTTCGTTTGGGTGATGCAGTCAGCTGGAAAAGATCCCTGCTGTGTCTACTTGCCTCCCTCTGGCTGCTTGACTCCAGAGAAACCCACACAGGGAAGTCTTGCTTGCCTCAAAGACCAAGGCTTGAAGCTATCGCTTCATATCTTCTCCTGCCTGTCTTATTCTCAAGCTACACCAATCTCCTGACCCAGGGCTAGGAGGAGATCTTAACACAGGGCTTGCCTGCTCTGTGCCCATGAGTGTTCCTCTGTCTGTCTTTCTCATATCTGTGGTTTAGAGTGCATTGTGGCAATTCCAGGGCATTATGTAGGTGACTATGGCTAGCGACATCCACCTGTTTTAATGAGAAACACATTTTACATTGATATATATATATAATTTATATATATAAATGTTTTGCCTGCAGGTATGTCTGTACCGTGTGTGTGTGTGTGTGTGTGTGTGTGTGTGTGTGTGTGTGTGTGTGTGTGCCTGGTTCATGTGTGTGCCTGGTGCTTGTGGTAGTAATAAGAATGCATCAGGTCCTTGTGAGCTGCTACATTGGTTCTGGAAACCAACCTGGGTCCTTGGGAAGAGCAATTAGGGCTCTTGACTGATTGACTAGCCGTCTCTCCAGCCCCAAGAAACACTTTTTGTTTTCGTTTTTTAATTTAATTTTATTTTTTTATTATTTGTTTGTTTGTTTATTTTGCCTCATTCAGAGACAGCAGTCTGGGTTGGGGTGTAACCACTGCCCTACACTAGCAGGGCAAGGTGCCAATATCTTCTCTTGTGAGCAGGGCTGGCCTAAGCACTTGCAGTAAACCTGTGCTGGGGTAGGTACGATGTGGTTTTGAGAAAGGAGGCAGCAGAAAAGACAAGGAGCCCAGATCTCTCATCTAAAGTCCTGCCTTCCTCCAATCCACTGCTAAGAAACATTGCCATTCACCAGACAGACAGTGGCACAAGGGCCCCCAATTAAGCCTCAGTTCTGTGGGCCTCCAAGTCTCCAGGTCCCAGTGTATCAGAGGTACCCCAGAGCCTGGCTCCATAGTCAAAAGCTGTCTTTCCAATTATCTGCAATGGTTTTGCCTTGGGGATAATTGGCTCCCTGCAGCTTGGCTCAGTCCTGGGCCACTGGAGGAAAGGCTGGCTGAGCTAGAAATCTAGCTGAGCAGGGCAGAGCATTCCCAGCCTGTCCCCAATGCCTGCAGTCCTCAGGGCTCCTCATCTCAACACTTAGGAGCCTGCACTGGCTGTCTACAATTCCCTGTCCCAGGGTGCACCAGGCAGGCTAAGTGAGGCCTGAGTGGTCGGTCCTGTGCAGCAATGGGAGGAACGCCAGGTGCCTATGGCCTTAGCTGTTTTCTGGTGACTTAAGATGATCCTGGCCCTATTTGTGGTGGTTCGTGGTTTCCTCCACTCCTGCATAGGCTGGGCTTCCTGGTCTCCACTGTCCTGGAAGGAGCTCCCAATATACCCTCTTTCAAGTATAAGGCACTCTCGGGGGATCCCTGTCTGTTTCCTATCTGGGCTATGCATAGAGCCATCACCTACATCCAAAGGGAGCAGTTTGGAGCAGGAAGGATGCAAGGAGGCAGGGAGGAAGCTCAGATCTCACACCACTGGGTACCACTACACTTATGGAGAAACCCCATCAGCTCCTGTACATGTTGCACGGGGTCTGTGGCTGGACAGGGGGACAGTCTGTCCACACAGACAAAGAGGGCATGGAAGCCCTCCATGATTCAGGGGGTCCTGGTTATTTCTGTGGGCAAGCATGGTCTCAGAATCTGGAGGCTGGCTGGGCTACTTTCTCTCTACTGGTCCCAGGCTTCATGGCTTTCTTTTTCTTGGAATGAGTTGAAGTAAGATGAAAGGAAAACAATATCCTCGGTGTGGATGGGATGGGGCAGGAGGGAGCTGTGAGTGCGGCAGGGCGAGGGCAGGCCAAGGGCAGGCATAGCCTTCAACTGTGAGCCACACAAAGTACAAGCTCCAGGAGTCAGGGCCCTATTGGAGCTCCCACCCCACAACTGTGGGCACTGGCGATCTACTGTGTGTGCGTGTGTGTGCGTGTGTGGAGAGATCAGAGCCATTCTTTTTTTTTTTTTTCCCCCAAGACAGGGTTTCTCTGTGTAGTCCTGGCTGTCCTGGAACTCACTCTGTAGACTAGGCTGGCCTCGAACTCAGAAATTCACCAGCCTCTGCCTCCCAAGTGCTGGGATTAAAGGCGTGTGCCACCACCACCCGGCCAATCAGAGCCATTCTTGAACAGTGACCACACAGAAGGAATTCTGAATGCTACTGGACCCTGCCTGGCAGCTCCCTCTGTATGTAGCTCTCACCTGCTGTGGTCCCTGACTGCTGCCTGCCTCTTCAGGTCTCCTCCTCTCATCCCTCCCTGATCCTCTGGGCCCAAAACTTAGTATGTCAAAGACCAAAGAGATCTCAGGCAGTAGCCCTATATAGAGAGAGGCTAGAGAGAGGCGTCCACATTAGTAACACCAAGCATGGGGGGGGGCAGTGCCGGGTGCAGTCTGGTGAGCTGAGATGCTTGGGGCTCTCAGGCTCCAGCTCTTGGCTCCTGAAAGGCCTGGGGGACTTCCAGGGCTCAGAGTTCTGGCCTGGGGTGGAAAGGATGCCGCATCTTCTATCAGCCCCCAGAGCCCCCGGTGTGGTAGGTTTTCTCTCACAAAGTTCTACTCCATGCACATTTGAGGAAAAGAGACAGGGATGAGGGAGCTTAACAGGTTGATAAAGGGCTCTCTCTTCTCTCTCTTCTCTCTCCTCTCCTCTCCTCTCCTCTCCTCTCCTCTCCTCTCCTCTCCTCTCTTCTCCTCTCCTCTCCCTTCCTCTCCCCTCCTCTCTTCTCCTCTCCTCTCCTCTCCCCTCCTCTCCCCTCCTCTCCCTTCCTCCCTTCAATCTAGAGTAAATGGGCTTAAAAACTGAAATGCCATTTCTCTGCCAAGGTGGCAGTTCTCAGTGCCTTCTGTATCTTCTGTATCTGGGGTCAGAACTCCCTCTCATATGTGATACCTGCTCCAGGTGTTGATTTTTCCCATACTGTGGGGTTTCAGAGAATACAGTGTGAGTCTTGGAGGGAGAATCATGGGGAGACAGTAAGGCTAAGACTTAAAAACAGGAGTGGGTTGCAGCCTCACTGCAGCAGGGGGGCCGTTGCAGCCAATGCTCAGGGTCCCCTGTGTGCGTAGCTAGGGTGGCATAGAGAGGCGAGGATGCCTATGCTGGACCACCTCTGCCCTCGAGCCTCTTATTCCCAACCCTTGTCTGCTCTGTGTCTTTGTGTCACAGGTGTCTCTTTGTCTCTTTCTGTCTGTGTCTGGCTATTTCCAGTCTCTCTCTTTAAAAATATTCTATTAATTTTTTGATAATTTCATACAGTACACAATGGTTTTTTTAAATTATATCCACCTCCACTCATCCCTCTAACTCCTCCTGGATCCAACCCTTTCTTGCATATTGCTCTCTTGTTTCAGATTTTTCCTTAGAGCCTTCTTTTTAAAATTATTTTTATTTGTGTGTGTGTGTGTGCTGTGTGTATTTGAATGTGTGTGCATGTGTGCACCTGAGTGTATGTGTGTTTAAGTGTGTGTGTATATGTGTGCACCTGAGTATTTGTGTGTATGTGTGTGTGTTTATGTGTGTATATATGTGCATATGTGTGTGTTCATGTGTATGTGTGTGACTTCGTGTATGTTGTGAGTGTGTGTGTGTGTGTGTGTGTGCATACTTGTGCTTAGGTGCTAGTGTACTACATGTGCATATAGGTGCTAGCAGACCCCAAGAGGTGTTAGAGTCCTTGGAGATGGAATTATAGGCCATTATGATCTGCCCAGTGTGTGCTGGGAACCACACTCAGGTCCTTACTAGGTGCCATTTCTGCACCAGCCTGTGGTTGGGGAGGTCAAGCAGGTAACCATCACGGCCCCTGTCCAGGTTCATGTGCATAGACACCGGTGTGGCTGATGGTATGTATGGGCTCCTTCATTTGGGGTAGCTGTCTGAGTACTACTGAGTACAGGCCCTGTCCTTCACCTGTCTATGTTCTGCCCCTGGGTCAGTGCTGTGCTTGGTAGGCGGCTGGCTCAAATCCCTGGGCTATCGGGTGGGGCTATGGCCTCAAGAACAGAGCCAGACCACAGCCCAGTTTCACATGCTCCTTTCCCATAGATAAGATTTTCTTCTCCCCATCCTTGCTCAGCCACTGCCTGCACACTGGCCCAGCGCTTTGTACCCATGTGTTGTCATGGAGATGGGCCATTCACAAGCCTGGCACTTCAAGGCTTCCCACCTCTCCTGGTGGGCTAGGGAGTGGGAGCTGGGATGATGGCCTGATCCCCAGCAGAAACCGGCTTCTCTTTGTCCATGTGAATGCCATACCCTGCCAGGGCAAGTGTATCACACCCAGTCATTTTCACCCTGTCGTGGATGGCTGACTCTGAGCCCTACCTTAGAAACAGGTGGGCCTCTGGACTCCAGGACATGGTCCGGGACCTTGATGTCCTTCTTCCAGGCCCTAGACCCAGACTGCTGATGTGGAGGATTTGGGGGTGAGCTGCACTGAATAGAGACACTTAACTTGGCAACAGAGTCAGTTGCTACCCCTCTCCATGTGTCTCTGAGTCACCTGTAGAGAGCCTAGCAGGGCCTTTGAGGTTCTTCCGCTCCATCTTCTCCACCCTGTATGCTGCTCACAGGTTTTTTTTATCTCCCCATGAGCCACCCTTTAATCATCTCAACTCTTGCCCCTAGGAAAAAGTTGACCTACAGCAGGATTTTCTGATTGCTGTTAGCTCCTCCCCACTGCCCTAAGGTAGCAGGAGAAGAGGGGTAGGCTGCCTTCTCTCAGTGGCTCTCAGGGCAGGTCTGGGACCACCCAGCCACAGTTTGCCCTCTTGGGTGATGAAAGCGATTCTTTCATCCTTCAGTCCATGCCCATGGCTGTCTGGAGAGCTGAGCTCAAGGAACAAGGTGTTTCTTTAGGGATGTCTAACTCTCTGCTCCAAGCCAAGAGTTCCTCAGTCCCAAGGTAAGCCTACTATTCCACTGAGACCATCAAAGGCTTCCTGTAAGTTTACATAAAGGGAAGGAAGCCAGGAGCAGAGGCAGCAGCAAAAAGTGCAGCCAGACAGCACCCAAGCTTGACAGCACCCAGTCCTTACCTACCCTACAGCACCTGAGCTCCACGCCCAGTCCTTACCTACCCTACAGCACCTGAGCTCC
>JANHMN010000011.1:3585733-3610651 GCA_030674055.1 Rhabdomys pumilio
ACACACACACACACACACACACACACACACACACACACACACACACATGTTCTGTTAAGTATCTTTGTCATAGCCTGCAAAAATAATACATCTCATTTCACTATCAGAGAAACTGAAGCTAGAAAGACAGAGACACTGCCCAGGCCATGTCTTTGAGAGACACATGTGGGGTCTGAAGAGGAGTAACTGGACATCGGGAAGGACAGAGGTGTTCACAGTCAGGGCTGGGGCCAGGCAAGGCCTCAGCTGAATCTGGCACTGCTCCTGAACAGCGGGACAAGAGCTAATTAATAAACATAGGCCATTGCTAACAGGGTGCTAATGAAGACAAAGAGGCTGAGCATGCAGCTGTGAGTGCTTAGTATGGACCTGTGAGCAGATGGGACAGCCAAGGAGTCCCCTGCCACTGCAGCCTCACTGGTGGATAGCACCAAGGTCCAAGTGTCTGTGTCTCCTGTTTAAATATTTCTTGTTGTGGATGGACTCTCTCACAGCTTGCTCCAGTCACCTCATAGCCTGTCTCACCAGTGGAAAGCTCTGGTCCTACCAGATGGATCTTCAGGCACCTCTCCTTTTGTAGACGTCCCCTCTAGCGTCTCGCTAGAATCCCTAGCCAACCACTAGAGGGAGCAACCTGGCAGGATGAGCCTCCACCCTTACCTCCCTGTGTGCGAGGGGAGGGGTTAGTATGTAGAGAGATGTAACCAGCATCTTGTATCAGGAACGTGCATGCTCTGGTCTTAGTTTGGGTGAGGCTTGGTGTATACTGATGGGCTTCTCGGATGTCTGTGTTCATTTTTCTCTGTATTCACAAGAACAGTCCTTTGTGAAATCAATTGCTGATATTTTGCCATTTTATCATTTATCTGTTGATTTTGTTTCTCCTGGGCAGCTACGTTTTACCTTGATGAGGTTGAATATGCCTGTCTCTCACTTTAAGGCTTCTAAGTTTTGTGTAATTCCTAAGAGTGGTTTAAAATTATAGGGTTTTTTTTTATTTATGATTTGCTTGTTTGTTTGAGGCAAGGTCTTGCTATGTAGTTCTGGCTGTCCTGGAACCCTGTAGACCAGGCTAGCACAGAGACCCACTTACCTTTGCCTCCACACCACTACACCGGGCATTGTGGTTTGTTTTATTGTTTTGTTTTTGCTTCTTAAACCTTTGGTCCTTTGGGTATTTATTTTAATATGAAGGACTGAGGCAGGGACCCTCACTTTCCCTTACTGAGTTATCCCAAGCCCCTGTATTGATTATGTATTTAGTCTTTGAATAACTCACCTTTCTTCCCATATTTTTCTCTTTCTTTTTCCCATACTTGTAGTTGAACCTTTCCCCCTGGATTTCTTTCCCATCATTTGATGTCCATGAACTGTGTTAATCCTTGTAGCCTTAAAATGCAATGTGTCCCATGCTCATGGATTGGAAACACAGGGACAAAAAAATGGAGCAGAGGCTGAAGGAAAGGCCATTCAGAGACTGTTCCACCTTGGGATCCATCCCATCCACAGACACCAAACCGCGACACTATTGCCAAGAAGTGCCTGCAGACAGGAGCCTGGTATAAGCTGTCCTCTGAGAGGTTCATCCAGCACCCAAGACAGATGCAGATACTCACAGCCAACCACTGGACTGAGCCCGGGGACCCCAATGGAAGAGTTAAGGGAAGGACTGAAGGAGCTGAAAGAGATTGCAACCCTATAGGAAAAGCAACAATATCAACCAACCAGACCACTCTGAGCTTCCGGGAACTAAACCACCGACCAAAGAGCATACCTCAGTCGGTCCATGGTTCCCGCTACATAAGTAGCAGAGGATTGCCTCATCTGGCATCAGTGGTGCTTGGTCCTGTGGAGGCTTGTTGCCCCAGTGAAGGAGGACGCTGGAGGGGAGAGCTGGGAGTGGGTGGGTGTGTGGGTGGGTGGTTGGAGAAGCACCCTCTTAGGGGCAAAGGGGAGAAGTGATGGAGAGGAAATTTTTCAGAAAGGAGACAAGGAATAAGGGGAACAACATTTGAAATGTAAATAAATAAAATAATTAATTTAAAAAATGCAATGTGTTTCAGGATTCAAAACTGCCCATCTCTCCTCTCCTTCTCCCCTTCCCTCTCTCCCTTTCTTCTTCTTAACGTTTTTTCCATTTTTTAAAAATTATTTTAATGTGTGTCAGTGTCTGGCCTATGTGTATGTCAGTGCACTACATGCATGCTTGGTGACCTTCAGAGCCTGTGAGACTGGAGTTACAGGTGATTGTGAGCTGCCATGTGGTGCTGAAAATTGAACCTGGGTCCTTTGAAAGACCAGAGTCGGTGCTTTTAATCACTGAGATGTCTCTCCAGCCCTTTCTTAAAACAAACAAACAAAATTTTATTATAAAAAAGTTGCAAATAAAAAATATCATAAGCATATGTCCCTCCTGGTGGGGCACACCTTTAATCCCAGCACTTGGGAGGCAGAGGCACGAGGTAAGTTCAAGGACAGCCTGGTCCACACTGTGAGTTTCAGGACCACCAGAGCTCTGTACAGAAAGACTGTCTCAAACAATTGAACAAATAAAAAATCATGTACTGTAATTAATCAGTGAGCTTCTGCACCATTAGAGTCAGAAGCAGAATAGAGGCTGTGGAGTCTTGTTGGATTCACATTTTCTCTATCAAATATATCTTCATTCACTTATTCACCAACAAAAATAAAAAATCTATGACAGAATAAGAATAAAAAAAAAGCTTCATAAGCACACTCTTCCATAACTCATGTTTGCTACCTTCACCCATCTCTCCCTGTGTCCATCTCTTCTGTCTCTTCTCCCTGTGACCTTCAGAATGGCTCTGATAAACAGTCAGGACTCTGAGTGGGCCCCTGTGCTGAGCTCTGTCCCCTGGTTTCATCACATTGCCCTTTCCCCTCGGACCTCAGATGCATGACATTGCCATGGTGTGTCCAGGGCTAGACCCTTGCTCTGCCTCATCCTTGGGACAGAGAAAGGGCCCAAGGAACAGCCGAGCAGAGGCTCTTCTCTCTGGAGTCTCCTAGGAAGAGGATGCTTCTGGCTAACCTGCAAAGCTCTGTGGGCTGAGGTTTGGCCTCTTGCATATATGCGTGTGTCTGGGTATGGTCAACCTGGCCATGACAAACCTAGGGACCAGAGCAGTGGATGGCTCTGAACGAGGGTGTCACAGAAATGATCCAAGCCAAGAAAAGATGGTTCTAGGCCTCTGGATGAACTTTTCAGTCCAAAGCAGTATTTCTGATATGTAGAACACAGTAGCCTGTGGGTATTCCAACTGAGCATGGAAGTCTTCTGGAAATATAACACTCAGACCAATTGAGAGTGTTGGCTGGGATCTCGGGATCCAGGACACTCGACAGTTCCAGGCTCTGCCTAGGCCTCGACCCACCCAATGTCAAACACTAAGACTCAAGCTGATCCCAGGGTGGGAGACTTGTTGACTAGGAAGGGCCATGGCAGAAAGGCAAGAGTGGAGCAGCAGAGGGTGAAAGGGATGGGAAGACCCTGTATTTCCAACACAAGCTGGGATATATGCACACAAGCCTGACAGCAAACCTTGGTCATCTTGGACTGTCAACAGAATCCTAGGTAAAACCACTCCAGACTCAGAAGCCTATCTGTGGCTTCCACCTCTAAGAATGGTCTTCGCGTAGGAGCATCTGTGCCCCAACCTCCCTCACAGGGGGCAGGGAATGTGAAAAACTGCATGCTCTATACTCAGTGAGTACCAAACCCAGGCCCCAGCTACAAAACCAGCTTTTGGGACCTCTGTCTCACATGAAAGCAGGGTCTAGTGAGCCTGGGCAGGAATCAGGAGAAGTTTGGTCTTGGACAATCTTGGCAGTAAGGCTGTCCCATGGTTCTCAGGATGCAGAACTGCTGTGGAAAGTGGGTCAGAATATGGAGGTGCATGGCTGGGCACCCCTTTAATCCCAGTACTTTAGAGGCAGAGGCAGGCAGATCTCTGAGTTCAAGGCCAGCCCAGTCTACAGAGTGAGTTCCAGGGCATCCAGGGCTACAAGAAATTCTGTCTGGAAAAAAACAAAAAACAAAACAAAAAAGAAACAAACAAACAAACAAAGGAGACCATGAGGGTGCAGTTAGACAAGGCTAGGCAGTCTGCCCTGTGCCTTGGAGTTTCCAGTTGACCACATGCTATGGATAGACTCTTTGCTGTGTTTTATCTGAGAAATTCAGGGCAAGACATTCCTCATTGGGCTCAGATTCTCCATTTGTACCTTGATGAGGAGATCCCGGGGATGGGGGTGAGTAGAGCCAAGATCTAGCAGAAGTGTGAACTAACAACCTCCCAGAGTATTGAATGGCTAAATGCTGGAGGCAATAAGGAAAAGACTTCTCCTTGGTGTCCTTTGAATGGGATCACTAGGCTCTGGGTCAAGCTAGTCCATCTGTGCCCTCCCCACCTGGCAAATAAAGCATATTTGCACTCTGTGGGTGGCAGTGGCCTAAACAGGGACAGAGCCAATCTTTGGGCCCTGTGAGTGATGGGAGTGCTGTCCTGAACATGGGCAGCAGTGAAGTGGCCTAGTAGAAGCCCTTCACTGAGGGCCTAAAAAGGGGCTCTGAGGTGCCTTCCAGCCCAGCACATAGAGCTGCAAGCGCATGAGTCCATTTAGACAGTGTTCTGACCCAGTTTTGACTGCCCTCTGGGCTCCTAGCCTGAGCAATAGCTCCCAGTTTAACTATCACTGTAGATGAATAGTTCTAGAGAAGAATCTACATTTCCCACAGGGTTTGAGGAGGGGCCAGAAGCCACAGTGATGATGTGGGGTAGCCCCGGGACTGTGTTTTCCTGGGCCCCATCCCTATACCAGACTTTGGACCTCT
Source organism: Rhabdomys pumilio (assembly GCA_030674055.1). Lineage (NCBI taxonomy): Eukaryota > Metazoa > Chordata > Mammalia > Rodentia > Muridae > Rhabdomys > Rhabdomys pumilio. The sequence continues at coordinate 3,590,589 of JANHMN010000011.1, forward strand.
AGAACACAGAATTTATATCCAGCTGTCAAGTGGGCTAGTTGTGCCTACTCCAAGATCACCAACTCAGCAGCATTCCTGAGGAGACAACCCTGAGACTCTGTCCTGTAGCAACTATCAGTGTCCCAAGCACATCCAAGGCCTGGAAGTTCTGGGCACTCAGTCTTTATGGGAGCTGGAAGAAAGAACACAGCCAACCTTTGGGCCCACATGTCAGCATACTGCCTGGCCTGAGGCTCTGCCTTCCTCCTTGCTCCAGCTCTCATCCAGATGGATCACAGTGACCACAGTGAGAGGTGATCCTTCACTACACAAACCCTGCCTGATATCCCAGCAACCTCTTAGAGGTGGGGTGCACACATGATGTTTCAGGAGGTGTGTTCAGCACAGCAGAGTCCGGGATGGTGCCCTGTAGGAGGCCCTGGCTTAGAGCAGAGTCCAGAAGTGTTGGGAGATGGGCAGGCCCAGTGGGATTCTAGGACGTGCCAGGCCCCTTCCCTGTACCAGCCCTGGTTGCTGCTGTGTGCCTTTGATGAATTAGAGATGAGGAAGCTGTCTAATTATGGCTTAATATGCACCAAAGTTGGGCAGGGACTCAGGGTGGGGTTCCACAGAGGTTCAGAGCTGATGAGGCAGAAAGTCCAGAACACAAGGTGGAGGGTGGCAAGAAGCTTCTGTAGGAGCAAAGGTGTGGGTGACCCAAGAGGGGCTGCCAGAGTTCATCTGTCTAAACTCTCCAGCCCTGTTTTCCTGTCTGGAAAAATAGGCGGTGGTGTTGCGATCGCAGGACCAATAGCACCATGCATTTAGCAGGCCCTGCGCAGAGTCCTCTCGGGCCTCGGGCACGATGCCACCTTCTGTGGTGAGAGCAGATGGCCCCCCAGCTCCCTGGCACTGAGAACTCATCCCCAGCCACCCACTCAGGTTGGTGGCCTTGGCACGCTTAGGCAGCAGGTGTAAGCGTACAGCCTGACCTTCTCCTTCCTTTCCTAGTTCCTCCTCACACCATCCCAGAGTGGCCCAGTGCATGTCCCCTTATTTCTTCCTCCCTTCCTAGAGCACCAGCAGCCTGAGGGTGTGTGGGAGTCCTACAAGGATGCCCCAGTGGGGCTTGTGCTCATAAGCCCCTCGAGCCCTTGCAACAGGGACCACCTTCCAAGGCTGTACAGGGTTGTGACCCTGTCAGCCCTGGCTAGACTTATGCTGGATTCTGATTGGACCTGGAGGTTTGCTCATCTCTGTATCCCCTGCTAGGATCCCACATAGTTCTCTCAGGGGACAGAAGAGGCAGACACAGAAGGGACAGTGATCTGACCACACCCCAAAGCATCTATCCACAAACACAAAGAGCTGGGCTGAAGTCCCGTAGACAGACAGGGTGCTTTTATGCCACATACAGATCACTGAGCTGGATCTGGGGCCAGCGGAGGAAGATGATGCAGTATCTGTCAGCAGGTAGTGCCTGGGCGAGCAACCCATGGGGGTAGGGAGCAATTCAGACAGACCTCCAGTCTGGTCCTACAAGCCCAGCCCAGTAGGAATGACTGATATATTCAAGCCTGAGGAGAGCTGTCTGCAGACTCCACATCCTCTTTTGATTCCTAGGGCCATATGTGCAAAAGGCTGGGAGAATTCATATCTGCCAGTCTAATGGGCCCACCATCCCAGCACCTCAGCACTCACAAACCAATCCTTGTAGACTTCCTGAAAAGGACAGTGAGTAGCCTGGCTTCCCTAACTGGGCCTCTGACTCTTCCCCCCAGGGACCAACTAAGGCTGTTTGTGTGTCTTAGCCTAACTTCAGCCCCTAGCAAATCCTCCACTCACTCTCAGTCAGCTGCCCTCCCTCCCTCGTCCTTGGGGCAATGGGTGGTGATGGTGCTATGCCTGATACCTGCCCACACCCTGATAACTATGCCTCTCCAGACCTCCTGCGTCTCCTGCCTAAGACAGCCATGTCCTCCGGGAGGCAAAATGGCCAGCCTGCGGCTCACTTCGTTCCCTAACTGGTCCCCTTCAGAGCTGGCCTGTACCTTAGTCTGCATCCAGGTGTCCTGCAGGCTCAGGCTCTAGAGAAGCGGACCAACATGCTGACTGGAATGGGTAACAGACAACAGCATGCCTAAGACAACGGATGCCCAGTTCACACTACAGATCTAAGCCCTGCCCCGACCTCACAGACCTGTGAGCAGGTAGGGTGTATCCAAGCCCTATCCTAAAGCATCCAGGAATAGTCATGTTTGAGCTGGAGAGAACTGTGGCACCAGAAGTCTCCATGGTAGCAATGGCTCTCCTTTCCCTCCCACAGCTAAACTATGTCCCAGCAATGGAAGGGGGTGGGGTGTCATAGTCTCTCTAATGGGAAGCCTGGCCATTGTTAAAAATAGTCATTGGGGAAATGCTTTCTCTAAGCCTCTCTGCAAAGATGGTAGCCCAGAACTCTAGCCTTGTCCTCAGATTTTCAGCTAAGTCACACGACATGAGGTGGTCTTACAGTCATAGCAGCCATTGGCGTGGGCACTGCTGGGTTCAAGAATACTGGCAGAAAAGTGGTGGTCTAGGGTATAGGCCATGGCCTTCTGCTGGTACTTTGAAGTTGGCTTTGGGTTATCCATCTGTCATCGGGTGGCAAGCCTCTCATGTGGCAAGAAGTGGGGATGAGAATTTACTGAGCCACATAAGGGGACAACCTGATGGCACTCAGTGACCAGTATCCAATGAAGAAGCAGACTTGACTGCCCACCCTGCCTCAGTCTCACCTCCCACATTTCAGTGACCTGAAAATCCAGGTCAAACGAACAAGGACAACTGGGACAAGGCACACAGAGGTGTAGTTGAGGACACAGCCATGGCAGGACTGAGCAGTGTAGCCTCCATATCTAGCCAGAAGGCCATTCCTTTGCAGGCTCCTCGGCGGTCTCCACCCCTGAAGCTTATACCATACTTGGTGTATGTTTTCCCTACCGAGGCAGGCAGACCATGCAGCTCTCTGGCTGGATCATGTCAGACACAGACAACAGCCTGGCAGCCAGCCGAAGCACCCCACCCCCACCCCACCCCCAGAATGCACTTAAGAACTCCAGGAAGAACACCCAAGAAGGAATGGGAGATGGGACATGGGGGGGGGGGGGCTGGGGAGGGTGCCATCAGGAATATTGGCCTTTTATTGGTCTGGCTTGGTGGAGGGTGGGTCCAGAGACGTCTTGGACTTTGTAATCTCCATTGCAAAGAGGAAAGAGATAGGAGTTTGTGCAGAGGCAGGTGCTGACAAGGCCTGAGTGTCCTCCCTGGGACAGGGAGCTAGAGAGGACTACAAAGCTAGGGAGAGCACTACTGCACTCTTAGACCTTGCCTCTCAGTTTCCTTACCGAGTCGCCTAGGACAGACCAGCAAAGGGCTTTAAAGGGATGCGGGCCATGCAAAGGCTTGCTGCATCCGTCCGATGCCCAGGACTCCCTTCGGGACTTGGTTAGGCTGTGCCGCCACGCCCTCGAGCCCGCACCCACGGCCGGTTCCGGGACGCGGTGCCCGCGGCCGCCTGCAGGGGCCGCCGCCTCTTCAGGAATGCGCCGCCTTTGTCTGGGACCGCGCGTGGCCCGTGCACCGGGTAGCTGAGCGTCTCCTGCCACCTGGACCGCTCTCCGGGCACCCTCACCTCCCTTCCCGTCGCCCGCCCGCTAGCCCTGCACCCCGTACCCACCGGTTCGCGCCCGTGCGGCGCGCCCAGGTGAGCGCCCCGCCCGGCGCCAGGCCCCGCCCCGGCCCCGCCCCGCCCGGGCCGGCGGGGAGACCGGGCGGATTCCGCGCGTCAAACCACATGATCCCATAAAACATTCATCCGCTCCCGGCCCGCGCTGCGAGAGCCCCGCCAGTCCACGCCGCCGCCCTCGCCCTGTGCGCCCGCAGCCCGAGAGCCCAGCCCGGCCCGGTAGAGCTGAGCGCCCGAGCCTCGTCCCGCGGCCGGGCCGGGACCGGGCCGGAGCGGCGGCGCCTGGATGCGGACCCGGCCGCGCGCAGACGGGCGCCCGCCCCGAAGCCGCTTCCAGTGCCCGACGCGCCCCGCTCGACCCAGAAGATGAAGAGGGCGTCCTCCGGAGGTGAGTGTCCGCGCCGCTCCCGAGCCGGGCTGCAGCGGGGCGGGGTGGGGCGGGTGGGGGCGCAGGGCATGGCTTGTGCTGCCGGAGCTGGAGCCGGGTCGCCGGTCGCTCCCGAGGGCCACCGCAGTGCCACGCCGCGCGCTGGCCGCTAGCAACTGGGCCCTGGGAGGGCGGAGCCCGCGGCAGCCGCAAAAGTTGCGGCTTTGCGGGAAAGTTGACAGCGACGACGGGGCCAGGGATGGCGGGTCCGAGGTTCCAGATGTTGGACCAGGGCCGGGTGAAGACTGAGGACTGGAAGGGCGGAGTCCCACCTGCGAGCGCAAAGGCGGCGAATGGGTTAATAAGCGGGTTTGCAGAAACGTGGGCACCGGACCGAGAGTATCTCGTCTGCCCAGCGAACCCTGCTCAGAAGAAGCTGTTTGCGGTCAGAGTAGGGACGAATAGGGTGTCAGCAGCAGCAGAGGGCGTGGGGGACAGGTCGATCCCAGAGCTGTCCCTGGAGCAGGTAGTGAGGAGGGCACACACACACACACACAGAGCAATGTCTCCTCCTCGGAGATCAGGAGGGCTCCTGAGAGTGAGAGGCTCCATTGAGGGGCGTTGGTGCTCGAAACACCCCCTCCCTGGCAGCCCTGTGGGGTTCCCTCCTCCCATCCGGGTGCAAAGCCCCCGAAGTAGGGGCAAGGGAGGATGGGCTTCGTGCAGGTTGGACATGCCTTACCTGGAGAATCTGGAGTGAACACATTACCTTCCCCAGGCGCCCACCCTATCTACCCTGCTGATGTCCATGATGCCGCAGGCTGCACACACGTTTCTTTGCACGTGTCTACGTGGGCTACATACAGTCTTGCACACCTCTAGTGCACACTCATACTAAATCTGCCCTAGTGTACACATGCACATAAACACTATAGGCACATCCCTGTCCTCAGGTGCATATCCTTGTCCTCACTCCTGACAACACACCTATGACCATACACATGCATTTACACAGCCTGTCTGCTGCTTGCTATCTTCATGCTTGCACATGCTGGGGCCCCTTAGCAGGACCCACTCACATGGAGACATGCTTGAGCTTTGAGTAGGAATGCTCTGGGCAGCTGGACCCAGAGACAGAGGGGCAAGTCCTGGAGTCTCCTTCACAATGCTTGGGTCTGTGTGTGCAAGTACGTGTGTGTAACATGGTATGTATCTGCACATATGTGACTGTGCATGACCACGAGTGCCTTTAAACATATCTTTATGTTTCCGTTTGTCTCAGGGTGTGAGTGCCCCTGAGTACCTAGGAGGGCTATCTCTATACTCTGCCCAAATCTGGACCAAGAGCCTTTGGAATGTATTTAGGGGTTTTGTTCAGTGTCTCCAGCCTACTGTGAGGTACAGAGTCTACCAGCCGCTCTCCCACCAGCCAGGGCTGGGGCAGTGGTGGCCTGTGGTGGGCTGGAATCTACCTGAGCAAGGAAGATGCATTTCCCAGCTTGAGGTCACCACCATGATAAAGGATCTGACCCTGGGCACACTTGGCTGCCTCTGCAGTTCCACCAACTAGGGAATCCAACCCAGCATGGCCTCCGAGAGACACCGCCTTTAGCATATTAGTTATTCCACCCAGGTGACCTCTGTGGTGCTCACCTAGCTTAGGTGTTCTGTGGGGTAATACCTGCCCACTCCCTTTGTTAACCCCAGGCCTGTCTTCCCATCTCTGCTGCTGCTGCTGCTTTGTCTCTTGTCCTACTGCGGTTCAGGGGAGGAAGGTGAACTTCCAAGGCAAGACCTCAGGCAGGTGCGGTCTGCACCAGATCCCACCTGGCACAGGGGAGCTCCCGGAGCCTACTGCTGTGTTTTCTTAAAGAGGCATCTCCCTGTCTCAGCCTTCCTCCTCTGATTAGGCCAGCGATCTGGAGCTGTTGGCAGCTTCCAAGCTGATGCCCAGTGGGGTCGGTCCAGTTTTCCCAAGGAGGTGGCTCTGTTTGTTTTAATTTTTTCTTACAATATGTTTTGATTATATTCTTTCCCCTCCTCAACTCCTCCCAGATCCTCCTCCTCCCTAACAACCAACTCCATGTTCTCTCTCTCGTTCTCTCTCAAACAAAATAAAACAAAGCCAAGAAAAATAGCAAAACCAAAAACCAAAATTCAAAATAGACAAACTAAGGAAAGAAAATCAGTAAGACAAAAAAAAAAACAAAAAAAAAAAAAAAAAAAAACAAAAAAACAGAACAAAAAGGTCCACTTTGTGTTGGTCAGTTACTCCTGGGCATGGGGCCTTTCCTGGATTAAGACAGGGTCTTGCCGTGGCCCTGGCCTGGACCTCTCTATGTAGAACAGATGTCCTTGGTCTTTGAGAACTACCTGAGTACTGGAATTAACCATGTCTGGCTCCCAAGGGGTTTTATTGTTTTGTTTTGAGGCAGGTGTAAACACATAGGCTAGGCTGGCCTTAAACTTGGAATCATGCCTCAGCTTCCTGAGTTTTGAAATTACCTGTCTAAGCCACTAAACTTTGCTTCCAAGGTTTGGCCCCCAGCATTTCTGCTTTAAAATTCCCCAAATGTGATTTTTCAACTCCTAGTCAATAGGGGTTTTCCTGGGACACCTGCCAATTTAGGCCCCTCCCTCCTTCCTCCTGGAAGATATGTTGGGTACTGAGGGAGGTGATGAGCTGAGAGAGTGATGGTAATGAGCCTGTGTCTCTGCCCTGGACCAACAGGGCCCTGGTAGCCCCTCTGAGCCTGTTTCCTTCAGGCAGGACTGACCTGTGGTCACAGAGTAAGAGTTGGCTAGTGGAGGTCATCCAGTAAAAGGGCAGTAACCAAGAGGAGAACCCCTCAAGGCTGGCCTGAGAGCCTGAGAGCCGGTAAGGTGCTCAATGGCCTGTTACCTTGGAGGGCTAAGGGCTGACTCTGCCATGAAGAAGCCCAGGTTTGTGGCTGTTTGTTGTAAGTGGTAAGTTGTCTGTGAGGGGCAGAGTCTGCGGGATCATGCCTCCCTCTTGCCATCCAGGCTTGGCTTTAGCACCCTTTACTTGCCAGGCTCCTGGCACCATGCCTTCCTTTGGAGAGAAAGGGTCCAGCTGGAAGTGGAGGCAGAGGGAGCCCTTCTGCAATCCTGGGCCCAGGGCCCAGAAAGTCTCCCAGAAACCTCAAGCTGTGCATTCAAAAAAGGGGTCTCTCTCTCTCTCTCTCTCTCTCTCTCTCTCTCTCTCTCTCTGTCTCTCTGTGTGTGTGTGTGTGTGTGTGTGTCTGTGTCTGTGTGTCTGTGTGTCTGTGTCTGTGTCTGTGCGCAGTGGAAGGAATATGTGAGAAGGACCTGACCCTGTCACAGAGTTAAGATGCTCCTGGCACTGGGTTGTATCTGATCAGTGAAGTTGATGCTACCCTGCCCCCATTCTGTGGGTTTTGACTTCCAGCCCCAGGCAGTGCTGCCTGACTCTCAGCAGCTAGCCAGAGCATGGACCCTCCGATCCCTAAGAGCTGGGGTGGCTGTTTTAGAGTGGCTGTTTTTGTGTCTCTTCAGGGCCTGGCACCCTCTGTACTCTTCTGTGTGCCTGCCCTGTGGCCTGGCTACACCCAGCCAAGGTCACCTGTGCCAGCCACGTGGCTAAATCCCAGATGCTGTATTTGCTCATCACCCTTTGTCGCTCACCCACTCCTTTGTGGCCTGTAGATCCTCCTCTGATCAGAGGATGAAGGGGGTGAATCCTTGCCTCACTGATTCCAGGGTTAAATGTGTTAAGGGACAGGTGACTGGCCACACAGCCATCAGTGGGAGTCTAGCAGTGGATGTAGGGGACATGCCTCCCATCTCCCTGCCTGTCCCCAGCGTGCGTGGGCCTGGCTAGGTCCCATCACACCCGGTGTTTGGTACTGCGGTTTCTTCTTTTGTCACTGTATTTTAAACACTTTGCACATCGGGAACTATTCCTGTGAATCATGCTTAACTGGTGAGTGTGGAATCCCTTCCTGAGAAAGCACCAAGATGTACTTGTTTAAACCTGCCTTGGCCTTTTGCATTGTCTTCAGCCGTTCAACCCCCCACCCCCACCCCACATATATATCCCCACAAGCATCAAGGCCAGGATGTGTACCCCTTCCTACACACCTGGGCCATCTTCCAGCCAGGGCCTACTGCTGCCCCACACTACCCCCAGCCATCTGAGTCTTTTTATATACATCAGGTGGGTGACATGGTAAGTGGACCATGATTCCAGCTGTAAGGAGGGCCATCTGTTTAGCTGGCCTTTTGGGGCACTTTTCTCCAGCCCTGTTCCCAGAGCTCCTGGGTACCTTGTCTGCTGTGGAAGGTTGGAGGCTGAGGTGACTGAGGTGTCCTCATGGCAGCCCCCATAGTCTTTCCCTAGGGGAGCCAAACCCAGGTAGTGGGGTCAAGAGGCAAGGGCTATTTCCCAAGTGTCCTTGGGGAGGCGCTGAGCAGGCAGAAGCCAGCCTCCCTGTGGTGTCCCAGGTGGGCCTGGCATGCAGCACCCTGGCATGCAGCACCCTGGCATGCGGGGATTGGCAAAGGTGGAATATAGACATCTCAGGAGCTGATTCAGCTTCACGGGGAGCAGGTTGCCCAGGGGTGCTCTTTGGTCCTTCTGGAAATTGGGAATTGGAGTTTCATAGAATACAATTGGATTTCTTTCCTTTCCTTTTCATTTTTCTCCTCTTCCTCCTCTTTTTCCTCTTCCTCTTTCTTGTTTTTTGAGACAGGGTTTCTCTGTGTAGCCCTGGCTGTCCTAGAACTTATTCTGTAGAACAGGCTGGCCTCGAACTTAGAAATCTGCCTGCCTCTGCCTCTCGAGTACTGGGGATAAAGGTGTGCGCCACCACTGCCCAGCTATTGTTGGATATCAAACAAAGGTTTATGATCAACTTTGGGGTGGACTGGGTTAAGCTGCTGACACAGCATCTTTCCCACAGGGCACCTCGGAGCCTTGGTTTCAGACGGCACAGGCATCTCCAAACTATGGAACAAACTCCATGGCCTGGTATACTCACGACGCCATTTTGGGAAACAGTGATGGGGTGGAGGGGGATGGGCAGGCCATCCCACACCAAGCTGCACCCATGGGCCACCTGGTGGATAGAGGGACAGGTTTCTCCTGGTGTTGTAAGGCAATGTGCAAATTTAACCTTTGGATTTATGACTCTATTTCTTTGCAGCAAATGTCACGGGAAATGTCAGGCAAAGGCTGAAGCTGGGTGAGGGGCCCACTGAGGTAGGGAGTGGGGCTGAACATGTTAGAGTGCCCAGGGTCTCAAACCAGAGTGAGGCTCTAGGGTGCTCACTGCCTCCTGGGAGCCCTCTCAGATTGTCCCTGTCCAGCCTGCAGTACCCTACATGGTGTCCTCAGTTTGTCCCAGCTATTATGACCTTGTCAAGATGTTGGCTTTCCTCACCCTCCTGCCAGGGCCCAGATGGGGCCAGCTTGAGAACCTGCCAGAAGTTCCCCCTCCCCTGAGTCCATCCAGCCATAGGATCAGCTCATGCAGTGCTGACTTGCTGTCGACCTTGGGCCTCACCAGCTTTTGCTGGTCACTGAAGGTGTCATCTGTAATCCTGAGTGCCCTGAGAACCAGAAAAACATAGAGTTCTCAAGATTTGGGGTGCTGTTCTCTAGGAGAGGTTATGGGGAGCCATGCATGGCAACGGTGGGGGCGCCTTTTGTCACATAAGCCAGGAGCAGGCCTTGCATACTATAGGTACACAGGCAACATGAATGATGGGCAGAAAAAAAGAGGTTTAATCCTTCTAAGAATCCACAGCCTCTACCCGTATGTCCCTTTGTCATGTCCAGCTCCACCTGGCCTGGCAGTAGGTAGTGAACAATAACTCCCTCCCTGCCAAGTGCCAAGCTACTGTGGCCAGTTAGACATCTTTAGTTCCCAAGACCACTCAACCTGCAGCCATCTTAGCCAGCTAGGCTGCCCCTTAGGGTCACCAGCTTGAGCAGCTCCCAGGTGATGCAGGCACCTGGGCACTGCGCACACCAGTGAGGTCTCTTGTCTTTGCTGATACTCAGCACCTCCCAACTGATACCACAGTTCCCCAGCTGTGTTCCACTGAGCATCCCGGGTTCCCCAGATTCAGGGGGTATCATACCCTCTGCACCCATCATCTGAGTCTGGAGTCTGTGCCTCCTCTTCTCACCCCTGAAGAAAGTACAGTGTCCACTCTGACTCTTGGCTATCCCCTCTAGCCCTCGCTGCAAACCTATCTGAGCCACCGGTCCCTGGCCCAGGCATGGATACCCTCCATTCCACCCCAGGCTCCTGCTGCTATATCATCTCCCCTGTTAACTCTGAGCCTGCCTGAAGTCCACCCTGGCTGCCCCTGCAAAGAGTAAAGCCTTGCTCACTTTCTCTCAGGGTGGGCTAGAAGACCGTGTGTAGGAACTGTCCCTTCCACCCTTGATGGGGGAATCTCTTGCCACCTGGGCTCCAGAGCCTCTGCATCTCTGCATCTTCCAAGCAGCCCCATCCTGGCTTGAGGCTTTAGGGAACAGGAGCCATGGGCAGCTGCTCCAGCAGATAGTTGCAGGGGAGGTCCAGAAAGCTGCAGCATACCTACAAAGAGACACATTCTCCCCGGCCACTCACTTGCCCCTTTATCTGTTGGGAAATACCCAAGCTCACAGCCCTCAGGACTAGCAGCCAGGGAAACCTAGTTGGCCAAGATGGTGCAGGTGAGAGCTTCAGAACCCAAAGGCGGATGCTGGCTCCTAAGATTCCCTTTTGGCATGGATAGTGTGAAGGTGGACATGCTGGTGAAAGCCAGCTGGCCACAGGGAGCCTGATTTGGCCATGCTGGCCAGTTCCTGGTCATCTGGATGATGGGAGTCCTCCCAGAAGGCTACAACATGCTTACACCTCCAGCATAAATCAAGGGAACTTGCTCTGGAATCTGAGGCTACATTGGCTTTCGAGCCCTTGGTGGGAGACAGAGCTCTCAATTCCTGTACTTTCTCTAACTCTTAGTCAGTCCCACCCTTGCCCCACCTCTGGACAGAAAATGGGTATAGGTGTGGGGGCTCTGTGAGCTCCCTGACCATAGGCCCGTGTGAAGCACTGGGCACAGGAAGAGCCCACACTGGAGCTGGCCGTCCCCCCAGCAGCCTCCTTGCCGGCTGTCTTAAGGAGCAATGTTCTAGCTCATGGTCACTGGACTGAGAGGGTGAGGGAGGGCACTCTGGCTCCAGGCAGGCCCGGCAGCTGGGAATGCAGTCAGGAAGCTAGGATCTCCATACCTTTGAGAAGTGTGAAGTGCAGTTTGACCCCTGAAAAGGAGCCTGGCTGATCTTGGAGCTTGGAGGCCTTTGTCTCTCCATTCAGCTTGCAGGGCCATGAGAGGAGATGCTTGTCTTCATACTTGGTCCATGGAAGCAGTTCAGGCAGTGGACCCTAAAACTGTAGCTGGAAGCAGAATTCCATAGAGAGACGGGGTAGTTGCTGTCCTGAGCCTGGCCAGCCTCCAGAAGAGCAGTCCAGAGAGGGCTTTGGGCCAGCCCAAGGTCGCCCAGAGTGTGCCGCTTGCAGTGTCCATGGATACTTCTGCTTCCACACTACCCCACAGTGGCTCCTTCCTTGGAGCTCTGCCCTGTTCCCCTGATAGGCTCTCAGTCTTCATCTGCCCTGGTTGAGATGTGTCCAGTGCCCCCATCCTCAGAGAGTACAGAGTGGGCATGGTGGTAGCATGGGAGCCTGGCAGGCTGACCCCTTAGGTCTCCTTGAGAGCTGCAGACACAAACCTTCAACTCTGTCTGAGGAAGCAGCAGGATAGTTGGTGTTCCCCCACTGAGTGTCCCTGACCTATCTGCATGGCCCCGGGTGTGCTGATCCCCTGGGAGGACCACAGCCCCACCCTTGGTAAAGCTGTTGGGCACTGAGCAAGTCCCCACTGTGAGGACGTTGGGCTTTGGGTGGGTTCCCATTGCAGGAAGGCCTCAGATGGTACTGGTCTCTCCCTCCTTCCTCTCAGCAGTCTTCCTGTTCCCACTAGTTACAGGCCATGGACAGTGGAGACACTAAAATCTTTATAACGTGGTTTTCTCCCAGAGCTTTCGAAGCCCCAAGGAGAGGTCCTCACATCTCAAGACTGAATGGTGTAGTGTGAGCGTCAGCAGAGTGGCAAGAGGACCCCAGGCCAATCCTCTCGAGGCCCCGCCCCCTCGATCCCCACCCTCTCGAGGCCCGCCCTCTCTGTGGGGTTTCTCCCCCCACCCCCAACTGGCGATTAGGCCAAGAGGAGGGGCCCAGAGCAGATGTCCCTCTGCTCCACGGGAGGCAGGGGTACCAGGGCAGGCTTTGGGCAGGGGGAGAAAGGAGGCAGGGGAGGAACTCACTGCGCTGGATATTCCAGCAGGATACCCTCTTGGCTCGGTGTGTGCTGCGGCCTGACACGTGGTCTTTGCACACTGGGCCGTGTCCGGCCTGTCTTTCATCTCCCTGCCTCGGCCCCAATTTATGTCAGGCAAGGCTGACACGAGGACAGGTGTGACAAGTGTCTGGCTTCCTGTTCGAAAATTGGCAAAAGAAAAACTCTTCCCATAAAGATATTCCATCGACATCCCTCCTGGATGTCAGTAGAAAGCCCGTCAGAGCTGAGACAGATGGTGGCCCCAATGCCTCATCCTTCACCTGCTGCTGGAGCCACAGCCTGGCTACAAGGTGGCTCAAGATGTCCTCGAGGTGGGTGGTGGCTGGGGGCATCAGACTCTTCAAAGCCCTCTCCACCACTGAAGGCTACTTTATTCCCAGCTCTCCCATAGGGCCTCAGTGACATCCAGCAACTCCAGGAGCAGTGGCATACACACTTGAGTCCCTGGTGGCCCCAGCATCTCCACCACACTCCCCCCTCCCAAGACAGCTACCCAGACCCTTTGCAAAGCCTCAGGGGATGAATTCCAAGGGATCCCCAGGCTCTCAGGTCATATGACCATCTTTATCAGCTGTGACCACAGCCCTGGGGAGGGCAGGGTTTGCTAATGTGGTTCTGTGGTGGCAGACAGTCAGGGAGGAAAGGCTCTCAGCCCAGGGCCTTCCTTAGGGCCAGGTTGTGTATGGATGCTCATTGTCCTTGCTTCACCAGGGAACACATATGAAGACCTACTCTGCCCTAACTGGTGCCCTGGACCCTTGCAGCCCCTGGACAGAGCTTGTAGGCTTTGACCCCAGGAGGGCTCCACAGAGTTCTCTGTATGTCTGGAGGTGGGCAGGAATAAAGGCCAGGACTGGTGAAGGAGCAGGTCCTCAGAAGGCCTTGAGGGCATGGGCCTGGGCCTGGGAACCAAGTAGTTGTGCCCAAAGGGGAGTTGCTTGAACAAAGCCTTGCGGGAGGGAGGGATGGAAGCACAGCACTGGGCTTTCTCCTCCACAGGGTGGGGACATTTCCTCAGGGAGAGGCCAAGTGCTGCTGGCAGTTCTGAGCTGGTGGGCAGGACATTTCCTATGCAGCTTCATACAGCTTTCCCAAACGAGCCAGGTATGAACTCCATCATGGTTCTTGATCCAGATGAAAGATAAACTCAGGCTGGGGCCCCCCAATACCTCCCCAATACAAGTGGATCCAGGTCTCCCAACCCCTGATACACTCAGGGCTGCCCTATATGATAGACATGGTATCAGGGGCCTCAGGGCACAGGGATGTTAATGTGTTTCTTTCTGCCTACTCTGGCATCAATGTGACATCAAACAGAACAAGCAGGAAACATTTTGGATTTTACTAGCTCATACTCGTGTCTGAAAACCTGAAAAGAATACTCCAAAGTTTTGAGAAGGAGGTTCTACTAGCTCATACTGCCATAACAAAATACCGTGAACTGGGCATCACAAATAGCAGAAATTAATTTTCTCTCAGTTCTGGAGGTTAGAACTCCTAGACCAGAGTGCAAACACAGTCAGATTCTAGTGAGCTACTTGTTCCTGTCTGGCAGATGGCTTTCTTGTGGTAGGAAATGGCCTCTCTGGGGTTTCTTCTAGGCCACTGACCCATCTCAAAGCCTCACCCTTAAAACCTTATCCAACCCTAACCACCTCCCATTAACTCCCTTCAAATACCTTCATATCAGGGGTAGGGTGTACTAGTTACACACCTAAAGCCCTGACATTTGGGGGCCAAGGCAGAAAGATGAACAGTTACAGGCCTGGCGCAGCAGGTAAGGGCACAGGCTGCCCCTCCCATCCCAGAGGACTCATGTTCAGTTCCCAGTACCCAGAACCCACACGACATCTTATACCTTCTGTAACTCTGGTCCCAGGGGAATCGAATGCCCTCTTCTGGCTCTGGGGGCGTGGTACCCACATGGTACACAGACAACGTAACACTCACACACATAAACAGGAAAGTAAAATGAAGAGTCCCAGGCTCTCACCTCACAGAGCTCAGGCCCAGAGCTCCAGCCATTCGTGGCTCTCACTGGCAAGCTTCACTTAGCTTCTTCCTGGCCATAGTCTTAATGATTCTGCAAAACTGGGCCCATTCTCTTTCCTCCCTGGAGCCCAATTCAAGAGGGTTCTAGAGAACGTGAGCCTCTAGTGCTCTCCAAATGAATGAATGAATGAATGAATGAATGAATGAATGAATGAATGAAGAGTAAATAATAAAATCACACTGGGGATTGGGACTTTGGGCGTATGTTTTGGGGGGAAGCTGAGCACTCGTGCTGTACCCCACTACTTGGAAGGCTGAAGCAGGGCGTCCTCTAGAGTTTGAGGCCAGCCTAGGTTACATAGTAAATTCTAGCCTCGGGTGTCCTACACTGCCTCAAAAAAAAAAAAAAGTGGCGGTGGGGATGGACAGTCACCCATGAAGGGGGTGAGGTCACTCCTGAGGGCCACTCACAGAAACTCAGAACTTGAGTGCATGAGTCTCCCCCAACCAGGAGAGGGGCAGTGTCGCTCCAGCTGGGCATCCTCAGGAAGTCATCTCTACAGCCACACAGAGTCTGTCATTTGCCTATAGCGAGCATGTAGTTACATGTGACAAACAAGCATGGAGCTCCTGCTGTATGCTTGCCACGAGGCACGATTCTGCTCCATGGTGCCCACAGCCCATGACCCAGTGACAGAAACAGTTGCAGAGACACTGGCTAGGTCTCTGTCCAGTCCCTGTGGGGCTGATGGGAGGGAACCCTGGCACTGAGGGACTCTGGGGTGTGCTTCACAGGTGTGCTACCCTGGGGCATCAGTCATGACTGAACTGTCCCATGTAGCTGGACTCAGGGTAGCCCGGCCTCACTGCTGGCTGACAAATCCTCGGGAGTCTCATGGGACTAACCCACTGGCCAAGCCATGACCACCCATGCCTGCAGCAGCCACCCAAGACAGCTGGGGAGTGGGTGGGGCCTAGTTGGAGGGAGGATCTGCTTGGCCTGCTGGATACAGAGTTTTAAATACTCATTCCCAAGGAGATGTGCTGACTGACTTAGGACCTGACGTAGGGCCTCCATGTTTTGGAATAGGAGCACGAGAGGCCTAGGCGCTCTAAGGACCCTCTTACATTGGGTTTTAGGGAGGGAGGAAAATAGGGCCATGTTTTATGGAATCATTAAGACTATGGCCAGGGAGAGGGTAAGTGCTTTTTGAAGCTTGCCAGTGAGAGCCAAGAATGGCCTGATTGGTGCTTGAACTGGACACTGGGTGTGAGGTAAAAGTCAGGGCTCCCAGATCCCCAAGAATCACACCGGAGAGATGGATGCAGCCAGATCTAGGTGTGGCCCCTGACACTGCTGGCCGCGCTGTGGCCACTGAAGGAGTCCTCATGGGGCCTAGAACCTGTTAGGGAGGAGACTCCCCAATCTGGTCCTTTCTCAGCTCAAAAGGAGCCTGGGTCCTTGACTGGTAGTAAGAGCTTGTCACCTTCCTTTTGAGACAGGATCTAGCCTGGTTGCCCAGTGAACTCCAGCCTTCCTACTCTTGTCCTTCCTCTGTCTTCCCAGTCCTGAAGTTAGAGGCTCACACTTGGGTAGCATCCAGCTGTTCTGTGGGTGCTGGGTGTCCTAACTCAGGCCCTCAATCACATTTGCACAGCAAGCACTTCATCAACAGGGCTTTGCATTGTTTAGAGATGCAGGTAGGGGCAGCAAGAAGGCTGGGAGGGCCACAGAGGCTAAGGTGCTGCCCAGAAATGAGGTTAGAGGTACCTGGTCTCCCTGGCTTCACAGCCCCATGGCTCCCCCTCCCCATGCCTGCCATAGCATCCTAAATGCAGCAGCAGCAGGATGTAGCCAGAATACAGTGACCTCCTTTTCTGTATGAAGCAGTAGTGCCTGGCTCCCACCCGCGCAGGTGAGAAGCCGCCAACAATTTCCATTCCAAATTGATTTCAAATAAGCAAGCGTTATCACACACAATCATATAGGAATAATTTATCATTTGTTAATAAAAGAGCAATTACTTATTCTCATTGCCCCTGCCCGTGTGCTGTGGGCTTTGTTGCAGGTTGGAACTCTGAGGAATAGAGAAGCTGAGGCCCAGGGGTTGAGTCCCACCTCCAATACAAGGTGGCCCTTACGGACTTTCAACTGCCTCCCTGCCCCCAAGACAACCTGAGATGGAGGCTGATGCTTGAACAGGGTGGTGGCGGTGGTAGCGACAGTGAGAAGAGAGTGGCCTGTGGGAAGCAGCTGACCAGGTCAGGGTTGGTCAGGGCAATAGAACCAGAGCAAAGTGGATGTGGAGGGGCCTGGGTGGGGGCGAGGAACCGTGACTGCAGACCTGGGCCTTGCGCATCCCTTCAAACGTCTGAATTCCAGAAGCCCCATAACAGAGAACGTAGGGGGTCAGGACACAGGTCCATTCTCAGCCACCCCAGAGACCAGCGTTGTCCCTGCTCAGGATGCCGGTTTTCCAGTTCTACTCCCTGACCAGTGTTTGACCACTCGGAGGACTCACACCCTCTTCTCTTTCACCTGTCCTTCGTTTCTCCCCGGCTTACAGTTGACTGTAGAGTTTTTCTCTTCTTGTCCCGGTTGTCCCCTGGGTCCCATCCCAGGCTGTCCTGCTGCCCGGGACTTCCTCCCTCTGTGGGATGCACACGAACTTCTGTGACTGGTTTTGTTTCGGCTGAAATACTTGTAAGGAAGATACAGCGAAGGGCCGTCCGAGCCCTCCCGCGTTTGCAAATGCGTGCAAGCTGGACTGGCTGGACCAAAAGCCCATATTTTAAAAGCCTTTCTGGGTCTTGCAACATTGCAGTTTCCGGACATGCAGGGTGCTTTGGGGAGCCTCAGTTCTGCCTTGCATTGTTTATGACCAGCTTTTCCTCCTGGCATCTCTTACTCCCCAGAAGCTTGAAGTTTGCTGTGGATGCCCAGTGGCGGTGCAGGTCCTTGGCTCTAGGAGTGCCAATTACTTCTTGGATAATTTTTTGCCCTGCACTTTTTGTTCTCCCTTCATATACACTTGCCCTAAAACTCAGTTGACCTACATCTGCCCATTGAGTCTCATTCAGTTTTTCTTTTTGTTTTTCTTTCTGGAAGATTTCCTTGACCTTGTTTTCCAACCCTTCTATTGATTCTTTTAATTTTAGCAATTCTATTTTTAATTTCTAGACACTCTTTCTTGTTCTCTGGTGACTCCTTGGTCATAGCACCCTGTTCTTGTTTTAAATCCACTTCTGATCCTGGGTGGACCAGTTAGAATTTCCCTCTAATTTCTGACTCTTTCTGACCCTCTACCTGCCACTTCTTGAATTCCTTTGTTGTCTGCCTCGGTGCCTGTTTGAAGCCGTGATCCTTCTGGTCACCTTTTCAGGGGAAGCAGATTCAGGGTTCTGCTGAGATGGGACATGTGAACTGGCAGATTCCGAGCCATCAAGTAGGAGCTGCCCTGGGCTTCCCCATATGCTAAGAGCAGAGACCCTCTCTCTGCATGTCTCTCTACTCTCGACTCTCCACAGGGCATGCTTCTTGGTCACCATCATTCCAGAGGAGAGTGAGCAGGGGTCTGTATGCAGCTCACAGAGTGTGATGGTGGTGGGTGGGTGGAGCAGAAAGAACAGTTATACTTGGTGATGAAACTGCCGCAGCTGATGCTACCTGAGTTCAGGTCTCTTGCAGAGTATGGCAGGCTGTGCTATGCAGCCCACCTACCCCCACCCCCCACAGGCCAGCAAGCCTGCTAAGACGATTTCCGGGAAGGCAGCACACAGCTCCAAATGTGCTAAAGGCACATCCTAACCGCCACTGTCCTTTGGTACAGGCACAGCATTCTCCACATAGAACGGGGACCACAGTCAGGCCATGCCAGGGTGGCTTTGTGACTGCTTCAGCAAAGGGTCTCGTGGCTCCCCTGCATTGGCCTGTGCTTCATCTTCTCTAACTCCTCATGTGAATTACAGTGACCAAGGTCAGGCTGGATATACTAGTCCTGGGTGTCAAGCCATAGGCTAACTTCTGGGGAGGCAGGACACTAACTCCAGCCCAGACCTGGCTAGGGACACTTCAGTGCGAATTCAAGGCTGTAGGCAATCTGTAGGGTCCTGGAGAGGTGGTGCCGAGTCAGTGTGAGCCTCACATTGCTGTTGTTGTGACAGGCTCAGGGGACCTGGCCTTCTCTCCAACTACTCTAAACGTGGGTAGAACCTACTTTTGAGCCTCAATCTTCACCTAGCCCAAGGAAGAAGGCTTGGACCAAGAATGAGGTGCTGGGCGAGATGAAGAAGGCCAGAATAACTGTCTCTTCCTGTCCTGTGGTCCGTGCGTGGGGACTTGGGTAAGCCTGCAGGGATCCTGGGGCCAAGGAGTGTGCCTTGTCTCCTCACCTCACTGGGATCCTTGTGGGGTTTTGCCTTAGGGCCTTTATGTGTGGACTAGAAGTAATGTCACCTACTCACTGTGTAATGGGGTATCTTGGTCACTGTACTACTGCTATGAAGGGACACCACGACCAAGGCAACTTGTATGAAAGAAAGCATTTAACTGGGGGCTTGCTTTCAGTTTGAGAGGCTTAGTCTATTATCATCATGGCAGGGAGCATGGTGGCAGGCAGGCAGGCATGAGGCTGGAGAGTAGCTGAGAGCTACACCCTGACCCCCAAGCAGAGAGTGACTAGGCCTGGCATGGGCTCACCTCAGAGCTAACCCTGGTGACATACCTCCTCCAACAAGGCCACACCGTGGGCCCGAGCCTCAAACTGTGATCTGAAAGGAACCTTTCCTCCCTAAAAAACTGACTCAGATTTTGTCATGGTGACAGAAAGCTTATTAACATGTGACCGTGACTGTTAAGTGATGGTCGAGGCCTGGCAGTGATGGATTGTGGTAGTGCTGATGACAGTGACAGTGGTGCCGGTGACGGCCACGGTGACAGTGATGTTGGTAATGACGGCCATGCCGATGGAGATGCCGATGTGATAACAACAGCAGAAAATACCTGTTGCCCACTTTCAGTTTGTGATCCTGGCCATGGGTCTGCAAGAGTAGCTGGCTCTGAGGTCATCAGAAGTGGTCCAAACCTTCCTGTTTATCAAAATGTACTTCCTTCCCCTTTCCTGGGGAAATCCTGTAATAAATCCTGTTTTCTTAACTGTGAATGTCTGTTAGCCAAGGCTAGACTCTTAATGTCTTGGGAAGTTTATCAGTGCTGGCTTGCTCCGTGCCCCTGCTCCTATTCCTACCCAGACCAAGAACTGATCGCAGTGAGTCAGGGAGCCAGCTCCATGGAGCCTGGCCAGAGCTTCTGAAGCAGTTTGCAGCAAAGGGCTCACCAGAGCTTTACAAAGTCCTGGAGGTGATTTTACTGGCACAGCAGGACCAGCATCCCAGCCGACCCCCACCTGAGCGGAGCCACCACCATCCCCAAACCCACCTCCCCCAGGTTTGTTTCCCCATTAGGGCCCTTATCCTTCCCTCCCTAAGAGGAGTGACCCTTACTACTGCCTCCTGATACCTGGGGACAGCTGTTCATCTCTGTCTGTCTTTCTTTCTTTCTTTCTTTCTTTCTTTCTTTCTTTCTTTCTTTCTTTCTTT
>JANHMN010000011.1:3610661-3627557 GCA_030674055.1 Rhabdomys pumilio
TTTCTTTCTTTCTTTCTTTCTTTCTTTCTTTCTTTCTTTCTTTCTTTTGTTTTGAGACAGGGTTTCTCTGTGTAGCCCTGGCTGTCCTGGAACTCACTCTACAGACCAGGCTGGCCTTGAACTCAGAAATCCACCTGCCTTTGCCTCCCAAGTGCTGGGATTAAAGACATGTGCCACCACTGCCCGGCTATGTTCATCTCTTTCTTAAAAACAGTTTTGGTCTTTTGGCTTGCTTGTTCATATATATATATATATTTTTTTTTTTTTAATTCAGCTTACATGTATATGTGTGAGCCATATAGGAACTACATTTAAAAATCACTGTGAGTGGCTCCATGAGTGCTGGGAACCAACGTGGCCCCTCTAGGAGAGCAGCAAGTGCTCAGAACTTCCTGAGCCTGATTGTTCTTGACAGGATGGTCTCGAACTCCTGAGCTTCCCTCTTCCACCTCTCAATTGCAAAAGTAAAGTGTTCCTATTACCCCCAGCTTGGTTTGGCGTTTTTGAGACAAGGTCTTGCTGTGATTGACCTTCAGCTCATGGTCCTCCTACCTCCGCTTAGTCACATGCCTCCTGATGTCCTTAGCAGGATACTTGATTTTCCGTAACCCAAACAAGATTTCACTACTCACTACTTCCACATGCTACCTGCAATCCCCCCGAATGCTGGTCTTGCCCAACACTAAGTTTGCAGCAAAGGGGTCATTAGAGCTCTGCAAAGTCCTAGAGGTGATTATACTGGCACAGCAGGACCAGCGTCCCACGACACTACCCCTACACTAAGGTGGGAGAGACTATGTTCAGCTTACCCAGCCATGTGGGCTTGGCAGGAGCGGTGAATAGTCTTCTCTGACTGCAGGGTTCCTTTTCCTCAGGCAGGAGGTTGAGTGCCCTTGGCTGAGCCCTTGTGAGTGTTAAGATAGCCACACTGCACCCAGCAGGTGTTCAGTCACAAAGCAGGTCGGCAAACTTCCTGTAAGAGAGCTCAGCATTGTGGGCCACACCATGTGTGGTGCCCGCGTCACTGCCGAAAGCAGCCCTGGATCGTGGGTGAGCACATAGATGTGGCTGCAAGCCAAGGAAACAGCTTATTGCTAATAGAACAGCCCACTCTTGGGCTCTTGAGTGCCTGGGGCCCCTCAGCCTTTCTTCTAGCTCCATGGACTCAGTGCTTTGGCCTTGGAGGGTGATTCCAATGGCACATCTAGCTGAAGAGGATTGTATACTCCCTCTTGGATCCCTTGCTCCCACTGGGCACTCCCTGCCTGTCCCGCTGCCACCACTGGCTCTATGACAGAAGTCTCTGGAGGCTGGGGCAGCCCAGCTTAGGAGGGTGTGCTTCATTAACTGGCCATCTCTAGTGGAGTCCTGTCTGCCTTCTTTCGTCCTGAGGAGTGGCCAAGAGGCACAGTCGGTGGGTCTCAGAGGGTGGGAGCCAGAGGGTGCAAGCTGATGACAGCCTCAAGGCCTGCATTGCTTTTTTATAGCAGAATGAGTTCAGCCTGGGCAGAAGCCACCTGCCTGCTTGGTTGATCATGTCCTACAAATGCAAGAACCGTGGAGAGGTGTCACCTACCTCCTCCCACCACAGGGTAGCAGACCCTCCTCTGGGTCCTGATGTGTACACAGTCCTCCCTCTATACCAACCCATTTCTGCCCCTGTGCCCAATGGTTACTGACTTCTATAACACGTTCACCCTGTTTTGCATACTGCAAATGACGGATTGACAACACAGTCCTGTGTCTCCCCTCCCCACCCCAACGACTTCTCTCCTAGTATATGTTATCTCAGTCCAGGCTTAGTCTATACAAGTATCACATGCACCCCAAGACATGTACTTACTCTGTATGTTGATGCTCAGGACCTCATGGATCCACAGCAGATTCAAGGATAGGATGGGTGATCCATGACTCTGTCTAGGGTACTTGTCACAAAAGTATGTTTGAGACACAGAAGGCAGAGTCCAGTACTGTAGATCCTGCTGGGCAGAGCACTCCACCCTGGACAGCATCAAGATGGCAAGACTGGGAGACATTTGTGTGGCAGTTCTGGGGCTTAGGCTTCATAGGATGCCTATGGTAGGGATATGCCAGTCATTGCTTAGTTCCACATTAGTGTCCCTGGGGACTGAAGCCGAGACTGGAAGATGGATTGAATTAGCAGCAGGACCACAGAGGAGGCCTGGGGGTGAGAGGCAGGTAATTAGGCAGCAGGTGTTTGTTGGCTAGCAGCTGTCTGTAAGGGAGGGGGACACTGAGTTGGACGGGTTTCAGCCAGGCAGAACCTCTAGTTACTCCACCATAGGCCCACAAAGCAGGGTTCACAGGGGCGGGGTCTGGGAGGCGAGGGTCCTGGTGAGGCTCGGGAGCCCCTTAAGTAAGCAATGGACAGGGAAAAGAAATGGATTCCTAGGAGAGACACACTTGTAACCCCAGCTACTCGGGAGGCTGAGATGGATCACTGCAAGTTAAAGGCTTGGGCAGCTTCATGCCCCTGTCCCAAAAGTAAAACTGAAAGAGCTGGGCATGGTGGGGCACTGGTGGGGCATGCCTTTAATTGCAGCACGAGAGAGGCAGATGCAGTCAGGTGGGTTTCTATGGGTTCTCTGAGGACAAGAGGATGACCTGACATAGTCAAAAGCCACTTCCAACCGCTCTGCTCCAGTTGCAATGCATCAAGCAGCCATACCAGGCCTCAGTTTACCCACTGCTAAGTCCAGGCCTGAGGTGCACCAACACGGGTCTTGCTTCTGCCTACTGTGGCAAGTGACCTTGCCCATTATCGACCTGGCCTGTTCTGCTCGATAGTCAGGATCAATAAGGAACAAGGCCTCAAGGGATAGGACAGGGCATCAGAGGCTGGTGACCACACCCTCAGGAGACACAGGGTGGGCTGTCCTCTGGAAGCCACCTCCTGCCCTCCTTACTGTGCTCTGAGGAGGGCCCAGGAAGCACAGTGTGAATACAAGCTGTCACTGAGGCCAGTGATGGGTGGGAGGTGGGCAGTGTGTGTGTGAGAAGTGGGTGGGGTGGGGTACAGATGGGGTGGGGTCGGCAGAGATGCGCTGGACACAGGGAAGGATTCTCGACTCTGCAGTGTGGGGATGACCTCGGTCCAGCCAACCTCTCCCGGAGCTATTTCTGGTCTTGTATGCTGAGCTGTTCTGCCTTGTAACTGTGGTCTCTTCTGAGCTGCTGAAGCAGCCCAGCCCCTTCCACAGCCTTCTGACCCCAGCTTTGTATATCCACAGAGATATCCTCGCTGCCCTAGATAGCATGGGAGATCCCCATGCCCCACTGCCTATCCAACAGACCCATCTAACACCCATTGGCTGTCCTGGCCATGTAGCTATTGTCCTTCATGAACTGGCTAGACTCCCCTGACAGGTAGCACATGCCCGTCTCTCACTCTCCCTTCCTTTAAACTGCCTCACTATGTGAGCAAGGCTTCATTACCCACTGCCTCAGTTTCCTGATCTGTGAAACAGACTGCCACTGATGGTGAGGAATGTATATCTGGTATGCTCCTCCAAAGTCCATGGGGTAGAAATTTGTACTTTGACAGACCCATCAGCCCTGAGGGCACCCAGCTGGTAGAAGGATGAAAGCCAGGTCCCAGGGTCTGTGAGCCTGCACTGTTTCTTGGTCTCATCAGGTGAGGACAAGAGTCCATCCCCATGGGATGTCAAGCTAGGATTGGGCGGCCGGTGGAGTGTATGCAAGTTCGCAAGTCCGCAGTGGGATGGGAAGATGCTAAAGAAGGCAGTCTCAGCTCGGCACTTCACTGGGCTGCTGAGGTGAGCTGCTGACCTCAGCAGTGCCTGCCTGCTGGCTCAAGCGGCTGCTGGCCAAGGCCCCAGAAGCCTCTCACCCGACCTGGCCCCTCCCCTGTCTTTCTCCCTGTTCACACCCCCTGTTCCCTGGCTTCCTTCCCTCTGCCCCTGCCCTCTTCCTGACTCCCATTTCCTCCCCCTTTCTCTTTCCTCCTCTTCTATCTTTCATCCCTACTCTCCTGTCTCCCCCATCTCTCTCTTCTTCCCTCTCCCCATTCCCTCATCAGTGAATGTAAATATGGGTTCTTGACTCAAAAGAGCTGCAGGAACCAGATGAGTAGCCCGGTGTCTGTATCCTACCTGACCTGGCTGCCCAGGTGAAAAAGGAGCCTGAGATCTGTATCCAGTCATTGTTCTCCCTGGGAAATCTCAGGGCCATGTGCACTAGGGACCAGTCCTTTCCTACTGTCACCTGCATGTCCCTGTGGCCCCCTTGATGGCCTGAGCTGAGCTAGAAGCTGCTGGCCATGACCTAGTTCCAACAGCCAGTTAGTTCCCAATGGAGAAGCCCTGGAGGGGACCCCACACACAGGTCTGATGACAACTGACTTAAGTGTAGCTAGAGAAATATAAAATGCTATATGCATCGCTTACAAGGCTGGCTCAAGTGGATGTAGGGTTCTGAAGGAGTCTCTGCGTGGATGCCATGTGAGAGAGATGGACCTCCCAGGACCATTTTCTGCCCACGTGTGCATGCCAGGTGCTTTCTGAGAACGGGGACATGAATGAGACTGGCTGGGAGTGTCATCAGGTAGAGGCTACAGGGAGGCCAGAGGGCTAGGCTGCTCTGCAGAAGAAAGACCCTCTCCCATGAGAATCAGTGGGCAGGTTTGAGAATGGAAAAGAAAAGGGAATGGGGGTTCCAGACATGAAGTTCAGAAGCCTTGTGGCTCAGGGCACTGCAGAAACCACAGAATGAGCCAGCAAGACCTGCAAGGTAGCAGATACAGACCGAATAGGGCAGCCCAGGGATGGGGTCAGGGAACATCCTTACAACGCCTGGTCAGGTGTCTGGGTATTTCCCCAAACCCCTGCTGTGAACACACGCAATGCTGCAAAGTTGGGTTTGATTAGCTCATAAAAAGATGCCCCCTCATGCTTGCTCAGCGCAGGAGTTGCCATGGAGACCAGCGGGCAGGCCCCAAGGGGGGCCAGGCTGGAGCCAATTACTGTGGCTGCGGCAGAAGAGCCTACCCCAGCCCCTGTGCTGACAGGGTGAGAAGGGCCGCCTCTTAGAAGTTGATTTCCAACAGAAACACAGCTGTGTCTTTTACCTTCTGCCTGGCACGGCTGAGCACCACATAGCAGGCCCTCTGGTTGCCCACCTCCCTATTGTGGCTCAGCCCTGAGGACCCTGAGCACAGCTGTGTTAACATTGGGAACCTCAGGACTCCGGCATGTTTCAGTCCACCACTGATGTGATGGGTAGCACAGAGGGATTGGTGGTGCCTTGAGTGTATGTGAGGTCCAGTCAATAGCATGGCATTGTAGGTTATAAGCAGTCTTTAGCACAACTAGGCTGATAAAGTGACCTACCTGTCACCCATGGCAGTAAAATCCCCAGCCTGGCCATGGGGACATGAACATGAAAGCCCCCCACTTACCCAGTCTTGGGTCCTGAGTTCAAGTCCAGAAAATGCTGTACACATTGTACAGTGTTCTTTTGTGACAGCAGGAAGGGCATCATGGGGTGCTGACGAGGCCAGGCCCCACTGTCCCAGAAAGGATGTGTAAGAAGAGAATGTGAGAGGAAGGTAACTGCTCAGAGCCTCAAGCCTTAGTGCAACCCACACATGACCAGCCCAGGGAGGGCCCTCCATGGGTTGGGGGCTTCTGGGCCTAGCTTGCCACCATGGTTGCCAACAAATGACTAGAGACCCAGCAAACCCAAGCTCTTTGAAGAAAGCCACTGAGTATTAGAAATGAAGCCCTCAGGGCCTGAAATCTTGCTGGGCTGTTAGGCTTGCCTGGACTGTGGGGCTTCAGATTTAGAGCAACAGTCAGCACACTCACAGGAGGACCCTTTGTGGTAAGGGGTCCAGTGAGAAGTTCCCAGAGGTCAAGGCTTGGTGAGGAAAGCTAGCTCCTGGCCTGCCCCTCCTCCCTCTAGTGTCAGTTGGCTCCAAGCAGTTAGCCAGCCTCGGCCTCCTGTCTGCAGAATCCTGCTCTTAGCTAGCTGCCAACACAGGTGTTAGCTGTCAATGGAGGTGTTAGCTGATAAGCCATAACCCTCCCAGGGGGATTCACATTTTAATAGACTCACTCCTGAAAGAGCCTTCGGCAAAGGATGGGACTCTAGTGACAGGCTAAGAAGCTCTTTCCTAGGGATGTGGCACCCCATTCCTAGCTGCAGTCTGCTGCGGCTTATATAGGTCCTTGGCCACACCCAGGTATATCTGGCCAAGAGGCTAGAACGGGGCATAGTGCCTTGGGACTACTAAGAGAAATGGGGTGGTAACAAGGATGTGCAGGAAGACTGGAAAGGAATGGAGCTGAGAATGAGGCCAGGGGAGGAGGCTGCAGAAGGTGTTCACAGCCAAGTCAGGAAGTGCTTAAAAGGGAGACTTGTGGAGGAGGAGCAGCCTGCCCTGGGGCCTAGGAGAGGCTCCTGGGGTAGGAGCCTGTGCCCTCCCTCCCTTCTCCCCTCCCTGCCTTCCCCAGGCTCCTTTTCTTGGTTAGCAGAGGTGCTAGTGAGAAGACCTACCCCTGGCCTCAGGAGACTTCTACAGGCAAAGGAAGCCCTCCAGGGGCTGCAAATTCTCCATTCAAGCGTATCTTCTATTTTAGCTTGAGGGAGTCCCCTAGAATCCCAGTCGTTGGTCCTCAAGAGCTGTAAGAGACTGGGCTGGGCATGGATTGTGAGCCTCAGCCCCTCTGCTACAGCCTGGGTCAAGGGACATGGCAGGTCTAGGATGCATCTTAGGCTGCTCCTACCGTGATTTTTCCCAAGAGCTAGACTCCCTGCTTCCATCTTAACCTGTACCTTGATGGAGTTGATTTGGGCACACCAAGCTTTGAGCTAAGGCCAGTGGAGGCAAGCAGCAACCAGGTCCCAGGGGCTCTTCTGTGTGTGGGAGTCCTGAGCTGGTATATGCACTACCCCAAAAGGCCTTCAGATGTGTGTTTTTGGTGACCAATTGGGCTAGCCCTGGGTAAAGCAATAGTCATGTATGTCAGCAGGTGTATGAGGTAGGGTGGCATGGGGGGTAGGAGTTCAGACATGAACCAGTGTGGAATGTGTCTCCAAAGACAGCTTACAACCCAGTATTGCCTACATGGAGTAGAAGGCAGAGGTCCTCCATCCCCATTCCCAGGGCTTGCAGCCTTTAGACTCTGCCCAGTCCTCTGGAGACCCACTCAGTGAGAATTGGCTCTAGCATCAAGTCTCACCTCTTAGGGCTCCTGTCTGATCACCTTTTTCTCTGCCCACAGGAAGCCGGCTGCTGGCATGGGTGCTATGGCTACAGGCCTGGAGGGTAGCAACACCATGCCCTGGTGCTTGTGTGTGCTACAATGAACCCAAGGTAACAACAAGCTGCCCCCAGCAGGGCCTGCAGGCTGTGCCCACTGGCATCCCAGCCTCTAGCCAGCGAATCTTCCTGCATGGCAACCGAATCTCTCATGTGCCAGCTGCCAGCTTCCAGTCATGCCGAAATCTCACTATCCTGTGGCTGCACTCTAATGCACTGGCCCGGATCGATGCTGCTGCCTTCACTGGTCTGACCCTCCTGGAGCAACTAGATCTTAGTGACAACGCACAGCTTCGTGTCGTGGACCCTACCACGTTCCACGGCCTGGGCCACCTGCACACTCTGCACCTAGACCGATGTGGTCTGCAGGAGCTGGGTCCCGGCCTGTTCCGTGGGCTAGCAGCTCTGCAGTACCTCTACCTACAAGACAACAATCTGCAGGCGCTCCCTGACAACACCTTCCGAGACCTGGGCAACCTCACGCATCTCTTTCTGCATGGCAACCGTATCCCCAGTGTGCCTGAGCACGCTTTCCGTGGCCTGCACAGTCTTGACCGCCTCCTCCTGCACCAGAACCACGTGGCTCGAGTGCACCCACACGCCTTCCGGGACCTTGGCCGCCTCATGACCCTCTACCTGTTTGCCAACAACCTCTCCATGCTACCTGCAGAGGTCCTAGTGCCCCTGAGGTCTCTGCAGTACCTGCGACTCAATGACAACCCCTGGGTGTGTGACTGCCGGGCACGTCCGCTCTGGGCTTGGCTGCAGAAGTTCCGAGGTTCTTCATCAGAGGTGCCCTGCAACCTGCCCCCACGCTTGGCAGGCCGTGATCTTAAGCGCCTCGCCGCCAATGACCTAGAGGGTTGTGCTGTGGCTCCAGGGCCCTTCCGTCCCATCCAGACCAGTCAGCTAACTGATGAGGAGCTTCTGGGCCTCCCCAAGTGCTGCCAGCCGGATGCTGCAGACAAGGCCTCAGTACTGGAGCCCGGGAGGCCAGCTTCTGCTGGAAATGCCCTCAAGGGACGTGTGCCTTCTGGTGACACTCCACCAGGCAATGGCTCAGGCCCTCGGCACATCAATGACTCTCCATTTGGAACTTTGCCCAGCTCTGCAGAGCCCCCCCTGACTGCCCTGCGGCCTGGGGGTTCTGAGCCACCGGGACTGCCCACCACTGGTCCCCGCAGGAGGCCAGGTTGTTCCCGAAAAAACCGTACCCGCAGCCACTGCCGTCTGGGCCAGGCAGGAAGCGGGAGCAGTGGACCCGGGGATGCAGAGGGTTCAGGGGCCCTGCCTGCTCTGGCCTGCAGCCTTGCTCCCCTGGGCCTTGCGCTGCTACTCTGGACAGTGCTTGGGCCTTGCTGACCAGCCACCAGCCACCAGGTGTGTGTACATATGGGGTCTCCCTCCACGCCGCCAGCCAGAGCCAGGGACAGGCTCTGAGGGGCAGGCCAGGCCCTTCCTGACAGATGCCTCCCAACCAGCCCACCCCCATCTCCACCCCATCATGTTTACAGGGTTCCGGGGGTGGCGTTTGTTCCAGAACGCCGCCTCCCACCCGGATCGCGGTATATAGAGATATGAATTTTATTTTACTTGTGTAAAATACTGGATGACGTGGAATAAAGAGCTCTTTTCTTAAGCTGTGGCCTCTCGGGCTGCGGTACTGTGGGTGGTGAGAAACGAGGGTGGGTCCCAGCATAGCATCTCCTTCAGACACTAGCACAGAAGGCCTGAGAGGAGATAGAACTGCCCACCCTCATTGGTGGGGCAGTTTGGGCTGAATGGGGGGGTAGGGTGGGGTGGGGGTGGGGCTCACATATGGGAGTGAGGTGACATTCTCACCACCCTCCCGCTGCACCAGTGCGTGTGCCCCATAGCTGTCATCCTTGAGCTCAGACTCTGAGAGCTGGGCTGACTATAAGCTTAGCAATATATGGTTCTAAAAAGCTCTGTTTTGTGGGGACATCTACTCTGGGGGTGCCCAGCCCAAGGGGAGACTGAGAGTGAGGTGTAAAGACCATATTCCCCCTGCTTGGGAATGACCAGGAATGGGGTAGCTCAAGCTCATGCAGGGGCTGTGTGCACCCTCATACTACTGCCCTAGGTCACAGCCCTCATGCCTAGATGTGGGCCTCATACCAGCCCACACTAGAGGATACATGTGGCCGTGAAGACACGTGAGCACAGAACAGACACACATGGCAGAGCAGGAGCTACACAGATAACACGTGTGTATGCATGTGCTTAAAACAGCACAGACAAGAAGATGCATGTGTGATTCTCTGAGGCCTGGGCTGAAAAGGCCTCAGACACAGACAGAAAAGAACCACTTGGCCAGAAAAGAGCGAGGAAACAGTTGTGAGGGGAACAGGAAGGGGTCTGCCTCCCCCACCAGGGCAAGAGCTGAGAGAAAGGGAAAAATGCAGGGCCCTGGGGGAGAGAATCAGGGGAGCCAGATGGCCATGGGGGCGGCCAGGGATCCAGAAGCTCAGGGAGGAGGCTGGGCGAGGAGTGTGCACAGCTACCACGGAGGAGGGGCCCAGGGCAAAGCTGGAGTCTGAGGTCCTGGTCTGGGCTTCTCCTCCTTACCAGGGAACCTTTCAGCAACTCCTGGACCTGGGCCGGGCCTGGGCCTGCTGGTGCTACCACGCATACCCACATGGCTGTCCACATTTACACCTGCAGTTTGTTCCTCTGCAGAGTGGACTCTAGCCTGCGCTCTGGGCCAGGGCACCATTGCTTGTCCCTAATCTGGGGATGCTGCAATTGGAGCAGGTCTCATGGGTGAGAGAGCACTGCTTGCTTAGCCCTTCCCCGTAGGAGCTATTCTCCAACACCCTGTTCACCCTCATAACCCTTGGGAGGCTTGGTGTGCTGCCCATGAAGAAGACAGCCTGCCACAGCACTCCCCAGCATCCTGGGAGGCTGCCGGCCTGCACTTGGTGGGCAGGACAGGGGTCTTCATCGACCTCCACCACTAACAAGGAGCTCCTGCCTATTTGAGAAGACCAAGGCAGCCTGCTGAGTCTGTGGGATGGGCAGTGCTGAGGGGGTAAGGCTAGGTCTTCCCAATTGTAAGTCAGGACCATAAAGCTTCCATTAACAAAGAACCTTAGGGGTCCTGAGCTGGCCATCTGCAGCAGATGTGGCTTACAGGACAGAGGGTCCCGTCTTAGTCCGCATGCCTTCAGAACAGGGAGTTCACTACCCATGCTGAGCTTTGCCCTCATTGGCAGGCACTGTCTGGCCTCAGGTCACTTTCTGTTTCTGTTACCAACAGCTGGCCCACAGGTGGGGATTGGAAGTCAGCCCCTAGTGATGGCGAAAAGGCTTCTGGACCACATGCTGTACTGTACCCAGGCTAACGGCCTGAGATGCGTACCTTGGGTCCTACAGACCCTGCCCTGTCCCTTGAGACTCTGCACACTCCCCTCTCCAGAGAGAGAAGTCTGGGGGCATGTTACAGAGTGGAGATAATGTTCTAGTCAGACTGCCAGTGAAGGGGTGTAGAAGCTAAGAGTGAGGTAGGGGGCAGGGTGCAAAAGCAATGGCCAGAGGTATGTATGTGTGAGAAAGCATGCATCCTTTTGGACTTTGTCTCAAGGGGGAGTGGGCAGGGTCTAATTTTTAGAGATGGCTCTTCTGGCAGTGGTGCACAGTGGGGGGTCCTCACACAGGCAGGGACTATGGAATTGCTATGGAATTGCCACTTTCTGGCCAGACCTTAGAGGTGGCAGATCCAGAAGGCAGGGGATGTGTTTCAAGTTGGACTTGACAGGATGGTTGGAGGCGGTGGGCAGGGCTCCCAGGCGTCTGCCCTAAGCAGCCGGCAAGGGGCGCCTGTCCCCAAGGAGGGGGTGCCAGGAGGAGCGGCTTGTTGAGGCCCAGGAGACATCTGGGCGGGGGTGTCGCGTGGGCTGTGCAGGCTGAGCTCGGGAGAGGGGCCCGGCTGGAGGACACGTTTGGGAGTCGTGAGCATTTGGGTGATATTTACAGCCCAGGAATGGATGAGATCACCGGCCGGTGATAGGGAGGGACCTAGAAGGAGTGGGGGTGGGCCAAAGCCCCAGGACTCCACTCTGGCCCACCCTAACCCCTCTTTATCTTTACCCACCTGGTGTTGGCTCAGCAGGCTCCCTTAGGTCAGGTCTTAGACATCAGTTTGGCCTCTGGCTAGTGTCCAACCCGGGTCTCTGAGACCCTGAGGCTGGTGCAGGAAGCTAATTAAAGCCATGCAAAGCACTGTGGAATATGTCAGCCCCCACCCCTTGGGTGTCCTCTGCTGGTTTACCATGGACACACCTGGCTCCCTTCCAAGGATTCTAGGCCAACCACAGGGCTCCCTGTGATATAATCCTTCCCTGTTCACAGGCCTGGCCCAGTATCCCAAGCCCTGTCAAGGCCACACCATTGAGCGTAATTTCTGGAGATTGATGGCTGCAGCCTGAGTCACAGTGGGTAGGTACCCTGGGAAACGAGTTTGGAGCAAGCAGCCCTTGAGGCACTGGGCTCAGAGCTGGCATCTCCTAAGGTCACTCAGGACCCTTTGCAGGTCTTTATGTCTCAGAAACTGCTTCAGGGTTTCACATCTGGACTTAAAAGAACATCTGCCCCATTTATCTTGCTGTTGGGGTTTTGCACAGTAACTGGGAGAATTATTATTTTTAAATCCTTAAATTAGTTCTAAAATAATAGAAGCAACAGAATGTCCAATAGTTGATGTCTAGTGAGACTAAGAACATGCCAGAAACATGTTTGCAGAGAAGTGAGAATTTCTCAGATGAGCTGGGCACAGAGGGTATTCACAGCTGGAACAAGGTGGGGAGAAAAATGCCTTAGCCATCAGCCCTGCCCTGATCTCAGCCCCCTCAGCATGGGGTGGGAACCTTACATTCAAGGGCCCACTGGGACACTACTGATGTCCCTGATATGAGGAAGAGCCTTGTCTGAACAGGGTTGGACCTGAGGTCACACTTGTTTACATAATTGGCTATGAGCTGAGGCTGGCCTTGGATACTCTGGAACACAGGGATGTTACAGGATTCTAGGTGTTGACCTCTCTCCTGTGCCAGGAGTCCTGGGATGTTTCTGGGAAGACAGCATGGTAAATGTGTGAACACCAAAATTACTTGTCTGGTCAGATGGTCCCAAGTCATCTGTGGATTTTACCATCTCATGGTGCCCGAGCCCTGTCCCCCGAACCATATACACCAAGGCCATCTCCAATGCCATCTTCTTGACCCTCGAAGTCTAGGTCTTGGTAGGACAAGGGGCCCCAAGGTCATATAGCAAATGGTAAATGGGACCTGCTCTGAACCTCATTTCTGTAGGCACACTAGCAAAGCAATCACACATGCGCACACGCACACACACAGGGCAGGGCAAGCTACACCTACCTACCTCCCTGGCTCAAATAGCATATTTCACATGAAGGCTGGCAGGCAGCTCCCATTTGGACGCTGCCCTCAGAGCCAGTACTGTGGCTGGACCTGAAGGAATGCTTCATGTTTCAGCACAGGTAGCAAGAGGCAGAGCCCCAGTCATCTGCCCATGCAGCCATTAGGTCCCTACTGTGTTCCAACTGAAGGGAAGACTTCCTAAGGGCTGATAGTCACTGCTCGGAGGCCTGTCCAGACAACCCTGAGCCTGGGCTGTTGCAGAGCTACATGGGCAAGAGCAGACCACATTGCAGGGTCCAGCATGGGAACCCACATAGACAGATGTTTGAAGGAGTGATGTATGATTCCCTCATGTGGACCAACCTCAATTCCCGCAGACAAAGCAGGAGGTCAGACCCCCTCTCCCCCCGCGTGCAGATCCTGCTCTCTTGAAGACCTAGCATGGCATAGCCTGCCCCTCAACTCTCCAGAGCTGCTCCTGTGAGTGCTGAGGCCTAATTAAACCCACAGCCTACCGGCCCAACAAACACGAGGGACTAGCAGGCCTCCGATTTGTCTTTACAGAGACTGTGCAGAGATTTATGGGCAATAAAGGAGCATCCATCTCGGGGCGGGAAGAGGAGCGGCTGCCGAGCAGCCCCCTCCTCACACCAGAGCGCCAGAGTTGCATTAATGATGCCGCCAAGGCTTGCAGCTCTGCTGACAAAGGAGAGAAGTAAGCATGGACAATTAGAGGAGAATGCAGAGCTCTCATGGCAGACTCTACACTCAGCTGCCAGGCAGGCCACCCTGTGAGAATCTGGGGCCCAGGCTTTGGGGCAAGGTTCAGCCACTGTCTGATACAGTTGCCTCACAACTATTTCTGAAAAATGATGGGGGAGGGAGAGAAGGAGAGGAGAGAGGGAGGGAGGAATAAGAGGGTGGAACTAGTGCCTCTGGTCCGACTATGGGATTCTGGGTAGCAGTCCGTGTGCTGCTAGGCAGAGTGAGGTTTTGGGCAGCAGATGCTTACAGACTCTTCTTAGGTGTTCTCTCTGGGGTTGTTTTTACCAGACCTACCCCCTGAGGCTTTCTGGCCAGCCCTCCCTGGCTCCCAGTGCCATCCCCAGCAGTACCTCACTGCTACCACCTATCAGCCTCTGCTTCCTCTGACTAGGCATGTGTAAGCTGGTGGCCTGTCTCTCTGTCTACCTGCCACCTATTCCCATTCTAGCCCTTTCCTAGTTCTCCCTCAAAGGCTCTGCCCTCATGGAGCAACCATGACCTTCCTACCGCCTCATCCTTAGAGCCACCCAAGAAACCCCCAAAGACCTGCAGAAGGACAAATTGACCATGAGTCCTCTCCCACAGTAGGGAGTCCAGCCTAGGCACTTGTGCTGTGGTCCCTACTGTCATCCTCCAAAAGCATTAGTTCCCTGGGTCCCTCTTGACCTCACATTTGGTCTAGCCTGTGTTTAGGGGCCCATGTGAGGCAAATGTTAGCCCACCTGCATAGGTGAGAGAGGGCAGCTGTGCTTGAGGGTTGGGTGAAAGGAGAAAAGCTGCGCCCAGCCCACTTCCAAATTCAGCTGTCAACACCACAGTGGGGTTACTCTGAACAGGCTAATCCTAGGAAGCAAACACCTTAGAGCTCAACACTACACAGTAGAAATAGGCCACACGTAGTGTACCCACCTCTTACTACTGAGGCATCCCTGAACCTTGGCCACTGCAAGAGTCCATACAAACACCACCCAGAGTCATCACCACTGTCCCCACCCCCACCTCCATCAAGGGCCTGAAGGGGTCCTTCACTAACCCATTTGCCTCCCCACAGGCACAGGCCCTACTGTACCAGCAGAGGGACAGAAAGACAGCTGGCTCAGAGGCTACAGGGACAGACAGTGAGAAATGTGAGGGGCAATAGACTGGCAAAGCCCCTCCCTCACGCTGTTGCACTTTGCTGACACGGAGCCCCACCCCAGCCCCAGGGCTGGTGCAGAGTCAGGGCTGTCCCGGTCCATTCAGTTCTGTCAAAGCTGAAAGCAAGGCTCACTAGGCCTTGGTGTTGTAACTGGTAGTCTTTGTGTCCTGGCCAGCATTGGCATTGGGGAGGCTCCGAGAGGCAGGTTGGGCAGAGACTTTTCTTCACTCAAGGAGAGCTGATAGTGACACCATTTACCCTCGGTGGGCTCTTGGTGATAGTGGAAAGGCAGGATCTTGCATGCCCGTGGTTCACAGGGTCTGCGACCGAGGAGCTCCTTGCCCAGCAGCTGTGCCAGACACCACAGCGCCTTCTCTGCCTCCCGCCGGCCCTGGTTCACCATAGATGAAGGAGCAGCTCAGAGATGCAGGATTTTCCTTACAAAGTCGGTGGGAAGCAGTGATGCTGCGGCTGAGGGGCTGGGGATAAAGCTGCAGGAACACTGGGAAACAACCGGGGCCTGTATAAAGAGGAGAGGAGGAGGCAGGGCTCAGAGACCCTGACCCCATCCATCCCCCTGGCTCCTTCCTACTTACCGTGAGAGGACACAGCTTTGTGAGGCTCTCTGGCCCCAACAAGAAATAAAGCACAGTCCCCATGTGTCAGTCCCGTAACTAGGTGGAGTACCTGGAACTGTTGCGGCCTTTCCACTCCACGCTCTTTCCACTCCACGCTTGGGGACCAAAATGTCCCGAACAACTCTGCCGCTTCAGTGTGCGGGTCAGGGTCTAGAGAGAGAGAGAGAGAGAGAGAGAGAGAGAGAGAGGGGGGGGGGGGGGGGGGAGAGTGAGAGAGGATAAAGGGGAAGAGACACGAATAATGGAGACAAGACAGAGGTTCTGATCAAGTCTCTTTTCTCGTTTATTGTCTCTCTTATTGTCTCCCTTATTGTCTCTCTCATTGAAGGGAAGTCCGGGATATTTATACACTTTGTCACGTGCCTTGTAGGCGCGTGGATACCACGTGCCTTGCCAGTGTGGATATGACGTAAGCCTTACAGGCATGGTTACCACGTGTGTCTTGTAGCTGTGGGCACTAAACAGCAAAACAAGATATGTGGGATAAACAAGATATTTATTAGAGTGTCCTCAGCTGTTGTAAGCTGTTGAAAACCAAGTCTCATGTCAGGGTATATGGCTCAGGATAGCTGCAAAGCTGATGGTTGCTTTCTAGCCGCTTTCTGCTAAAAGTCGGCTCCCGACATGGAACCATCCAGAGAGTTCCACCCTACCCCTCCCCTCCCTGAGCCTTCATAGCACCCGGGCCCTCCCCAACACCATCTTGTCTTCCATACCCTCCTGCCTTGGCTATCCCTCACTATAGGGACTCCATGTCTTACTGTTGCTGGTCTTTAGCTCTAAGGAAAGCGGCTCAGCAGCCCTCAGTCCCTCACTCCCCTAGGACTGCGCAAGCTCCAGAGCCAGCTGAGGACTCTGGACTAGGAGGAGCTGAGCTTATTCTGGAGTAGGGTGGCCCCAGGGTGGCATGGAGGGAAAGGGTGCTACATTAGGAATAGAGCAGGCCCAGTTCATTGAACAGACCCTGCAACAGGGCAGAGCCAGGAGTGAGAACCTGCCCTTCTGAAGCCTGTGGAGGTGGCACCTTCTCTGTGTGGGGCTATCTACTCTGAGGACCACCCTGCTGGACCCCACAACCCATGAGGTCAACATTCACTGGCCTCGGGTCTCAGCTACTCTCTTCCTTCTGTTTCCTCTTATCTGAATCTCATTGCTAGCAGCACTTAGCAGTGTGTCCTGCCTCTGCTTCCTCCTGGAGAGCACAAGCCCAGGCTGGAGACTGTGACCAGCTGTCCACAGAGGCAGGAAGCACCCAGTTCTGGCTCTGCAACATCGGGCAGATAACCCAAGGAGAAGCTTCACATTACCTGGGGGCTGGTGTCTGCTAGGCTCGCTCCTACACACCTGACCTCTGATTTGGAGCAGCAGAAGCCTCTGCTCCTTAGACCCCACTGTCCACACGTTAACTTTGGCCCTTGACTCTGCCCATTACCACTGCCTCTCTGTAGCTGGCTCCAATCTAGACATGTCCAGTCATGCAGCTACCTTTTAGAGCCTTTACATGTAGAGTCTGTACATGTAGCCCCTTGTAGGATTTGCCGTGTCCACACACTCCCCAGCAGCTCCACTTGCTGTGTGTTAGCACCCCAGGGATACTTGGCCCAGGCCAGATGTTAATCCCTATGGAAGCAGAGGTCCACAGGGTCCTATGGT
>JANHMN010000011.1:3632557-3658421 GCA_030674055.1 Rhabdomys pumilio
TGATGAGGGCCTCCCACACCGTGATGAGGGCCTCCCACACCGTGCATGAGGGTCCAGAGCTCTTCCAACCAGGACAGCTGTAGAAACCACAAGCTGTAGACATAAGAGTCTTGAAATAAAGCATCACATTGAAATAGGAGGGGTTTTCCTCTAGGGCATGACAGGTCCCACTCAGTCCAGTACAGACGCTGGAGCCCACACAGGCCTGGGGTGCTCAAGCCCGTCTTCTACTTGCAGCACAAGTATCCAACCTGTGTCTCATCACTGTCAGAGTCTGGGCTCACCCAGCTAAGCTGAGACCCACACTGCAGAGCACCGTTGTATCCCACACCTCCTGCCAATGACAGATTGGGTATGGGACCTCACAGACCCCTTCCCAGAGCCAAGGACCTGCAGTCACCTTTTGGCTCTAGAAAAGATGAGTCAGGTCCATCTACCAGGAACCAATTAGTTAGTATTCCACAGCCAGCCCTACCTACCTGACAGTCCTGCTGTGTTTTACACTGTGTTCTAAGTATGTATGTGTATGGACGTGTGCTCACCGTGTAGTGCATGCACATGCTCTGGCTTTACATATATACAGTGAACAGGCCGATTTTATATACATATGTGTTACATATGTATATATTCATACAACTTTGATGCTTATGGGCACATGTGTCTATGACTATGTCACATTTTGCGTGCAAATGTGTACAAGTTAATGCATGTGAGCATGTATGTGCACAACTGCCTGTCATTCCATGTGTCTACCTTTCTGAGCTCACATCTGCACCCTCATCTCCATATTGGCCTGCGATCCAGGCTTTTCCCTTCTGTCCAGCATCTTCTCCTTTTCCACCTAGAGAGTCACGTAGCTGCATTCATCTGACTCAGTACTAGTGGAAGACATAGAAGCAATATATGTACCTCTGTCATCTGGCTGGATGACCACGCTGAGTGAAACCACTTGTGCCTGACACAGCAGCTGAGCTCAGAGGTTACGTTCCTATCACTCTGGCCTTGAAAGGGGCTCTGAGGTGATGCTGCTGGGTCATTCCTCTCCTGTTCTGGAGGTGAACAGAGGTCCATAGCTTGTGGTAAAGGCTGGGGTCTGGGCTAGACCAATATACATGCTGTAGAGCAAACCACACACTACACACTATGCCAGGAGTCACAGTGACATTCAGGAAGAGGAGGATCTAGAAGGGTCCACAAAGCCTCCACCCTCACCCAGACCTGGCCAAGACTTTGGCTCCTTTGCTTGGCTGGTACAGCTGCCTCAGCAAGACAGGAAATCCATACCAGGCCAAGGGATGCTTCCAGCAAGGTCAGTCCTACTAGTGGGTGGGACGGGGAGATAAGGGTAGCTTGTACAGTGGTTCCTAGATCCACATACCTTCTGAGTGAGCTATGCTGGGCCAACACATGGCCAGGCTCCTCCTGGCTCCTTTTACTCCCAAGAGACACCTGGCACAGAACCATGAGCTCAGGTCCTGGCCGGAGCTGGAAGAAATTCAGGCTCTATCCACATCCTGGCAGGAATTAGTACAGGAGGCCATAACAAGGGACACTTTGCTAACCAAGGAGAATCTCCCCTTTTGGCCCTACCCAGAATTGTCCTTTCTTGCCCCTCACCCAACAGGCAGACAGGGCTTCAAAGGCCCCTCACTGGGGCCCTTCCCTGCTGCTGCTGCCTGAGGGCACAGCTCATCTTCTTCTCAGGGGATCCGTTGCCCTGGATACCACCTGCACCCCCACCCTTGGCTGTCAGTACAGATCAGAGAGGCTTCCTCTGGCTCCCCAGGCCCCTGTGCTGAGGATGACTGATAGACTCAGCATCTTTCCTCCCCAGGAGACCAGTTGCTGGAGCATATCTGTGGTGTTGGGGAGTGTTTGTAAATGAATGGGTGTAGAAATAAGTGAATGAATGAATGAATGAATGAGAACAAATGTCCAGAGCCTGTAACAACCTAGAACTGCCCCAGGCACGAAACGAAGTTTAGCATCTTGCGGATAGCAGCCCTGCAGCCCTAGCCCCAGCCTTGCAGACAGTATGATGGAGCACCAGGCTGGGATGTCTATGGCCAGTTGCACCTGCTGGTGGCGGGCCAGGGATGCTGTAAGGTGAGCCAGAGGGTCACAGAAACACCTGCGGCTACTCTCCAAACACTTTAAGGCTGCCCTTGCCAGCCCTCTGAGACCAGCATGTTATGTGTGTGTAGTTAGGGCCTTAGGGTTAGGTAAGTGTGGGGGAATTCCATGTATGAACTACAGGCTCCTTCCACATCGAACCTAGAATATTCTATCATTTCTAGGAATCCAGTGACAGAACAAACAAGGCCAAGTTAGTCTGGGACCTTTCTCGGTTGCAGGAAAGCCCTGATTTGGAGGTGTCTCATCCCAACTAACACAAGAGATGTCAATAAACACAGAAATGGAGCCAGAGGAAGAATGTGGGGCTGCTAGAAGGATGCTCAGGCAGAAAAGCCTTGCGGGGAACGCGGGGGGTGGGGAGCAGTTATCTGAGCTGGGGCCAGACAATTTCTGTAGACTTGAGCCCTATAAAACTGAGTCTGAAAAGTAACTTCTCAGGCTAGGTCAGCAAGCCCTTAGGACTTTGGGTCACATGGCTGAGAGGAAATGGCCATTCCAGGTGTGCCACTGAGCTGGCCCCCACTGAAAAGTCTGATCAGATCAAAAGCCTTTGTCCCTTTTCTGGCCTGTCTGGTGACCAGTGTCCGCTGCTACTTTTGCAGGTCAGGCTATCTCCTTTACCCCTGGTGGATCCAAGGCTCTAAAACAGCCCCTAACCGGTACACTCATCCCATGGCAGACCCGGCACTCACACCCACTGAGGAGACAAAAGGAGGGCAATGTAGTTGCTCCCACCTCATTCAAAGAACACTGGAACTCAAAGCCACCTACTCCCTCCCCTGGTCCTGTCATACAGAGACCCCTCTGGCTCCTGTCATACAGAGACCCTTCACCCTGGCTCCTTGGCCGCCTTTTCCCAAGCCAGCCTTCCTAGGACCCCTAAGGCCCTCATGTGGAGTAAAGGGAGCCTGCCGCCTGCAAAGGCGTGTTTTCATTAGTGAAAGATGAATAATTAATGTCTGGGGGCCTTTGAAAACTGTTTTGGTTTTTATTTTAAACATATTTTTCTATGTATAGAAGCAGTACTTCCGTTAGGCACAAGATTTATATTTTAATAAACGTGGCAGTTATTTCTTCAGTCCCAGGTGCTCCCCTGAGTGGGCTGGTATGGGGCAACAAGGCATTGCCACTGGGCCTCACTAACTGCCAGCCCAGGCACCAAACACACACAGCAAGCAGAGAGCTCAGGGAGCAGGGACAGGCTCACTCCAAAGCATGGCATAGGTGTAAAGGGACTGAGTTGCAGAGAGCCCACCTGGTTTTTTCCCAAGATGGGTGAGCCCATGGCATGGACAAGTCTGAGGAGGAGGCTGAGAGCCCCCTCGCGGTGGGGCTACCTGTCTCTGAAGTGCAGCCTGAGCCCAGCCTGAGCATCTCCAGCCTCACAGAGCTCACTCTGGGAACTGTGCAGCGTTGATTTCTTGGCTCTTCGAGCACATTCACAAATCAGATTGCCTGGTGCTTTCTCCAAGATTAAGTCAGAAACACTTATTCTAAAATTGCAAGCCACAGAGAGTTTGAAGAAGAAAGTATGCTGGCGTTCTCCAAGGCCTCTCCTAGGCTCTGCCAGGGGGCTGGCAGGGGGCCAGGTCCCAGAGGCCTGCAGCTATCTGAGGCCAACAGCAACCGTGTGCTGACCTGGGCCTGGGCAGGAGACTAAACAAAAGAATTAGGGTGCTTATTCTTTTTCTTGAAAAAAAGTCATTAATTTTTTAAAGTGTGCGCTCTCAACAAAACACATTAAAAATGAGTTGTCTGTTCCTAATAAATATTTTCTAGATTAAGTATTTGTAATGCTATCAATTATTTATCTCCATATATGGGGAATGCATAATTTGTAATAAAATACAGAAAGGATTTTAATTTTTCTACACAATATATGAAATCGACTTTTTGACTAATACATGAATAAATTGACTCTAATCCCTTCCTGTCACTGTGTATGGCACTGTTTTAGATATAAATTTCTTATTTTATAGATGTTTTCAAAAAATTAATCTCCAATATTTAAGAATGGGCATAAATCTCCATAACGGGGTATTTTGGTGAATTCTTTCAACTCAAAGGGTGTCTTTTCCTTGTGTGGCCCTGAATCATCAGCTTTGAATGCCATAGTCCCTCCAGGGCACTAGAAGGAATTAGACAAACTGGTAATTTACATCAACAGTGTTGACTTTGGCAAGGCAGCACCCAACTAGCCCTTCCTCAGGCAAGAGGGGTAGTCCCAGGCTTGTCCTGTGGGCTGAAGGCTCCAGAAGACAGGAGTGTGGGAGGAATTCAGGGCCACCTACCTGACTGCATCCTGACAAGGTCTACAATATTGGCGACCACCAGTGTCATTTCATATCAAGTGCTTGATAATTGGAGACCCAGAGATTAAAGTGTGTTTTTGAAAACTGAGACGTGAGCTCGCGGAATTGAAAGCAGGGCATCTACTTTATGTCCCACAGCTATAGAACATCGAGAGCCCAAATATCATGCAGCAGAAAGGTAGATGACAGAGGGGTGAAATAGGCCAGTCACAGAAGGACAAAGGCTGTATGATCTCACCTTCCCCAACCGGCACATTCATGCGGGCAGAACGCAGAGTGGCGGTTGCCAGAGGCTGGAACAGGTGTTTGAAGGGCACAAGGTTTCAGTTTGAGAAGATGAAAAGACCAACAGACACAATAACGCAGGGGCACACAACGGCACACTTTAAAAGGGTGGTTAGAACGACAAGTTTTGCATTAAGGCCATGTTACCACAACTAAAGAATGGATAGCCCCCATTGCAGTCTTTATGCCATTAAATATTCTAGAAAATAAAGAAACTGGTTTCTTTGTTTCATGCTATTGCTTATGATGCAGGCTCACCTGCCGGTGGGTGTCCTGAATACACAACCTTTAGCACAATAAATGGAACATTTTAGTTAAAAGGGGGGAAACACACAAGAAGGAAGAAATGAGCACAAAATGGGACACACAAAACCAAAGGACTGAAGCAAGACTTGGCCACAGTCCCGTTGTGATGAAAGGGTTCTGGTCACCCTGTAGAAGACAGAAGCCACGGCCCAGTCAAAGCACTGAGAGGCCTCTAAGAGGCTTCACTGGAAACCAAGACCAGGCGAGAGCACCAAGTAAGGCCCACGGGGAGGCATACTCGTTTCTCTGCTGTACCGAGGGGCCTCTACATGCTGGGCTTGTGCTGGGCCTGTGGATACAATAGCTACTGGAGAGGACTTGGTGTTCTCAAAAGGCCATAGCCACACACAGGAGGCAAGAGTCACAAAGAAAAGTACTGGTGTCAAAGAAGCCCTCCCTGGACAGGAGCTCCATCACCCCTGGAACAGTCTGCCCCTGCCCACTGAAAACCCAGGCACTGCAGTCAGGTTCAGCCAGGGATTATAGACAGGTAGGGATCCAGGGGCTCAGGGAACAGGTGTTGGTCACTATTAGGTATGTCTGTAGGAGGGAGAGCTGTGCATTTTGGATGCCTTTTCTTATATTTCTAAGTTCTCCAAACAAATGTGGTAAAGAAAATACACAAGAACAAGAAGCTACATAAAGCCAGGTCTGGGGTAGGGACAGGAGATCTGTTAGGGAACTGGCCACCTCCCCCTCAAGGAATTCTCAGTACCTTGGGGATGTCCACTGGCCACAGGCCTTCAAGGTCAGGCCTCAGAGCTGTCCTTCCACCTGGAGGCTGGGCTGCAGGCCTGCTGGGGTGGTGTTCCATCCCCTTCCGCAGGAAGAGTGAGCAACACAGAACTCCTTTTCTTGTCTATTTCTGACAGTCTGCCATCCTGTGGCTCTGCTGAGCACTTGGGTTGACAGTGAGGGGCTCACTGAAAGCACTCCCTGAGTGTGTAAATCACCTGACCCAGAACCCACAAGCAACCCTGCTTCTTCATCAAGTTCTCACACACCCCAGGCCTCCAGTCCCTGCCTGATCATGCCAGAGCCAAGCACTTAGCAACTAGGAATAAGCCCTGGACCACAAGCCTGGTGCAATTGCTCAAGCCACCCCCTTTGCCCCCTGTATCTGCCATTGCTGCCAACACATGCCACAAAAAAGGCTCTTGTCCATATTTTTCCCTTGTCCCCTTTGCCTCCACACTGGGTCTAACACCGTCCATGTGCCTGTGGTATGTGTGCCCCTCTTGGGAACTGTGAGTAATGACTGATTTTTTCAAGGGCAGTTGTTTTCTGATCTGTCGCCCTCCTCCTACCTGAATAACAATAAAATCTATTTTAAAACAGGCAACCTCATCACCCGCTCCAAGTGCCCAGAATGACACCACAGAGTAGCAAAAGGGCTGATGAGGCATGAGGCACCTCCAGGGTAACGCTGTTAGCCAGGCACAGGGTTGGGCAGAGGCACAAGCAGCCTCCCATGTTCTAGGTCCTGCTACACAATCCCGTTATCACCTATGGGGTGGTCAGGAAGAGAAAGGTCTCAGACCAGCTACAGCGGTCAGACATCAAGCTTCTGCTTCAGACTGCTGGGCTTTCTGGGGACTTCCTGTGTTGTGCTGTGACATTGGGCCTAGGACTTCTGTAGCTTCAGCCCCAGATGTACTGTGGGCCAATAATATCCTTCTCTGACTACATCTGCCCAGCTGACAGGTGCCATCTCCAAGGCCAAGCATGGCAGTAAGCTGAAAAGAGTGATCACCAGCCAGGCAATAGCTACAATCTCAGTTTCCCCAGGGATCACCCCAACATGGGCTCAACAAATGGAAGAATCTGTCTCTGCATAGAAGATGGGCAGAAAGGTAGCTGCAGTCATCTGGTACCAATATGAAGGTGACCATCAGACTGGCTATAAGCATTTGGGTTAGAGTGTCGGCCTACTGCCCGGATGTCCAGAGAGCAAGCCAGGAGGCTGGGCTGCAGGAAAGCAGCAAACAGGTGAGCTTGGGTTAGGAAAGGGGAAGGGATGGGGTGGGGCAAACGTGTGCCTCTGGCTGCACCACTGGGTTCCAAATCCAAAGATGAAGA
The DNA here is from genome assembly GCA_030674055.1 of Rhabdomys pumilio. NCBI lineage: Eukaryota > Metazoa > Chordata > Mammalia > Rodentia > Muridae > Rhabdomys > Rhabdomys pumilio. The sequence goes on from JANHMN010000011.1 coordinate 3,639,676, forward strand.
CAAGAGTAACGCTGGGCCAGCAACAAGACAAGAGTGTGCAGTTGAAGTTTAGGGATTGGCCAGCTGGGCAGTGGGAGCCCAGCCCTGCTCCCTGCCCATGGCTTCTGAGGGGTTTTGGTATTCAGTCCTAGATGGAGGGGCGTTTGCAGCAGGTGGGACATTTGGAATCAGCCCTACACGTGGGAGGAGCCCAGCCAGGAAGGCAGAACCTGGAATAGCTCTTGGAGACAGTCAGAGTCTGGGTAGACATCAGCAAGATATCAAGGGAGCTAGAGTGGTCCTAGCTTAGAATCCCATACAGAACTAACTCCCAGATGGACCTAAAGTTTGAGGGCTGAATCTATGTTCAGAAGCATTTTGGGGGCTCTAACTGTGGTCATTAACTGCCATGGATGTTATCGTCACAGGCGAAGGTTTCCCAACAACACACATGGACTTCTAGACTGCCCCATAGTGGTGCAGCGCAGGCAGGACTCCAGGCTGGTTTCAGTGGCTTGGTACACCTCCTCCATGACCCCTGGAGTCCAGGTAGTGGCACCAGGTGTCAGTCAGATCCTTGACTCAGATCTAGATCCCATGCTTCCAGAGAGCACCCGTGGGTGCTGAGGCAGCTTGAACCTCAGCTAGCTAAAGTTTCCCACCAGCCCTGCCTGCCCTCAGTGCCACTGTCATCCATGTGTGTACCTGTGTGTGCAGCTATACATGCATTCATGTGTGTATGTGAACACGTTAATGTTTGGTGTGTGTGTTGCATATGGGTGTGTATGGAGCATGTTTGTGCACATGCAGTTGTGCCTGTAGGTACGGTCTCCCCAAGGATGACTGTAGAAGGACGGCATGCTTGAAGCTCTTGCATCATCTCATACTAAAGAATATCATGAGAACTAATTACCAAGTGGGCAGGGCCAAGGCTAACCTTCCACTGAATCTGTGCCCAGAGCAGGTTTCAGGAAGACCAAAGCCAGGTAGTGGCCCAAGCCTCGACACAAAGGATATAGCCTTTGTTTCATGAGAGCCAAGGTCCCGTAGGACAGGACCTAGCTTTAGAGCTGCCAGCCCAGCAGGGAAGCGTAGTCAGAGAAGCATGTGTCTACTAAGGATGAAGACAGTGGGTAAACCTGGGTCTGGAAATCGGATGGCATCTCCTGCCCCAGCTGGACGCTGTACTGCAGTTCACAAGGAAAAACAGGTTCTAGACAAGACTTCAAGAATTTCAGCTTGTCTCTGGACGATGAACTTTGCGGTCACAGTGGGAAAGCTGGCTCTGACTCTCCAGTGAGGGCCTGGAGGATGTTAGCCCACACCAGTGTGTTGGGCATGAAGATGAGGTGGAGACACCAACAGGGGGTTTACAGGAAGCAATTCAAATGTGGCATGTGGTACGGTCCTGGCAGGGTTGTGTCTCCCCTTGCCCCTTTCATGTGAGACTTCAGCTACTCTGTGTGGGAGGTCCTGTTATGCTTGTCTCCATCTCTGTCCCTGCCTCTTCACACTCCTCTTGTGAATGAAGAGATGAGTTCCTGTCACCTAGGCCCACGTGGGAAAGGAAAGGCTGCCAGTTCCTTGATCCCTGTCATGTCTCTTGTTCACCTCGTATTGCTGAGGCTCTCTGGAGAAGAAAAATATCCTTCTGACAGAAGGGTCAGGTGAGTAAGGAGCGGGGGGTCCATCCAAAGCAGAAACCTCACACAGTAATAGAGGTTGCCATTGTGCCCTGCCACAGCTGGGCCCAGGGAGAACAGAAGACAGAGAGGGAACATGCATCAGGTGTATAGGGGCTGTGAGAAGATGCGACTTGTGCCAAATTCCCAACATCCTGGGTTCATGAGAGGGTACCACAGTCCATCCAAGGCTCCAGGCCTCCTCTGTACCTTATTATGTGTCAGAGTCCACAGACCCTGCTATGGCCATGTCTACACTGCCCTAACCAGAAAAGACCTTTGGCCATCCACCCAGAGTCTGGGCCCAGGGATAGGTCATGTGAGAGTGTTAGGGCTCAAGTCAGATTATCCTCCAAAGCTGAGCCCATAGTCCATGCCTTAGGCATGCTGTGCCTCAGTTTACTTTCTCTTCCTCTTAGAGCCCACGAACAAATGGACAAGAGATGACCTAATCCAGAATTTGCTCCACTTTCCTGGGGCTGGAGGGACCCTTCCCATAAGGCTATTGCTGCAGCATTGCCACCCCCAACAGCAGTGCACCCCCTGGTGGCAGCAGTGCACCCCCTGGTGGCAGCATGACGAGCCAAGCAGCATCCTGTTTCTTTAAGGTGTTTGATGGCAAGTCAAACTGAGTCTCAGCCTTGCTGCCCAAGCGTTCCTTCTGTGTCCTCTGCAGACCGCTCTGCGTGTTCTTGCCGTCTGTCCTGTTTGCTGAGATTTGGGAGCAGAGCTGCACACGTGCTGGTTTGTGAACCTGTTGGATACCAGGCTCACGGGCCTGCATTGCACCCCGTACGATACACTTTCCTTTCCAAGGAAGCCTGGCCCATGCATTCTGCAGACAACTCCTGAGAGCAAGGTTGGGTGACAATGGACACTGTCCTCTCCCCCCACCCTTGGGATGTCATTTGGATGCACTTGGCAGCAGAGTCACCATGAGCATATCCCATGCCAGTGGAGACTATCTGTCCTCATTCCAGCCTTAGGGACAGGCTACCATTGGTAGACTACACAAGAAAGAGTGCTGGGATTCAGACTTACCTGGGCTAATGCCTAGCCTTGACACTCCAGAGCACATGTTTTAAGTCCCTCAGACAAAACCCCTGCCCTGTAGTCACAGAGCCGCCCAACTGGGCACAAAGGTGCTGCTTGCATCTGGGATGGGCTATTAGGAGATGCTGACAGAAGTTCTGATTCCCCTGGAGACCCTGCTCTTGCCCATCCCAGGCTAGAGGTGGCTCTCTGAGTGACATCAATTAGTGCCATGGCTGGCAACAAGGAGCCTGCACACACACACCCCAAAGCACCTGACATTGCACAGCTCTGAGGGTTTGGGGGAGGGCGCTGTGCTGAGGCGCCTGGAATCATCTTCTTTTTGCTGTAAAAATGGAAACATCCCCTATGTGAGACACAAGCTGGCGAGGAGAACGCCACTGTGAAATCACACCCACAGCAGGGCGGGAGGTGGCTGGGGTGCTGGGGCTGCCAGGAAAAGAGGACCTCATGCATGAGGCTGGGAGCCAAGAATCTGGGGAGGGGTGCAGGGGCGAGGTGCGTCCCTCAGCCAGACAACCCCACTAGAACACGGGCTAGGCCCTCCCTGCCTTGATCCCCTCTTTTCCTAAAACAGCAACAGAGCTGGCTGCATCCGGCTTCCCACTCCCACCCAGAGATGCTGGAATAGCTGTGAGGGAGGTGGACTGAGTTGCAGTGCCGGGGGCTATCTAAATTGGAGAGAGATAAGAGTTCTCCTCAATGGAAAGACTGCAAGGCCATGGCTAGGTGGGCTTAGACTTCTGCTGTCAGGGAGGGTAAGATGTATCTCTAGAAGTTAACAATCCTCCCCGTCCTCTATTACCCCACCCCTGCGTTCTTCGAGGCTGCCATGGGAGATGCCTCAGAACCAAACATCCACACCACATGCATAGAGGACCCTGATACGTCATCCATCTCTCTGAACAATCAAACTAGTTCAGGACTGCCCATCCCCGATGGAGATCACACCTGCCCTGTTTTCCTGGCTGGGACCCTCCTCCTAAGCACTGCTCAGCCGCAGCTCAGCGCATTGGATCTAAAATCTTCATGGAACCACAAACAGCCCTGCACACCCACGGGTGTGAGGAACACATGCCATGCATGTGAAACCCCAGCATCCTGTGAGCTGTTCTCACCTCCAGGCTTACAAGGACACAGCACAGCACCCACGTGCTGTGGCTAGCAGTGGGCTTTGGCCAGCAGAAGTCAGGGTCTACAGAAGGAGATTGTGGTCGCAAGTTCTGTGGGGTGCATTTCATAAGCAACATGCAAATTTCACCCTGGTTACTGTCTCAGTAAAGTTGCAGGCTACCATGAGGTATCTTGTCCTCTACCCCCAGAGCTCCAGTCTAGCACCTGAGCTAGTAATGACCTTTCTAAGATGTCCAAGATTCCAGTCTGAGGACCTTGGCTGAATGCCCAGGCTGTGGGAGCAGGCTAGGGCTCCTGCCTTAAGACTGCCCTGGATATAGGTGAAGACACACACACACACACACACACACACACACACACAGAGAGAGAGAGAAAGAGGCCATGAATTTGAGAAAGGTGGGATACATGGGGAAGCAGAAGGGAGGGGGAAATGATTTAATTATATCATAATTTCAAAACAAAATGCCCCGGGTTCAGCAAGCATTTCCAGGCCGACTGCCACTGAGCTGATGGCAGAGCTTCTTAGGTGCGAAGCACACATACCTTCACAATGCGTACATTCAAATAACTGTACATACACGTGACACCCAGATACATGCACACACATGTGCACAAGCATTCAGCATATGTTCATGCAGTTGTGTGATCATACACACATGTGTGACCATCGATGTATGTATCTCCTAACACTCTCATAGACACACCTATAATTTCACCCTGGTACACTCACAGCACACTGACTGCTCACTCATGTGCTCTCCTGGCTACTCACTCGTTCACGTGACTACCCCACTTTCTCACACGCTCACATATGTAACCAGCACTAACATTCACACATATGCACACTCGCGATTCTCACACTCACACATTCTTGCATGTTCTGTTTTCTCACTTGCACAGATCCCTCACTGACATTCAGGCCCTTGCCTGTCGCTGCTGCCACATGCCTCCTCCTGCAGGTCAGGCCCTTGCTCTGGACCCTCCCCTGAGCCCCGTGACACAAATCTGCTTTATCATCTAAAGGATCCTTGAGCTGACCCAGGAACAGGAGGAAAATAACTGACCAGTGTTCTGCTCTGCTGCCTATTTGTCCAATGCTGCAGCGACTGGGCCCCAAGGAGCTGCGCCCTCAGTCGCCCTCCCTTACTGAGGCCCCAGGTGGACATGGAGTGGGAGTCATGGAGGATAGCCACACAGCAATGGGAACCAGATCCTGGGGTCTGGCTTGTCCTGGACCCATTGCCAGTGTAGGAGAATGACAAGACACAAGCTAGAACGATTCCAAGGTGGGGTTCCACTGTGAGAGGAAAGAAATAAATCAGCAGTAGTTGGCAATGTCCCCTCCCACAGGAAACTCATCCCTGAGATTTCCACAGGCCTGGAAAGTGTGCAGAGGTGACCTCATTAGGAGTGGCTTCATGGAGCAATCCAGGCCAGGCATTCAGATAGGCAGGGGCTGATATAGATGGAGGATACAGGCTGGGCCCTCTGAAAACTTCTCTCTGGAGATCCCTCTCCCAACCTCTGGCCCCCAGAACTATGATTGGTCCCTGGGACCCCAACACCAGAGCCAGACCAAGGAGCTCATCAGGCAGGCTTCCCTGGTCAACCGATGAAGGGACCTGCTGACTTTCACAGAGTTCAGGTATCATGAGAATGTCCAGTGAGCCCAGGCAGGGGAAGGCTGTGCATCCTCACCCTCTGCCTCATCGGCTTCACAGGCAGCTCAGGAGAATATGGTGCATGCACAGGCCAAGAAGGGAAGGGAAGGAGGTTACTTGATCTATAGCCAGTGCACTCACAAATGCCCACAAGCTTCAGTCACAGACCACTAGATGGTTGGCATTGCTGGCAGCCAGCTTCATGTGACCTGAAGGGTTGCTGGACCCAGGCTCTCTCGAGGGAGGCATGAACCTGCTGGCTCTAAGCTGGCTGGTTTGCAGAAGGTCCTGACCATGAGCAGAGGCTCAGACTTAAGTTTTTTCTACTTTGCCAGGGCAGCCCAGCCTCTCCTTGCACCAGGCCAGAGCCTTCTGGGCAGAGAGACCTTTAGTGGGCAGGGACAGGAAGATAGGGACAGATGGTCTGTGGAAAGCAAGCAGGGGAAGAGAGCAGCGGCAAGCCAAGAAGTTCCTAGTCCCTACCTCATCCTAGAAGGATCAGAGCAGCAGCTGTGGGATTCAGCTGGGCCCAGGAACAAAGCCACAAGCTGCAGTTCTGGACAAGCCAGCTGCAGTTCTGGGGGCTCCTCAACCTATTCTCTACTGGATACACCCCTTCCTGGGTTAGCTGACTCTATACCCAGGCCCAGGCTCTCCTGCTTCCAGGCCTGCAGATCTTTAGCTGGGCAGGAGAGGCCAAGATCGATTAGCAGAGCAAACAGGCGTATTTACAAAGTTTGTGCTGTTTACTCAGCCTCTGGACCTCCCAGCCCAGCCCACCTGCAAACTCAGCCCATCTCTCTGCACAGAACCCACCAGGCATGGCCATGGCCATCTCAGCCCAGAGGTTGTCAGGAAATAGCCAGTGCTGGGGGCCGCCCTCCACCTAGACAAAAGCCCAGGGTCACACAAAATTGAGAAAGGCATCTCAGCTTTCCAGAATGGAGGATTTGGGGTTGTAGCACAGCACCCAGATACCACTCTCATCCTTACAGGGCAATGAGGAGGGCAGGGGTGCAGCTCAGTTGGTAGAGTGACTGCCCAGTTCATTCACAAAGCCCTGAGGTAAGTCCCCTCCATCACCAGGCATGTCTAGATGCCTAGCAATCAAGAGGTATAAGCATCCTGCGATAATAACAAGTGGTAGATGTCACCCTCCAGTATAGGACAGGTTCCAGGCTAGTCTGGGACACATGATCACACACACCAACAGCAGGGGCAGGAGAGGAGCCCATCTGCCCTGATGTCTAAGTCATGCTGGTTTTGTGGATGACAGGCAGAATGTGGGAATGTCTCTGTCTCTGTCTCTCTGTCTCTGTCTCTGTCTCTGTCTCTCTCTCTCTCTCTCTCTCTCTCTCACACACACACACACACACACACACACACACACACACACACACACACACACACACACCACTGCTCATTCTGGCCATAGACATCTGTGCTCAGAGACCAGGTGGTACAGGAGGCTCATGCAAAGATGGAATATTCCTGGACAACCCTCAGTTCCCACCTGTCATTGTCTGGCCCTGTCTTGAGGACATGGGAGGTGAGTACTCTTTTCCAGTGCCCAAAGCTACAGCTCATAGCAGCTGCTTCAGGTCCCATCCCTCTGGTGCCCTTTGCTTCTCCAGCTTAGTGCTTCCATGTCTAATCAAGAATGACTAGAGGCCTCCATGAACCTGAGAAAACCCTGCCACAGTAGAGACCACCACTGGATCAAGCTGAATGCATCTTTTGACAGAGACTAGGCTTGGTACTGACTTACCTGCTCTTCCTTGCAAATCTCCTGCTAAAGCAAACTGTGACAGAGACAGGCCAGAAGGTGAGCACAGTAGGACCACACCCTGGATGCACAATGCACAGCCAGGGAACTGCAATGCCTATGGAACCCCTGGGCACATTCATGGACTAAGATGGCAGCATGACCTCCCTGCTCCATGTAGCCCACACGAGGTTGGAGCTAGTTATGCCTCCGCAGAGCAGGGACCACAATAAGACAGCAGGGCACAGCATGGCAGGCTGAGCAGGTACAGCCCTGCAGAATGGTTATGACTGTACAGGGGTGGATATCCTGCACACACGAACATCAGACCTCCTGTAGGAAGAAACAAGACTACCACACTGCATATGAGTCTGGATTGCCGCCGTCCCTGCCTGTGCTGGGGCTAGCCGACTGTTATCTCCCTTTTTTGCAGTGTCTGCCACATGAAGGAAGGAATGGATGCACCACTAGGCTTTCCTTCTTCTAGGACTATATGAAGGCTAGTGAGACATAGCAGGAGAAGGGTAGTCTGTTGTCCCATAGCTAGTGGGAATGGGGAGTAAGTGTCAGCCTTTGGCTCCAATCTAGAGAGGACAAAGCTTCTGTAGTCACAGTCCCTCTGCCAAAGGCTGAGAAGCTTTTGATTGTCCCCAACACCACCCAGCTCACCCTACCTTTCTCCATAGCCACCTCCTTGCCCCTCAGCATTGTCACATAGCTGTCCTATCATACTCTACCTGTCCCCTCCTCCCTCACTGTGGAGTCCCTCTCCCTGTCTCTGCCACCCTGAGATCTGAAAAAGAACAGTATTTAAGGGCTCATGGGGAAAAATCAATTCACCCAGTTCCACCTTAATCCATCAGTTCCATTTCTGACAAATGTCCTGGTCCCTGCTATGGGGTCACCATGTGGTAGCAATGTCCAACAGACGCTAATAGCTAGGCCAGTAAGGCAAATGACTGGCCACTGGCCTCTGGCCAGGGATGATGCCAGGTCCTCAGTACAGGGTTCCCTCCCCACCCAGTGTCCTAGCCCACTCCAGGGTCACCCCAAGCCCCAGACCCTGTCCATCAGAGTTGTTGTCAGTCCAACCTTGACCTGAGAACCAAGTGTCTAGGCCTTGGAGTCATGAAGACTCCCAAGCAAAGCCTTTAAGGTCAGAGTCAAGGGGTCAGATGAAGAAAGGGAGCCTCCTGAGCAGAAGGGACAGAAGGAGCCTGGGACACATGCTAGAGTTGTGTGCCCTGAGCACTCCTGCATCTGTCCTGCTAAAGGGCTTTGTATCAGCCCCATCCCATCCCGACAACTACACTGAGGCTCACACACAAGCCAGTACCCCAGCCAGGCTGGGCTCTCCAGCTACATGAGCCTGCTGAACCAGTCTGGACACAGGCAAGATTTGGGTGCCACTCGGCTACCTGGCATGGTTGATGCTCAGAGGGTAGAGGCGCCCACCCCAGCTGGCCCATGGCTCCTTACCCCACCCCCATTGCCTTCCAGTGAGGGCAGTGGCCAATCTGCCCCTTATTCCATGGCTGTGGTAAGCCTCGGTCCCTCACTGGGAATCAGGAACATCCGGCGGGATTAAACAGACTGTGCGGCAGCTATGCTGAGCCCACAGAGGAGTGAGCTGGCATTAGAGGACAAGTGGATTAGGCTCAGGGTCAATATTTGTAGAACTGAATTGAATCCGTCAACTGGGAGCTGGGCGGGTTCAGGGCAGCTTTTTGGCTTCTACCTCAGACAGGCAGAACTCAGCACACAAGCCTCCCACAGGTCACAGAGAACAACTCTGGGATAAGCCCACTGGCTCTGTACCCTTGCAAACAAAGCAAGCTAGGCAGGGGGCAGGGCTATGAGTTGGCTGTGGTTTTCTGAAATGGATATGAAGGCCACACCCCTACTCCTGGAACCTGCCTGGTCCTGTAGAAAACAGTCCAAAGAGACTCTGTCTGGACCTCCAGAGTCAAATCACACACCATACTGGTTGTCACCCAAAGGTGTGAGATGGGAGGTCAGGGACACAACAGAGCAGACTGGGCTGGATCCAAGGGACAAAATACTCCATGACTGCTGCAGAATTCAAGATTCAGAAAGGATCCTGGCCACTGCCTTCCCTCCACGGATGCTCTGGGCAAATAAGGAGGGGGCACCATGGTGACATCCATTAGACCAATTCTGGCTGCCCAGTACTTCAGCCCTTAGCCCCCAGAACCAGAGACATCCTAGCTTACCCTGCCCAAGGCTGCCCTCCTCCCAGCCCTTGAGCACAATTGGATTAGCTGTGTTTAGAAAGCAGCAAATCTGCTTATGTTTGAGCAAGGGCTCAGCAGATGACATGGGCCAAGAGGGGCCCTGCCTGCAAGCAGGGAGATTTGGGGAGGAGAAACTTTGCTAAACAAGAGTTAATTGAAAACAAACTCTATATGATCTGCCTGGCTACCCTGGCCAAGCAAATGCCTCTCCTCCTAGGGACAGAGGGGAAAACAATCAGGGCCAGTCACCAAGCCCCTAGACTGAGGTCATGACGTGAGCCAGGGAGGACTATGGGTAATAATCCCCCATTGGAAAATGGGTCCAACAGAACCCCTCCTCTGACTCAGATTCCTCCCAGTGGCCCCCTCAAAAGCTCAGGACATGGGCAAGTTTTGTGCCTGAGTATTTTATTGTCTCACCTGTCCAGCAACTGGGAACACCTCAGAGGCTGCTGGCATGCAAGTCAGACCTTGTCCAGCAGTAGGGTAGTCCTGGAAGAGAGACTAAGGCAGGCTGAACTGAAATCTGCTGGGTCTCTTAGGGATGGGTTGTGTGGTGAGCACTGCTTCCATCAGTGGTTGGCAGGAAGGGCTCTATGCCCATTCTTGCCAGTCCTGTCCTGACCCTACCTGGTGATGTTCCCAAAGCCAGTGAGGGAGAATAGCAACATTTTTGTTCATAAAAATGCAAGCAAATGGTGCCCTGTGCCAGAGAGAAACCCATTGGCTTGAGCAGGCCACACAGGCTTGTGGGACAGACCTCCTTGGAACATAGGGTTTGAGTCCTTCAGGAAAGGACAGACTCATAGTCATCAACGGCTCAGAAAGGGATTGCGCCCTCAGTGGCGAGGGCTCACCACCAGCTTTGTCCTAAAGGGCATCTTACTTGCCCCAGCTCAAGGCAGCCCACCTTTCCCTGGGAAATCCATGTCCTGGACTGAGAGTGTCCTGGCTGGAGAGGGGGAGGGAGAGATAGAGAAGAAAGAGCACAAAGGAAGAGGTCTGATACCCATGTTGGGGTCCTCCTGGGAAAGGGCTGAGGCAGGCAGGACCAGGTGGTGGATACCCCATCACTCCCTGCCTTTTATTAATCTCTCAGAAACCAAGTACAGAGCCTGCTGAGACTGCAGCAAGGTCCCTGTGATGATGGGTGGTGGGGTGGATGGCGGGGTGGCCCTGGCTGACAGAATTGTGAGGCTGGGAAGGTGGACATACACACGTGTGTGAGGCTGGGAAGGTGGACATACACACGTGTGTGAGGCTGGGAAGGTGGACATACACATGTGTGTGAGGCTGGGAAGGTGGACATACACACGTGTGTGAGGCTGGGATGGTGGACATACACATGGGTAAAGGGATTGGAGGGAACCAACAGTACACTCCTTTGGACTCATGGAATCCATGTGCATGATCCAGAGATCACAGCCTCTGACACTAACTCGAGGCTCTTGTGCCCTTGCACTCATGTTTGGTTCACCAGCCCGGCTGTGACCACATCTTCTCTGTCTGGTTTCTGTACGGATGGGGCCTTCACCTCCTCAATCCAGTCATCCCCCAGTAAGCCAGGACAATCAATTATTCAGCTTCTGACTCTCAGCCTTCTCCCGTTAGTGCCTCGTAAAGCTAGAGAGATAAATCTCTCTGCCTGCATTCCTGGCACCTGACTGGGAGCAAGATACCCCAGGGCAATGATAGGCCTGCCCCAGACCCTCCCAGATCCCAGAGCTTGTGAGGAGCATGTCTGGCGCCCTGCCGCTCCTCAGCTATTAAACCAATAATTCATCGGAGACACTTTGGAGCAAACTGCACGAATTCCCACCCTGCATGACAGCAAGAGGCTGCCCCATGTGACAGCATGGTCCTGTCACACAGGCTAACCTCCAAAGGGACAGGGAGACACACAGGGACATACAGAGAGGAGCTGTCTGCATGTCTTCAACCATATCCGACAGCTGCCGAATAAGACCTGGCCACCCTGTTGAAAGGTAGCTTCCAAGTACATCTTTCAAAAAACACTAATGCTATATTTAGGATCCTACATGAAGCCAAGAGAGGCCACCTGCTTGCAAGGCCACCCTGGTAGGACACATACAAGCCTCCAGCAAGACATTTGCCCCCAGGAAAACTGATTACTTGATCCAAGGTCTTGGAGAATCTAGACTAGTTTCCCAGACCCACATAACCAGGGAAGCATTTGTTGAGTGACTGACTGACCTCACAACCCCCTTCCAATCTCTACAGACTCTGGCATGGCTCTGGCAAGAAGCAGAACAGAGACAAAAGGGACAAAAGTTACTAGGAAACAAAATCATAGAGACTGGGGAAAGGCAGAGGGAAACTGAGGCCTACTCCCAGAGACCTGTCATCTGAGGAGCTGTGGCCATCCCTGCAGTGTGTCCTACTTCAACCTTGATGGACACAAGACAAAACCTGGGCTATGTCGGCAGCAGCTCAGCTGGCCCAATTCCCAGCCCCAGCCCCCTCCTGCCTCCCACTCTGCTAGCCTCTACAGGGCAAGACCAATGTCCTAGTAATTACCATTAAGTTGAGAGGCATCACCCTGAGTCCAAGTCTAGTGTTAATTGAGGCTGGTCCTTTCTCCACTTGTCAACTGATCTGGATGCAACCAGCCTTCCTACAACTTGGTCCTGCTGCCTGCCTGATTCAAGCACTCACGGCTGCCCCTATTCTGACTGGTAGCTCATCCCAATCTCTGCCCTGCTGGGAGCCTGTCTTCCAGACCTCCCTAGGACTTGGACTGCATCAGTGATGCACATGCTTACCCTGTGGAAATTTCTACTCCAGCCGTGGGCTTCTCCCTATCCAGACTCCTTGTGCACATAGCCCTGTCTTTCCTACCTGTAGGCCTCTGCGTCTATTGTACCATCAAACAGCCATCCAGTGCTGGTGTCTGAGCCAGGCTCCAAGCATGTAGGAGAGGCACAGGCCAAGTTGGAATCATGGGGTTTGTGGCCAAAAAAACAAGGCCCGTGCTACGCCTCGTTTATGGAAACTTTACTTGGTCCCCATCTGTGCCTGACTTGGAAAAGGTTCAGCAGTCTCCATAAAAATACTGGTTTGCCTGCCCCAGAACGGGAAGTCACCTGACTTTTCCTGGAAATCTGCTTTCTTTGGCCACTGATGAATATGTTGAAGGGGTCCTTTCTCAGGCCCTCCACCCTGCCTCCACTTGCCCCCCTTCCCTATACCCTGCAAGGTTGGCTGAGACGGGAACACTGCCAGTGGGTATACATGGCCTGTGAGGCTGTCTGAGGATGAAGTTTCACTGTCCAGAAGCTCACAACAAATAATACCACTGCCCAGGGCACCTTAGGGGCACAACAGGAAAGGCCTGTGTGAACACAGAGCCAGCTCTGGGTAGAGCAGGTCCCCTTTCCATTCCCCAAAGATTTCCAAGCTGAGGAGTGGGAGAGGGGAAGGACAGCCTCAGCAGAGAGTTGTGGGAGATCTGAAACACTGACACCCACTTGGACAGCCCCCATACCCCTCAGAGGATCTGTGGAACTTGCTGAGACGCCACAGATGGAATTAGCCTATGACAAAAAGGACCAGAAAGTCTTTGGAAGAAGACATTTCTAGAACATTCTAGGGAGACTTTGCTAAACATTGCTCAAAACATGCCACACATATTATTTCAGTGACTGATCATCCCATTTTATTGATCACCCCAGATGGGCACACTCAGTCTCTCCCAAATGTGGCAGGCCTGGTGTCCTACTGAGGACTGTCCAGGCTGGAATTCAGAGATGCCAATGATTACACAAAAAGGTAGCTCGGTGTCAGAGCACATGCCTAAGGCCCTGGACTCAGTTACAGCAACACACATGCACATGCACACAGAGACAGGCAGCCAGACAGAGACATACACACATATACATGCACAAACACACACACACAGAGAAAGAGAGACAGACACAGAGAGACACATGCACACGCACACGCACACGCACACACACACATGCACGCATGCATGGATGAACAGTCAAGACCACCTCTCAACAAGTCAGCAAATAGAAGTGTCCTACTGTGTAGTTATTCAGGGACATAAACAAACTCTGGGGGTGGGACACTGTCTCTTTGTGTCCTGACATACTCTGCCACTGGAGCCCAGATTATTAAGTCTGGCTTTAGGCCCAAATACTCACCCAAATTAAGAGAAAACAGTATAACGTATCAAGAGAAATGGAAAGATTGATTTACTTAAAGTTTTGGCCAAAAGTGGGGAGACAGAAACTTTAACTGTCCCCAACTTATGCATAGCTGCATCACAACATACAGAAGAGTGACACAGAAGCCTGGCGGTCTCTGTCTTTGTTCGGGAGTCAGATCTAGCCCTGGTCCTTCCTGCCTTCCCACACAGAGTTTCCTCAGAGAATCCTGACTCATGCTACCTGCATTCCTTATGAATATCCCTCACCCACTTTCTCCACCACCTGAAGTGAAACTACTGAGAGATGGCAGACCTGTCACAATTTTGCTAATGTTTGCCTGCACCACAGGCCCACCCTTCCCTCCTGCCCTCATTCCCTCCTTTCTTTCTTTCTTTCTTTCTTTCTTTCTTTCTTTCCTTCTTTCTTTCCTTCTTTCCTTCTTTCCTCTCTCCCTTCCTTCCTTCTTTCCTTCCTTCCTCCTTTCTTTCCTATCTTTCTATCTTCCTTTCTTTCCTTCTTTCCTTCCTTCCTTCCTCCCTTCCTTCTTTCCTATCTTTCTTTCTGTAGAATATCATGTACTCCAGGCTGGCCCTTCTTTCCTATCTTTCTTTCTTTCTGTAGAATATCATGTATTCCAGGCTGGCCCTGAACTTGCTATGTGATCAAGAATAGCCTTGAACTTCTGACCTCCTGCTTCTGGCTCACAAATGCTGGAATTACAGATGTCTGCTGCTGTGCCTGTCTTATGTGGCTCTGAGGGTAAAACCCAGACCTCTGTGTGTACTAGGCAAACACTCTGCCAAATGAGCTATGGAGCCCTGGGCACGCATTTTCTGATAGTGACGTAGAGTTGAAGACAGGATGTTGGGAGTGAAAGGAGGAGTGATGAGAGAAGCTAGTGATTCTACAACATCCTCAGAATGATGGCTGGTGGATGCCTGGGGTACCGTGAAGGCTATTCTGTAGGAAGTACATTTTGGTACTGTGTCCAGTATTCAGGACAATGGAGGTAGGATGCTAGTGAGGGAGGGAAGCAGTAGAACTGAGTGGGGGTTCATAGGGGTCTGAGCATGGGTCTCCTTCATCCACAAGGTGGCCACAGGTCTTGCTCATAACCCTCATGGAAACAAGGATAAAACCTCTGTAATCACTGAGGAGGGCTGGGGCTACTCTTTGAAACAGAAGCCCAAATAAATGTGCTGAAGCCCCGAAGACATGGACACACATAGTCAGGTGATGGGGATGTGAGACAAGGAAGGTGGAACCCAGGGCATCCTCTAGAGCAGAGTTTGGGCCTCACTGTGTGGGCTGCAGGTAAAACAGACATGACAGAAAATAACTTTGCCATTGAAGGGAACAGGAAGAAAAAAGAAAAAAAAAAAGAGGAAAATAGATACCAAATCCCAGTGGGAAAGAACTTTCTAAGACTAAAAGCCAAGATGAGTACACTTTGTGTGAAAGCTAACCTCTCGGGTGACACCAAAGGTGATATCAAGGTAAAGGATGAGCAGCGTGTCGGGTAAGTGACACTGACATGACAAAAAGTAATACCATTACCACAGCATGAGCTATTCTGAAGCAAAAATACTGAGAAAGATGTGCATGCACTGCAGATGAAGCAAAGCATATGGCCTGTGTATACACACACTCACACACCCGTGTGCACTCACACACGCATGCGCATGCACACACACGTGTACACACACATGTACACACACGTGTGCACATCCACAAAGGACGTGTGTATAGAGAGAGTCAGATCAGGACTTGTGGGCTGGAGCAGCTGGCCTCAATGCTAGGGAAGCCATAGCAGAAAACAGCACCTAAAAAACATTCTTGAACTTGGAAGACTGTGCACAGGACAAGGCTGGGAAGCAATGAATAAATTACCATTAGCAGTGAAAATTTCCGTCCTTTAAAATACACAGTGGGACTGGAGAGGTGGCTCGGTGGTTAAGAGCACTGGCTGCTCTTCCAAAGGACCCAGGTTCAATTCCCAGCAACCACATGGCAACTCAAGCTGTCTATTAACTCCAGTTCCAGGAGATCCAACACCCTCACACAAGCACGTGTTCATGCAAAACACCAATGCACATAAAATAAGAATAAATCATTAAATATATATATATATATATGTGTGTGTGTGTGTGTGTGTGTGTGTGTCACACATATACATGGAATGTAGACACAAGAATGAGATTCTGGAGAGTACCCTGGTTAAAATCAAACAATGCCAGGATCTTCTGGATGGTAGAATAAGATGTGGATTTCCCAGGCTCTGGTCATCTGGGACTGGAAGGACAACTCTGTTCTTGGGTGGGGTGAGAAGTTCTAAACTAGGAGGGTGGACAGTCAAACAGGTGAGGCTAGGAGGTGAAGGAGTGGGTGGGCAGACACACAAGTCCACAGGTGGATGGGTAGGTGGATGGATGGAAGGGTGGATGGACAGCTAATAGGTGGATGATAAGTGAATGGGTAGATAGAAAGAGGGACAAATCTCAGATAAGGAGATGGTTAATCAGATGGACAGTATGCATGCATGGGCGGATGCATGCATGGGTGGGTGCACGCATGGGTGGATGCATGCATGGGTGGGTGCACACATGGGTGGATGCATGCATGGGTGGATGCATGCATGCATGGGTGGGTGCACACATGGGTGGATGCACACATGGGTGGATGCATGCATGCATGGGTGGGTGCACACATGGGTGGATGCATGCATGCATGGGTGGGTGCACACACGGTTGGATGCATGCACGCATGGATGGTTGGATAGGTTGGCAGCTAAATAGATAGTTGAAAGACAGCTGTATAGACAGGGGGATGGATGGAGATAGGTAAAGGCCTTGGGTGAGTAAGGGCTAGCTACTGATCCCTCCCAGTCTGTACCTTCCAGGAGCTATGCTGGGCTCATTCTCTCTACTTGCTTTCTTTGCTGCAGGCATCCTTTGACCAGCCTCTCACCCTGGGTCCCAGACAACTCCCCTCCCTTTCCCTGTCCTTGGGTTGTTCAATATGCTGGAGTACCAACCCCACACAGCCGCCATAAATCCTCCCCTTGTCCTACAACCGATCAATCTCCGATCGGCTCCAAAGCCCCTGAATGTCCGTAGTTCAATCTGGCCATGGGAGCCACAGCCGCGGCTGGTCCGAATGCTGCTGGCTACATATATTGAGCTTGAAGCGTCAGATTACATGTTTGTTCAATAGCAATAAACTCCCAGAGTTTTATAGGGCCATAAAGCTGCTGCCCGGGCTCCCACTTAGGTGGTGTGTAATGTGCAGACCGGGTTCCCTGCTAATGGGGCAGCGCAAGTGATTTGGGGCTATTAGCTAGAAACAGTACATCTGCATTCGCCAAATTCTCATAAATAAAGCGGCCCCACCGGAGCAGAACACACAAGACCCAGTCTTGATGTTCAAGGGCAGGAAGTATGGCAGAATGCGCCAGAGCCACGAGGAGTGATTATAAACAAGGGTGATGGGGGTGGGGAGAGAACGGAAGCGGGGAGAGGGGTCAGTACACCCACCATCCATATGGCATGCTGTAGCGTAGCACACTCATCCACCCCTGAGGAAGTCGGTGGGTGGCATCCTCCCAAGGTCCTGGTCCCCAACCTTACCCTCTGGGAAGGATAGTTACAGGTGGGAGGGGAACTTGGAAGGGTGAGAAAGGGAGAGGAAACAGGCAGATATGGACTGAGAGATGAAGACAACAGTTCTAGGCAAAGACAGGAGTGTATACAAAAAGCCCCAGGGTAGAGGGTTGATGAAGGTAGTGGGTTCCCTACAGACTCCCAGCTGAGCTAGATCAGATGAGGAATCTTGAGCAAGGAGATGCAGTTGCCTGTTGGTGTGTGCTTGGGGTACAGGCCGTCTGTTGACCCGGGACCAGAGAGAAAAACTGTTGGATTAGAGGTGAGAGAGTTGTGATCCCAAAGGACCAGGAGCCAAAACAGGGCCCCAAAGGAAGTTGTCCTATTAGGTTGATCTGCACTGGCCTGGACCCAAGGCCACCAGAAGAAAACCTACCTAGATCCTCATGCTTAGACAGTAACAAGAGACAGAAACGTAGCTGGGAGCCAAGCACATGTCAAGCCCAGGCAGGCAGAAGAACATGGGCCCAGGTAATGCTCATAAAGCCCAGGGTAGCATCTGCCAGGCCCCTTCTCTGCTAACTCCCTGGCACCCTAGATAGTGGCAGATCCCATTTCAGCCTCTGCCTGGAGCCTTCCTTAACACTAGAGCTGAGCACGTGTGTGACTTTGCCCTGATCCTTGTAACTTTGCTATCGACCCAGATCCTTAGAAACACATCGATTTGCCTGAATAAATCAATATTTATTGCGGCTTCAAGGCCCAGGGCCTAAGGAGGGCCTACAGGCTGATAAATGGAGCCAACATGCTACGGATTCATCCAACAGCTTTTTGACTACGGTCCGGCCTCAGGGCCTCCAAACTGCAATCCCACCAGAAACAAACTCCTCGGTGATAGCCTGCCAAATACAGACATAGAGCCAAGGTGGTGGAGAGAAGGTGATAACCCCTGGGCTGAGTTATCTCCCTGTTTGGCTTTAGACAGCCTGCTGTCCTGCTTGAGAGAAACTGTGGACTTGTTTGGTAATGAGAAGGGGAAGTCTCTGAGGACAGAAAGTCTTCTGGGTTATTTTCTCCAGCCGCCTCCTCCCTCTCCTTTCTGAATTCCATTCACAATGAAAATACCAAGGGAGTTGGGAGGTGTGAAGAGGACACTTATTAGGTAGGTCCTTGCATTAGGTAGGCCATGTGTCACAAAGGCTCTGTGTTAGATATGCCCATGTGTAGGCTTTGTGCTAGATAGGCTGTGTGTTAGGTAGGCCTGTGTGTTACGTAGGATCTGTGTTAAGTAGGTTCTGCTTTAGGTAGACTCCTGTGTTAGGTAGGCCTGTGTATTAGGTAGACCCTGTGTTAGGTAGGCCCCCTTTGTTAGGTAGACCCTGTGTTAGGTAGGCCTGTGTGTTAGGTAGACCCTGTGTTAGGTAGGCCTGTGTGTTAGGTAGACTC
>JANHMN010000011.1:3658636-3731440 GCA_030674055.1 Rhabdomys pumilio
CTTTGTTAGGTAGGCCCCTTTGTTAGGTAGACCCTGTGTTGGGTAGGTCTCTGTGTTAGGGAGGATCATGCACTAGTTACTTTTCTCTTTGCTCTGATAAAATTACCTGACCAAGCCTGGCAGTGGTGGCTCATGCCTTTATTCCCTGCTCTTGGGAGGCAGAGGCAGGTAGATCTTCTAAATAGAGGCCAGCCTGGTCTACAGATGGAGTACCAAAATAGCCAAGACTACCCAGAGAACCCTCTTTTTGGAAAAAGAAAACAAAACATTACCTGATTAGAGAAACTGTGTGAAAGAAGGGTTTATTTTGGCTCACAGTTTGAGAGTATAATCTATCTTGTTGGAAAGTCATGGTGGCTGGAAGATGAGGTGACAGGTCATGGGGTTTGGGGTTTGGCAGTCAGGAAGCAGAGAGAAATAGACACTAGTATTCAGTTGTCTCCTTTCTCTCACATCCAGCACCTGCTCCTCATACTCACAGTGAGTCTTCCCTAATTTGTTGCCCAAAAGTTGTCACCTAGATGTTAAAGTTGACAATGGCTGTGGTGGTTTGAATATGCTTGGCCCAGGGAAAGCAGCACTATTATGGGGTGTAGCTTTGTTGAAGTAGGTATGACCTTTGTCTTAGTTTGGGTTTCATTGCTGTGAATAGACACCATGGCCTAGGCAACTCTTATCAGTGACATTTAATTGGGGCTGGCTTACAGTTTCAGAGGTTCAGTCCATTGTCATCATGGCAGGAAGCATGGCAGCCTCCAGTCAGGTATGGTTCTGAAGAAGGAGCTGAGAGTTCTACATCGTGATCTGAAAGCCACTAGGAGAGGACTGACTTCCAGGCAGATAGGAGGAGGGTCTCAAAGCCCACTCCCACAGTGACACGCTTCCTCCAACAAGGCCACACCTACTCATACAAGGAGTGTCATTCCCTGGGCCAAGCATACCCAAACCACAACCTTGTTGGAGGAAGTGTGTCACTGTTGGGGGTGGGCTTTGAGATCCTGTGCTTAAGCTCCACCCAGTGCATAAGAGTCCCCTCCTGGCTGCCTTGATCTAGGATCAAAATGTAGAACTCTCAACTCCTTCAGTACCATGTCATTATGGCAGGAAGCATGGCAAACTGCAGGCAGACATGGTGGAGCTTCCTTAGTTAGGGTTTCCATTGCTGTGAACAGACACCATGACCAAGGCAACTGTTATAAGAGAGAGCATTTAATTGGGCTGGCTTACTGTTTCAGGGGTTAAGCAAATTCTAAGGTTCTAACTGGAGTCACTGCTCTCAGATGACTGGAAACTTAAGCGATCAGTTCTCACTCACCAGATCTGGCTGCAGCACACGGCGGCCTTCAGGAAAAAGGCTCTGTCACTGCTGCCTCCATCTAAAATGACAGAGTCTGGGTCTTGAGCATAAGTCATTTCAGAGTCTTAGAGGAGGCTGAGGATACAAAACACAGGAATCCCGAGAAGAATTTTCAGGGCCAAGAACCCACTATGACCCTGACCCCGACAGACCCTGATCCTGACAACAACACTTTCGGGGCCTCTCTAGAAGATTCAAGAATTACAATTCCTTTTTTTTTTTTTTTTGACAAGATTTCTCTGTGTAGCACTGGCTGTCCTGGAACTCACTCTGTAGAATAAGCTGGCCTTGAACTCAGAAATCCGCCTGCCTCTGCCTCCCAAATGCTGGGATTAAAGACATGTGCCACCATTGCCCGGCTATTACAATTCCTTCTTCAACAGAGTTCCCAGGTGGAGAAGAGGAGTCTGATTTATTAGCTAGTGGCATTCATGAGCTTCTGGAAAGGCCCCTGTCTGCTGGGGTGGGAGGCAGATGGGCCTCTATCACAGACAACCTCAGAGGTTCTGCCACCAAGATCAACTTCCATCAGCTGTGCACCCTGAGCTTGGGGTCTCAGACCTGTCCCTGTCATACATGTTCAGGGCACATCCCATTCCTTGGTTCACACAGCGTAGAGTGGAATAGCCAATGACAAGGTCTTGGGTGCCACAGGAAGGAGCAGCAGCCACGGTGCCAACATGGCCTTCTCAGCACCTGTGAACTGAGGAGCAGTGGTGACCACTCAAGGCTCTGTGGCTGGGCATCAGCTCCTGTCTTCACTGTTCATGTGAATTGATAGTACTGGACCTGCCTCAGGATGGAGAAGGCAGGCAGGTACATGCTAAGCCTCAGTTCAAGTCCACATATAGCCGTGAGTCAAGAAAGAACTTAAAGCCCAGGCTAGACAGGCCGCTGCCATGGTGAGCCTGGTTGTCCTGTACCAGCTTTGGCTGCACTGAAAGATCTTCATCCATCCCCCAACTTCTTCCTTCCCCATGCCCTACCATGGCTGGGCAGAGCCCCATGTTCTGTCCCACCCTGCCTCTGCCCACCCACCTCACTGCTGTTTAGTTGAGGGGTTTCAAATGGATTTTCACTTAAGTGATTATATTTTGAAAAGAAATCTTACAGCAGCACTGGAAACGGAAAACAAGCTTCGAGGGCGGCAAATAGAAGGAATCCACACAAATAGAACAAAAACAAAACATGTTACGAAATCCCAGAAGCCCCGGAGACCACAGAGTGAAGCCCACACCCAGCAGTCCAGATCCACTTAAGCCAGAAGGAAACTGCAGGACCCAGTCACACCCCAGTCTCAGACTTAGTCAGACCCTGGAGTGCTGGGGACACTGGATTCTGACTCTAGTCACACCTTGATTCCAGATGTGACCTGAGTCCCAGACATACCTTGATTCTGGGTTCAGCCACACCTTTAATCCTGGGGTTATGGGTCCTGTTCAAATTTGGTTTCTAGGTCTTGCTCTCACCTTGATTCTGGGTCCAGTCACAGCATTAATCCAAGATGCTCTCAGATCTGGTACCTGAGCCCTGATTATACCTCCATTCCAGACTGACACCTGGCTTTTTGGATCAGTTACATCTGGTTTCTGAGTCAGGTGGTCATACCTGGTTTCTGGGTCTATCTAGACTCTGGGTGTTTTTCACAGGTTGGTTCTGGGAGGCACTGGACCATGCTTGGATTTTACTTGGCTACATTTTGGAGGAGAAGGAGAACCTGCCTCAAAGGTTCACTCACAAGGACAGCATCTTACACAATGCTGAAAACATCCTTCCTGTGCTCGGGGCAGCACTACAGAGGCCTACCTGTGAGGCTGTTATGTGTGGACATGAAATAATTGAATCTTGACCACAGTTCAGATGTGTCATGAAATCCTGCAAGACCCAGCTGCTGCAGGCTAAAGCCCATGCCCAGCAACTCAGATCTACTGAGAACAGGAAGAAATGCAAGGTCCTGTCACACCTGTCACACTCAGACCCTAGCTGTTGTGAGTGCTGGCACACTGAATTCTCAGTTCAGTTATGGGGACAGAGATCCCCACTCACACTTTCTACCCTGGATCCAGGGTCCCAGAAAGCCTGTTCTCGTTACGCAGTGCAGGAGAAAGAGACAGCTTAGCTTAGCACCACTCACCCAAGCTCTCTGCCTATCTCTTAGGCTCTCCCAGACCCCCTGCCTGTCTCTCATGCTTGCCCAGACATCCACACTCCACGCACTGAAGGCTTCTAAAAAAGCTCAGGCTTTACCTCAGTGATCTCTTCTTCCAGACGGACCTGTAAGGGCCTCATCCAACCATCAGTGAGTAGGCCTCAGTCACAGCTCCACTTCAATAGCAAGATGACTCCCACCCAAATGGTAGCTGGCAGT
Organism: Rhabdomys pumilio; assembly: GCA_030674055.1. Classification (NCBI taxonomy): domain Eukaryota; kingdom Metazoa; phylum Chordata; class Mammalia; order Rodentia; family Muridae; genus Rhabdomys; species Rhabdomys pumilio. The sequence continues at coordinate 3,662,362 of JANHMN010000011.1, forward strand.
TTTCCTGTTGTTCTCAGCAAAGCCATAGGACATCCAGCCTTCCCACTGGCCTAACTAGGAGAGATGGCCCCCACATGGCTCAGTCCTTAACCTGTGCAGGCCTTATCAGTGCCTTGGTTAACGTTCCTCTATCTCAAGCTCAGCAACCAGGAGAAGGTGCTCAGGATAAAGGTCAGACTTGGAAAAGGCCCTTCCTTAATTAAAAGACAGACTTGCCTCTCCCAAACTGATTCTTAGGCCTGGTAGATGTTGTTCAGGGAAATGCATACATCTCTCAGAGGTCCAGGGGCATGGAAAAACACTAACCACAGCCAGCACTTAGTCATACAAACCTTCAGACATCTCCAACAAGCTATTATCCCCTGGTTCTGGAGCCTGATCTACCCAACGGGTCCTGGGACTGGCCCATGTATTGCAGCCATCAAAGCCCAAACCCAGAAGCCTCTTGTAAGAACAGCGTTTGTATGTGGGGCCCCCTGGATGTGGCAGCTATCTCCAGGCAAGACCTGAGAATGAGGAGGGTCCAAGTGGAAGAAAGATAGGCAAGTCTCAAAACTTGGCCAGCCTGTGGCCAGGGTGGGCTCAGACACCCTCCCATCCATGGAGGCATGCCACCCGTGAGGAGGCCTCACCTCCCACTCTGTCCCTGTGACTCTCCATTGTCTGCTTGGCTGGATTTAGAGTAGCCTTGTGAGTTTTTATAAGAGGGGGCTGGAGAGATGGCTCTGGGGTTAAGATCATAATCCAGATTCAATGACCAGCCTCCACATGGAAGCTCACAGTCACCTGTAACTCCAGTCCAGGGGATCTGATGGTCCCTGAAGGGACCAGTACACCCATTCATGCAGGCATACGCACATATACATAAAATAATAATAAATCTTTCAAAAGCAAAGAGGACATGAAACCAGGAGGAGGATACGGGATAGGCTTTAGAAAAAGTTGGAGCAGGAAACGGAAGTGAGTATAATCAAATAGAGTATATACATATATGAAAGTCTCAAAGAGTAAATTTAGAATATATTTTAAAAAATAAAACAATGCAGGAAACAGCATTGTGGGATCTGTAAGTGCAGCTCCAGAGAGCTTAGCTGGGGAGGGAAGTCCTGCCTGCCTCCTCCAGTTCCTGTGCCATCGAGTGCACCCTCAAACTATGAGCCAAAATAAAACATTTCTTCTTTAAGTTGCTCTCCTCAGGTACTATGTCACAGCAACTGGAAAAGTAAAGCAGAAGACACCATGTTTCCAGGAATCCAAATCAACCTTGCCCCATGCACAGGTCCCACTCAGCCCTCTCTGCGTGTCTCCAGCCATGGTGTGTCCCTTGGGCCATACCTCCATCCTCCATCCCCCCATTCCCCCACCCCTTATCCCACTACCCCCAACCCCCAGCCCCACCTCACCCCCAAAGAGAGGAGGAGCCTCCAGGGTCACTGCAGGGTTCCTGCCACAGTTTGTCCAGTCCTGTGTGGTGACTGGCTCCTGTGAGCACTCCAGAGAGCCTAGACCCACAGGAACAGGGGTGGGAAAGACTGTGTGGGGTGGCAACTGGAAACTCCTTGTTTCTGAACTGGTGCTATAAGGAAATCCAACTGAAACTCCTCAGTTGGGAGGTGGTTATCCCCATACACAGAGTCAAGGCGAGACCTAGGCACAGCAGGGTGGTAGTCCTCATAGGAATCAGGGCCCAAAATGTCTGGATTTCCAGAGCCAGGGAAGCTGACTGTCATGGAGGGTCACAGAGTTCTGTGTCCAGTTGAGTAGACAGGTCAGGAGAGCCAAATCTTGGCTGCAAAGACCAGTCCTTGTACAAAGGACAAGAAACAGAGAACCACGCCCCTCACTCTGAGAGGGTGTCTCCCGTCCTTCTGGTCCGGCTTCCAGCACTGATGCTCTACCAGCTCCTGGTTTTCCATGTGCCTGTCACTCAGCTCTGCTCAGGCCCAGGCAGGCCGGAGACAGCACTCACATCACACCTTCCCCTCCCACACAGTTCTTTGGGATACTGTGGCCACTGCCAGCAAGGACCCCTGGGAAATCAGCTGATGGCAATAAACCTTCCTCAGATACCTTAGGGTCCCCAGTGTACCACTGTTCTCCCACATCCACCAGTCCACTGAGCTCTCATCCATCAGGTGCTGGGCCAGCCAACTGCTGCTTTCCCACAGCCTGTAGCCCACCCAAAGTTCAACCCTCAGCAGTGCCTCTCAGCACTTGCCTGGCTCCATTGCTGGGGCTGCAGCTCATCCAGCGTCATGGTCAGGAGTCAGGTACTGGCTGGGCTTGCCACCGCCAGCCTGACATTTCCAAATAGGCAATGCTTTGTCAGCAGGCAGAACACGCACTGTCAGCAGCTCCCCGGATACCAAATGCCAGTGTGGCTACCCAGGCATGGCAGGATGAGGCTGGGCTGGGCGTGGGTGCAAGAGCTGTGGACGGGAGTCCTGGGGCTACCCTGGGGAGAACGAGCTGATCTTTGCCAGCCAGCCAGCTCCAGTCTTTTCTGGCCAAAAGCCCGCAGATGCTCCCTCAAGTCCACTCTTCCCTCTCCCATGACAGGTGTCCACTGCAGTCCACACCACCCAACACCTCTCATTGGAGTGTACAGCCTGCTTCTCCCCGGTGCCTGCACTGCCTAAAAATCAAAGCCACAGTTACCCCAAGAGACTCAGCACGGGCTTCAGAGAGCATTTCCTACCACAATGCTGGGCCTGGCCTGGACAGCCAGCTGGGACTGGGAGAGCAGACAACAGCCACTCCTCAGGCCCAGGCAAGTCTATTGAAAGAAAATGTGGGTGGGACCAAGCCCCGCCCACAGCTCCACAGTTCCCTGGAGGGTCTCACCCACCAGCAGGTTGGCATTCAGGGTGGGGAAGCAAAGACAGTGACTGGAAGATGAAGTGTGAATGACTCACGGGTGTCACAGCCACACAACTCCTTGACTTTCAAGGAGGTTAGAATAGACTGAAGTCAGTCCTAGACTGTGGTAATTGCTCATAGCAGTGCGGGCCAATTAGCATGTGACTGAGGAAATGAAAACAAGACTTTTTTTCTCCTGTGGAAATACTTCAATACAAAATGTAGGAGGCTCTGCTGCTAAATGGAGTCTGCCTGTGAGGACACTATGCAGCAGACTCACTTGGGTCCCAGGACACGTGTCCCAGGAACATGACTCTGCCAGTACATGACCCCAGGAGGACATAAGCCTGGGAGGAAGTTCACTTTTACTCCAGCCCACGTGGACAGTGCCATCCAGCCTAGTAATTAACAGCCTTATTGTGCCCAGTGATATTATCAGCTGGGGCAAATGGGGTGGGGAGGTAAGATGGACAGGGACAGGTGGGGCAACTGGGGCAGCTGGGGAGGTGAGATGGGCAGGGCAGGTGGGGCAACTGGGGCAGCTGGGGAGGTGAGGCAGCTGGGGTGGGGAGGTGAGTTGAGCAGGGGTAGCTGAGGCAGGTATAGATGGTAGAGCAGGTGCTGCTGGGTAGCAAGTTAATACCTGAGAACACGAACTAGTGGAGAGGAAGCCTGGACCTGCAGAGCAGGTGCTGGGCCCTGTTCCTACTGTGTTTGGAGTGCAGCAGGGAAGATTGAGGCTTCTTGGTCCTTTACTCAGAGAGTCTCCTCTTCCCCTGTGCCTCTCGGGGACTCCAGCGCCTTCAGTAAGTCCTGACTAAGCACAGACTCCTATCAAAGGCTGTTCTTGACAATGCCCTACTTGTGGATTACTTCTCCACTTAGTAGGGCCTCATCTACCTCTGTACCCATAGAAAGGCACTGGGACTCTGGTGGTATAGTCCCCACAGCTGGTGGCCCTAGCACTCCCTTTGTACTTGTCTCTTCCTTGTGACACTCCAGACCTGGCAGAAGACTGACAGAAGCTAGCCAGGGCCCCTCAGCATACTGGGCATGTCACCTCTCTCTCTCTCTCTCTCTCTCTCTCTCTCTCTCTCTCTCTCTCTGCAATTCTGCAGCATCTTTGATCTGGTTACCATCGGCATCCCTGGGATGACAGTCACAACACATATATGAGAGGCTAAGCTACTGATCCCAACAGTTAGAACATAGGAGGACCACCTTCTTAGAGCTGATCCCTGACAGACAAGCGTACTGGGGCAGAACCCTGCCCAGCCTACCTGTTCTCAAAGTCAGTCCTTCTTGAAGGTCTTCCCAGGGCTGTGGATACCCACACTTGCTAACAGGGCTGCCAGGCCTAACTCAGGCCGATTGGTGGCTGATTGATGGGTAATTGTTTTACCTCTGAACAACCCAAGCCCCATAATTTCGAGGCATAAATCCCAGCCTGTCGGGCTTGGCTGACATGCAATGACACCCAGAATTAAACGGAAGCATAACAATTAACAGCCCATAAAAGTGTTTCTAACAGTGCTGGCACAGGAGTACTACAACAGGCAGCCGCCTCCATCCCCTGGTGGGGCTCACACAGAGGCTGAGTCCAGGAGGGAAGCGCTGCTCACTCCTCTCCCCTACAGCTCCCACTCCTAGGATAAAACCACACCCTGGATCCAGCACTACCCAGGCCCATATCCTGCCTAGGCTCAGCTCCTGATATGACAGGCACTATAAGAGGACCCTTTACTCTCCCCAGGCTTTTGGAGGTCACTAGTGAGCATGTGCAGCCATATGCAGAACTAGAAGTCAAGAGCCAAACTCTAGCGGCCCACAATGTTCTACCCAGTCATTACCACAGCACCGGCTACCCTACCCTGCCCTTGTTCCCAGTGTCACCGTGTCCAAACAGGCTCTCGTACTCAGCCTCACGCCAGGGTCATTTTGGAGAAAGACACAGTGAGAGAGGGCAGCAGGCTGTCCTCGTGTCTCTGACTCCTATGTGCTCCACGATCAGGACCACATGGAGGCCTACAGGGTCCAGAGCTCTTTTAGAGGAGGTGCAGCCCACTCCTGCCCCCGCCCTTGACCTCTTGACCTCTCTAGCACCTACCCTCAGGGTTGCTAAACTCAGGAGCCTCAGGCCTGGCCAGCAGTGAGGACAAAGGTTCCTCCTCCCAGATCCCCACAGGGCCTCCAGCTTGGGAGCTGAGCTGGCGAGCAAAGCCTCTGAGAAGTGAGGAAACATGACTGACCCCAGTAGCTCCTGCCTCTGACTCTGAAGTCCCCACAGTAGGGGGTTCAGCCATTCCTGTGCACTGTGGACAAGGACAGAGCTGGGACCTTCTGAGGGCCAGCTTGAGGCCTTACAAGTCAGTATCTGCTTTCCTGACAGCACTCTTGACCCTGCAGCCAAGTGACCACGGCTGACCAGCCCTCATCATAACGGACACCCAGCTTTGCCCACTCAGTGACTCTCCAGTATCTTTAAACAGATCACCCCAGCCGCCTCAGCTCAGCCTGTGAGGACAAAGCCAGAGGAATCTAGAGGAGCCTTGCCAGCCAGTTCCAAGGGCATCATGGTGGCACATAGGTGTCCACTGTCCCCACCATGCACAAGTCACAGAGCCTCCCAGGTCCCCTCTCCATCCTGGAGGATCCTGAAACATAGGAGTGAGGCTTCAGACCCGTGGGCACCACACTGCAGACTCTCACTGCCTTGGCATAGCACCACGCTGAGCTCAGCTTAGCAAACACCTCGGCCCAGTGTTGAGCAGTACACAGCAGCCGACTAGCTTTATCAGTACCGACTCTGTTGTGAAACTCTGGAATTGTGACTTTGCTTTTCTACTAACAGTGCTGCTAGAATCCTGCTCCAGAATATTCTGAGTCTTCTCAGGAGAAGAACTGCTATAGGGTGCAGGGCAGACATAAGACTCCCCAATACCTCTCTCCTGGAGTAATTTCAGGGAATCTCTGAGAGCCAGCCATCGGGAAGAAGCAGGTGGAAGGTGTTCTGGGCAAGGGGCCATGTGAGCAGGGGCAGGACCCTGTGAGCAGGGGCAGGACCCTGTGAGCAGGGGCAGGACCCTGTGAGCAGGGGCAGGACCCTGTGAGCAGAAGCAGGACCCCACAAGCTGGGGCAAGTGCTGAAAGTCATGGAAGAAGAACAGACATGGAGGCCAGAGCTGGAAGCACAGAGCTGCCTCTCAACAGGGGACACATTGCAGATGAGTGGAAGGGATGCCCAGTGGTCATGAGAACCTCTGGGGAAAACCTGCATTCTTGGAGAGGCACCCAGCATGGAGTTCCAGGCTGACTTTGAGGAGAGTACACCTGGGGAGGCCATGTGCCCTGTTCCAGTCTCTGGGCTCAGCCCTCCCCCTAGGCACCCTGACAGAGGCTGAACTGCATTGGGAATTCAGGGCAGGTCCAGCCTGTGCACTGTGTTGGAGAAATGCAACACAATTAATTAGCCCCTAAAAAAAAGTGCTTGAAGTGTTTATTGCAGGACGGCGCTCCTGGTTTTATAAGCAGATGGGGAAATAAAGCGGTAGGGATGACAAGCCAGGAACAGCTGCACAGGGACCCGGAACCTAATTCATAATTCAGCAGACTAATCAGAGAACATCTTCTGCAAGCACCGTAATGAAGGGACGTGAGGCTGCAACCGATGAGGTGCTCCCACGGTGCCCACCACACCCTCGTGCCCTCCTCTGCACAGCCAGACCTTAGGCAGCACATACCTTCTGCCCTGGGCCTAAAGCAGCCTCCTAGATCCTCTGGGCCTCAGAGAACTGGAGCCCAGCAGCACGGAAGGGTCCTCTTGCAACATTGCAAACACAAGCTCATTTTTCAGGAGAAAACTAATGAAGAACAAGGCTGAGCCTATGACAGTTTCTGATGGGTACACAGACCCACAGGAGTCCTTATCTGGGGTCCTCTAGGCTAAACCGCAGCATCTCCCTTGTACCACCTTATGAACCGAAGCCTCCCTCCCTAGAGGCTGGGAGGGAGGAGGAAAACAAAGTGGTGCTGAGGGTCTGTAAGGAGGGTGAGTGGGAGCTTCTCCACTGAGCACAGAGGGGGTCTAAAGAGGCAGAGGCTGGGGACTGGAATGCAGACAGGGCAGCTCTTGCGCCCTGAGTGGGAGACCTAGAATAATTGGACATAAAAATTCACATGCATTTTATGAATCTTCCAGCTCCGACAGGAGCCCAGCACTCTCAGCGGTTGTGGACTGTAAAACGTGTGGGATGAAATATTTGTGACAGCTGTAAAGTCCTTGTTTTCTCCTCGGCTGCTGTTGAAACAATGGGAGACAGAGGGTGGGCCCTGAGCCTCCCTCAGCCTGCCGGTCTGGGCCTGTGTGACTGTGTGAGCCGCCCAACCCCAACTGCTCTCAGGGCATAATGTCTCTCCACGATGACAGTCGTGAAGAAGGCTTGGTCAACATGTAAGGGACCACTCACATTGTGGGGTGTCCTGAGGAGGATTTCAGGGGCTCTATGGAGTCAGACTTAGCACACTGTCACCAACCTTTCTGACTCACCGACACTAGAAGAGGTCTGACTCGGGACAGAAATAGAGCTTGAGTCAGACCCCAGCCTTTGTTGTACCCTCAGAACTGCCCAACAAAGGCCCTTCTCTCAGACGCAGAGCCTCAGCACATGGTTGTCTCCTCATAAGCTTTGAGGGTGCAGCCAGGAAGAGAGAAAGTAGTGCTGATGACCAGGTCACCACTGCCTGAGGGTTGGAGCCCAGGAAGGATAGAGAAGTACTTCTGCTATCCACGCTATCTGCAGGGTGCAAGGAACCTGTGAGGGCACGCAGTCTGTTTGTGCACAACCTTGGCCTGAAGGCTACAGAGACCCAGCAGCTCCTTCTCTGCATGGCCTACCTACCTCACGTAGTCACGTGGGCTGAGGACAAGAAGCAGAGGGCAGGATTTATGTTTGGGATACTGAAGGTCACTGCCATCTGTGGCCTTGGGTCCAAGGGAATGAAGGCTTCTGGCACAGATTCACCTTCAGTGGCCCTGTGTCACCTCTCTAGGACAGGCTCAGTACAGGTGCTGCAGTGCGGGGGTGAAGAGCAGAGCCATCTGGGGATCAAATAGGACGGTCAGCCAAGTGTCCCAGAACAACAATGTCTTAGTCGAGGTCGCCCTACCTAATGTTGATGGGAGCTTAATAAACTTGGGGCTCACTACTTCCTCCCAAGAGGTCAGGGTGTGAGAAAAAAAAAAACAAACCAGACTCTCATGACACATGGTGGCCCCAACTGAGGCAAGCAGAAGAGATTTGGAGATTAGTAAGCAAGTTGACCGTGACCCAGCACTTTGTCACAATTTCCAGACACCTTCCCAGTGACCCCCCAGCCAGCCCCCTCTCACCTTCACACTGCCCACCGACGCTCCCTTTGGCCCCCCTCCCACCCTCTGTTGCAAAGGGAAATCCTCCTGCCCAAGGTCCCCTAGCTTATGTACTGTGGCATGATGACAGGAAGCCAGTGTCCCAGCTCTGGGGCCACACTCCCAGGGAAGCACCAGGGTATGTGCACACTGAGGTCCATACCTGCCGTCTGTACTGGCCCATTGTGAGAAATAACACAGCCAGGCTGTGGCCCAGGAGGCAAGGAGGTTGCACTCCCATCCCCCATTAAGCCCTATCATGTACTATTCATAACTGGACATTCAAGCACAGAGAGTTCCATGTGCCACCTGGGTATGAGAGGACACATGTGACACATGGCATAGCCCCAGGAAGACAGAGCTTTAGGACAGCTGGAACCTGTCATCTTGGTCCTGATCAAGTTGCACCCATCTGCCCTCAGTGGATGGCACTGTGGGCAGAGCCACTCTGGGAGGACCCTTCCTTACACTCAGCCCTCCATGCCATCTGGCCTAAGAAGTCTCAGTGGAGAGTCTCATGCCCAGACTTAGTCTTTGTAACTATAGCTGCTGAACTATAGCATCTCAGAGTGCAGTGGCCTAAGCAGGGCTTTAGGGACGTGGCCTCCTCCAGGTAGGAGTGCAGCACACCCTTGCCTCCTACAAATGCCAAGCCAAGTTGTATTCTGAATCATCTGGAGGTTGTAGGATCCATTACCTTCTCCTAAGAAGGTATTAGCTTGTTGTAACTGGACAGGACACTGGGGTACAAAAGGGCCACAGTGAACCAAAGATAGGGACATAAGCAAGCAGGAGAAAACAGGGCCCAACGGCTTAATGTCCACCCCAGCTTTGAGGTTCCAGTACAGACAGGTTTTGCCTGGGCCCACAGCAAGCACCAGCTTGAAACAGTCTCTGAGCAGGATTCTCCTGCCTGGAGGGTGGGCAGCACAGTATGGAAAGCTGACAGAGTCAAATACCTGCCAGAACAAAGGAAGGGCCTTCAAAGGTGGTTAGCCCTCTACTCCAAGGGACTGACTCAGGACTCTGGGTGGCCAACCAACTAGAACCACCTCTTGGCTCCTAAGGGCCAGAAGGGGCAACCTAATCTCTGGCTACCATGCAGGGTGGGATGCTATGCCCCCAACCCCAGTCAGCTCCCTGCACATACCCCAACCAGGAGCTGCTGATTGATGAGGAACCCAGGGTTATATAGCATGGCTCCTGTGCTTGCTGCCACCCAAGGGTCCTCTCCCAGCCTCGACAGCAAGTGGAGAGCTACTTCCAGCCTCATAGTACCCCAAGGCAAGGCACTGGACAGCTCAGTTCGGGACTGGAGGGCCTTTCTTGCTTATCTCTAATTTCTGCAATTTCAAACTTTTCTGAAGGTGGTGTGGTTTTTCTCACGGAATCAGAATGGTCAGCACCAGCAGGAGCCACCAGGTGGAGACCCAGAAGCCAAAGGGGCCTTGCAGGCTCATAGTCCTTGGCTACTAGTCTGCTGAGGGCCCCCAAGGGAGCCCCATGTCCTTATGCAGTCACACTTGGGCTGTGCCATCCCCTGGGTGCATTTGCGTCCCTCCTTGGGGATGTGACAAGCTCATTCTACTGCTGCTGTGATGGTTGCATTAACTTGTATCTAATGGGACATCCAGCTATTGGACATGGAGGAACTGCAGTTTAATTAGGCACTGGAAAGCAGTACATTAATTAAAATAGCAAAAGACTCAGCACAACACAGACCTACCTGAAAGGAGAGCTGAGCTTAGGAGCAGAGGGGAGGCCCTCAGCATCACCTGTGTCATCTGGGGGTCTGTGTCTATAGCAGTCAGCACAGCAGTTACCAACAGCTTCTGCAACAGGTAGGTAGGACAAAGCCTTCCTTGTTCCCTTCATCTACCTACACAGAGAAAGCTGCCCCGAGGTGCACAAGGGCCCAGAAGCAGCTGGAGACTGCAGTGAAGGACAAAGGTCACAAGAGATAAGACAAGAAAGGCCTCAAAGCCAGAGGTGCCACAGCGGGCCTTGCAGGGAAGGATCCCTGCTCCCATCTGTCCTCTGTACCTGGTTCTCTTTAGACCCACTGAGCTCTTGTCCCTCCATGATAATGGGCAAACAAAACTCACCCAAGGTTCTAATATTTGCAGCATCTGGAGAAAATTCTTATGTAGCTTTAAGAGCAAGTGACCTGGCCTATGGGTGTTAAGCTCTGCTATTCCTGAACTACGGCACCCTTCCTCCCAGCTGTGCCACCTCCGCTGCCGCTGAACTGTAACTGAGGGAACTGACCCAAAGGTTACTTCATACACAGTGGTTACTAACAGTGGCTACTCACTGGGTCCCCAAAGTCTACAGGAACAGAGGGCCACTACCACCTTGAGCTGTTTCCTCCTTCAGGAGCTTCCTCAAGGCTGTTGGGGTCCTACAACCCTGGTAAGCCTGGGGCTGGCAGGCATGGTCACCACTGCAGCCTCTAGACAGGTTCAACCACACAGTGGCAGGGAGACCCGTGGAGCATACTTGACATCAGCCACCCTCAGACTCACATGTCAGGAACACTGCCAACAGCTGGGCAGTGGGACATCCAGCACAAGGAGGCTGAGGCGAGATCAGCTCAAGGCCATCTTCAGCTGCATAGCAAGTTCAAAGCCAGACGGGGCAGTGAAGAGCTGTCAAAAGCAAGAATGCCACCAAGCTCCCAGCACTTCAGGGGGGTGGGGGACTTCCAGCCTTTTCTGCAAAGCCCTAGGTCTCAGCTAGGAGGTAGTCGCTCAGGACACTGGCCAGCCTCAAGGTTTGGCAAATCCCCTACACTCCCTATGCTAGGGCAAACATGGATGCTGTGGTATGGGCACTTCCCAAGAAGATATTTTCTCCATCAGCGGAGGCAACAATCAATGTTGTGTGAGTAATTTGAGATTGATTTTAATTAAGTCTTAGGAGTTTTGCAGCTCTGCCCTGTGGAGATCTCCTCTTGGTCAGCTACAAAGGGATGGTGAGAACTGAATTCTTCCCACCAAGGCTTCTTGGGACCGGATCTAGAACTTTCCCACAGTCCCCAGGAGGGTCCATGTCCTCAGGCCCAACGAGACGGGAACCTCTGCACCAGCGGTTGGGTTAGGGTCTGGGATTAGCTGCTCCCGAGAGAAATTGCCTGAGGGAGGACTTGTCCCTGGGACAGAGCTGCCCACCAAGACGTTCCTTGGAGGCATCTGGAACATTGCCACATCTGTTCCCTTCTGTCACTCTTGGGGCCACCAGGGACTTGCTGTTCAAATCCCTCCTGCCTGAACCTTGCACTGTAACCTTCTCTGAACCTCCCCCCCCCCCCCGCTTCATGCCCCCCCAGCTTCATGCCCCCCCAGCACAGCCCTGATCTCAGTTATCACAGCTGAGCAGCGATAGGCTGAGGAGGGAATCATGGACTCTTTCCTTCCCAGCTCTCAGCTGTCCTTGGGGTCTAGTATGCAGGCAGTTGCTCTCCCACCTACTCCTGTCTTCTCATGTTGCTCCTAGGAGCCTTGATGGTCTCTGACCCCATATGCAGGCAGCACTGCCTCACACATGAGTGTCCCTCTCCCCACAGCTGGAGGGCTCAGTTAATGACATGGAGGAGAAGGTTGTTAGCCGAAATGTGTTATTAATGAGGAGGTCTAACTAGGCAGGCCACTAAATCACTTAGCCTCACCAGATCCCTGGGGAAGAGTGTGGGGGAGGCGTCAGGACTTTGGAGGGAATGCTGGGATGCAGGGTAGGCCTGGGCACAACCTCATTCAGCAGTAATATGGTGGTTATGAGGGAGCAGCCACCTGACTGGCTGAGTTTAGGACCCTTGGTAACTTAAGCCTCAGTACCTATGATGGTGGCTCCTCTCTTTACAGACAGAAAGCAAAGCACATGGTAGGAGCATCCAAATCCCTCCTGCCTGAACCTTGCACTGGAGACTTTTTTGAACCTCTCCTCCCAGCTTCATGCTCCCAGCATAGTCCTGACCTCAATCTAGATGGTGCCAATCTAGAGCAAGAACTAGGACCAGGTCTCTTCCCAGCCTCTGGGTGGGGGATACCCCAGGTCCCCAGCAGACGGCAGAGGCTCATCTGCCTGTCGGTCTTGTGCAAGGGAAAATGGAGAGTGGAACCACTATGCCACCCACAGGCTCAGAGCCAAGGGTACTGGGAACTCTAGGAGAAGGACATCTGCACATGGGGTGGGGCCATCAGAAGCTTCATGAGCAGTCAGGCTCCAGGGAGCCAGCATCCCTCCCACCACCTCCTCTGAGCCCCAGACCCTGGAACTGAGCCATTGCTGATGAGGGAATACTGGCTGAAATGATTCCTGCCAAGGATGCCAGGGCCTGAATTTGAGGCAGGAGGATCAGGAGCCAAGTGCTAGAGAGACCTAGGATTCATCTTCTAAACGTTGGGTAGCTCTGACCCCCTCAGGCCTACTTATCCATCCATGTGTGACCTCATATGTGGCAGAGAAAAAGAACTGGTGTTTCAACCAAATGGTGAGTCTGGGCCAGGCTTATGCCCATACTGTCTTGCTTGTGGAAACTATCTGTGCTGAAAGACAATGTCACCAGCCCAGGCCCTCTATTTCTCCAGCAGTGTCTTTTCTGCTTTGAAAAAAAATTAAACCCTGAAAAAATAGGCTTGCAAGGGCAGCCTAGCCTCCTCTCCGTCTACCCTGGTGTGCCCATCACAAGGTACCAGGGTTGCCCCACAGCTTCCATTGCTACAGCAGTGATGGCCTCTGAGCTAGAGAGGAGGTGTTGTAGACCTTTGCCATCAGGGGCTGTTTCCTGATGAATCTTTACAGTAGGGGTGATGGCTGGAACAGGGACCATAAGTATCCTTCCTGGTGCGTGGGGACATGGAGGCTCCCTTCCCAGGGGACAGTCTCTTCTTTGAAATTGGAATGAGCTTCTACACCTACCTCTTGATTTTCCCATCTGTGACTCTGCCCAAGTTGTCATTACTGCTCTGTCGGAACAGTGCCATGGCTTCTGGGATACCCTGCTCACACTTTATGTGAATACTAATGGAGCCATCTTGAGTTAGATCCCAGGAGGACTGAAGAGTTGGCTCTTGGTGGTCCAGAAGCCACGCACCATTCACCTTCTCCACTCTGAGGCATCATAGGTAAGCACCCAGTGTCACTGGCGTATAAAGTCTGGTCCCTTAATCCCCATGTCGAGAGCTAGCCAGTCAATTCTGGATCCATAATGACACTAGTTACAGACAGTGGCTTTCAGTCCTTTTGGAAGTATGGTGACTAGGGATGGCCCTGCTCAGAGTCTGGTGGGAGAGGGGATTGAAGGGATTGACTTCACAGCAATGTCTGACCAGCCAGGGCAAGAGAGACTCTCCTGCATGAGGAGCTCCATATCCCAGATTCTATCCCTAAATGGGCTCCTGGAAGACTCCAAGACATTGTCCAGGGTTGGCAGAAGCAGCAGAGACAAAGTACAGGGTACACGCCCTCTAACTGGAGCTGCCCTCCCCCTCCCCTAGCACGTGAAAGCTTCCAATGGATCAACACACAGGCTACAAGCTCATAGGAGCAGGGCAACACTGGGCAACTGTTGACATGTTAGTGAGAAATGGTGGGTGGAATGGCCCGGGGACAGCTCTTAGAGAATGGCAGGAATTAGAAGGGTTATGCCAGTAGGAGGACCAGGGAGCAGCCGTGAATGTCTGAAGATGAACCATTCTATTAGCCTTGACATTCAAGATGCCCGTAAGGATTCATTGAGCCTACCCATGGCCACATACAGTCAAGAAAGACAAGGAAAGAAAGACACAGGCTTCACCAAATAGCTAAAAACTAACTTTCTGGGCACAGGTGTGCTATCTCACCCTCCAGGTGTGAATCACAGCTAACCCTGGCTTATGGCCTAGAAGCAAATGTGGCCAGGAAGCCATCTCAGCACACAGCAGCACCAAGTTGCCCGCACTGCGCAGAGTGTTAGCAACTCTGATAGGCATTCATTTAACTTTCTCTTTATTATAATTACTTAGAAAACTATTAACTGCAGTTATTAATCATTGAGTAATTATTACCTGCTCTCGTATTAATTATCTGGACACCGGGAATGTCACCAAGATTTAAGATTTTTAATTGTTAATAATATTTCCCAAACACAAGAGAAATTTAGTGCAGCTCAGGTATAGTAGGGTAGTGCCACCTGAATGAGTGTCTACATGGCTGAGTCCCCAGTTTTTGGCCCCAGCAGGGTTCTGGGGTACCTGAACCCTAGTGCCAGTCCCTTCCTTGGAACCTGAAGTCCTCCACTCCCCAGAACTCTGTTGTACTCAGGCACCTGGGCCCAGTGCAAGCCAGAGTGAGAGACAACAAAATGCCCATCACTGGAGCGGTGCCATCCACAGCCCTGCTGTCCCAGTCCCCAGTGTCCCCCAGCACAGACATGACTTCCAGGGCTGCCCAGCTCTGTGTGCCCAGGCCAGCACTGCAAGATTAGGGCACACTGTGCCAGCAGCCTATGGGCTGAGAAGCCCAGAGGGACATTCAGCACCAAGAGGAGACATTGGCTTGATAGCAGTGGCTTACCACCACAGGAGGTCCAGTCACCTGCTCACTTTCCCCTGTCCCCCTTGAGATGACTCAGAAAGGACCCCATGACATCAGTCCACAACACAACTGGTGGCCATCCAAGAGTGTCCTGGCCCTCTGGCCCCAATGGCCTACTATCTATGAGCACTGTCTAACAGAAGAGTAAAGCTCAGGGCCAGCAGTGGGGCTCTGAGTGCCTTCCCATGTGAGCTCGTGCAATGAAGGCTCAAGGGATAACTGGGCCCCTCCCCAGGATCCTATCCTTCTGGAGAATCCATGAAGGTGATAAACCCAGCCAACGGGTGCAGGGCAGTCAAAGAAATCAGACTGCTTTGGCCCATTCCTCACCCACAACTTCTGCTCCAACCTGGTCAGTGACAGAAGCTGGGTCAGAGCTGCCAGGCATGGTTTCACATGCTCGTAATTCCAGCACTCAGGAGTCTGAGGCACGAGGATTGCTGCAAGTTTGAGATTAGCCTCAGCTACATAGTGAAGGCCTAGGCTAGGCTACAGATTGATTGATACCTGTCTCAAAGGAAGAAGGAAAAAGAAAAGGGAGGAAGAGAAAGAGGAGAAGACAGAGGAGGAGGAAGAGGAGGAAGGAGAGGAAGAGCAGAAGCTCATTAGACTGAGGCAGAAGGAACATGGAATGTCTCTCATAGTCAGTTTTTGTCCTGTGTCCTCCTCGCTTTACCTCCTCCCAGGAATGGCTCTATTACACACCTGTCAACTGCAGTGTCATGGAGGCTCCTGTACAGGAGCGACCGCAAGCCTCAAACTGAGCATGGACTTGTCAACATGGAGGTATGATGGGAAGAAGAGGGGGTGCTGATCACTCTAAGTTGGTGGTGGTAAGGGAAATGGGAGTAGGGATGGTAGGGATGGTGGTGGTGACCGTGATGGCTACGATACAAGTAGAGGTGACTGAAGTGGTGGAGGAAATGGTAGTGACAGAGGTGGGGGTGTAATGGTGGTGACAGTAGATGCTGTCGTAGTGGAGGTGGTGGTGACAGCAGTCGATGGTGCCGTGGTGCCGATGATTTAGTGGTGGTACTGATGGTGATGGGCCGATGCCAATGATGGTGGTGGTGATAGAATGGTGACAATCAAGGTGAGCTGAGTGTGGTGGTGAATGAAATTAAGCCTAGAATTTAGGAGGCAGAGGCAGGATGATCTCTGTATGTTCGAGGTCAGCCTGATCTACATAGTGAGTTCCAGGACAGCCAGGGCTGCACAGTGACACTATATCTAACAGCAGTAGCAGCAAAAAGTGATGGTGGAGGTTGTGGTGGGAAGGATGGTAACAGACGAGGTGGTGATGGTGGTGGTGATGCAGGCAGAGATCGCTGTGATGGTGAGGATGGTGATGATGGTGATGACCGTGGAGGTCAGGGCAGTGGTGGAAGGGATGGAGGTTGCATGGTGAGGCAGGGCATGTTCATGGCCACGGCTGTCATGGTAAAGATGGATTCACCAAAGACCCAGCATCCCAGACAAGTGCATCCTCTGCCTCCCAGCATGGCTCAGCCGGCCTTCTCCTGTCTTACTGTCTGCTCCTGCAGGGAGGGCGAGAAGAGCTCTGACAGATTGTGACAGGGCAGTTAGTGTGTCTTGAGCTTAAGAAGAACATTTAATTTGGTTAAAAGTAAATAAGCACACTTATTGGAAAGAGAAGATAAGCTGGCCCTCACTGCCGTGAACAGAAGTAACTACCCTGGGAAGGTCCCTTTCGGGACATGGGAGCCATCCCTCCTGTCCCTCTTGTCAGGCTCACTGGAAGCTGGCAGTCAAACTTTGCAGGGAGCCAGTGGTAGTAGACACCTTTAATCCAGTACCCAGAGACAGGCAGATCTCTGAGTTGGAGGCTAGCCTGGTCTACAGAGCAAGTTCCAGGACAGCCAGGACTACACAGAAAAACTGTCTAAAAACAAGACAAAATCCATTTGCCTAAGCAGCCTTAGAGGACTGACATCCTTGAGAGGCATGGCACACACTCACAATGATGCCCATAGTAACCTACTCTTGCTCATTGCCAGTGTGGCCCCAGATAAAACCCGGGCATCTCTGAGCCTGTGACATGGATGATGACAGCAACTATTCCAGGTTGGGGATGGAGGGAGAATTGGTGGTAATGTCTGTGTCTCTGAGTCTCTATGGAGAGGCATGTCATTCTTCCCCAGACCTGGACCCAAGCCCACATGCTTCTCCCTGCCTACCTGGAGGTAGCTTCATGTCTCCATGCCCCCTGATAGTATGACGACAAAGCCCACGAAAGCAGGCTGGAGGCAGGGTACGCTCCTGTAGAACTGAACCTGCCACTGGATTAAGGGAGCTAGAGCCAGAGCAGCCTGGAGACCAGGCAGGAGGACCCAAAAGAAGTGTACCCAGTCCACCCTCAGCTTAAGACTCCAGGTCCTGCTGTAGCATGTCCAGGGCTCTACCCTGGATCCAACTGAGGAGCCTTGGGTTCCCAGTGAGACCCAGCAGCCCCAGCAGCCTGGAGTCTCAAATGTGCCTTCCCTGGCATGCTCTGTCAGACTACCCTGTGCATTCCCTCCTGTCTTCTCTCCTGACTACACTGTTCCCTCCTCTAGCCACAAGGTCATCAAGAGATTTGGACTTCCATAGATGACTGAGCCCTGACCCCTGGGTGGCACAGGCTCAGCCTCAATGAGTGCCTGCCCACTGAGTGTGATGAGTGGCCTGGAGCGGCTGTAGTAATTAGTGTGAACGTGCCTCATTTGCCAGGGAGGAAAATCCCATCTTGGGAACACACGTCAGATGCAAGTTCAATTTTACCCAAGAGGCCATAAAACCCCTTTTCCAATCACCTGGTACTGTTGGCTGCCAGCAATGGTAATCCTGGAGACATTATTTAGAGCTGAGACGTCACTTGGGGGTGCAGATATCAGGTTCCAGCCCCTCCCTGAGGAGCCCCTGGTTGCTCCCGCAGAGGACCCAGAAGATAGATGACTGACATTCTCCAGAGGGGGGCTCACTGGCAGGTGGGGAGACCGAGAACCCAGATGGCTGCAGGGACTGCCATACATGGGGTAGTTTGGCCCCACTGGTCTATAGACATTGTCCTTCTGGTCCTTAATCGCCAGCCTGCACCATCCTCCCTCCAAGATTGGTGCCATCTTCCAGCCATCATTAAAAATCCTTTCCTTGATTACTGGGGTAACAATGAAAACACGTAATTGAATCTTCAAGAAATTACCATTTTTATAACTCGTGCCTAGTTCCTGAGATAAATTAAACATCTCTCTCATATTGCAAGCAGCTTCTGGCACACGAACGAGGGACTGATCGTACCCTTTATCACTGATACAGGCTTCAGTGAGACGATGCTGCCTCCTGGGAGGCCTGGCGGCTTCTCCTGGCTAGTGAGACAGCCACCAGCCAGCCACAGGATGGGTGGATTGTGGGGTAGCTAGCTCCTCAGCTGTCTGGTTGGGTGAGGTTGTTGGGGGTGGGCAGCAGGAGGACATTGTAGCCCATGCTCCCTCCAAAACACAAGGGCTCTGGCCCAGAAGCTTTCTAAGGAGGATGGCCCAGGGAACTGGAGGAAGTGAGGTGGGGGATCCAGGCAGAGGTGGGAGCCGCAGGTAGGAGAGCAGTACGTTGAGGAGGACGGCGAGGACGGCGAGCAAGATGTGTGTGAGCGGTGAGGAACGGGGCTAGAAAGCAGGGACTGAGAAGGTGGAAGAGGCTCACACACAGCATAACAAGACCAGAATTTACTCTCATACCTTCCCTTTGGTTAAGGGCAGCCAGGCACACCTGGCCCAGATGTCTCAAAGTCAACTAAGAGGCTGCTGAGGGTGCTCCCACCCACTCAGGAGAGGATAGGTGGACTCGGTGGAGTGCTCCCACTCAGGAGAGGGCAGATGGACTAGGTGGGGTGCTCCCACTCAGGAGTGGTCAGGTGGACTAGGTGGTGTGCTCCCACTCAGGAGTGGCCAGGTGGACTAGGTGGGGTGCTCCCACTCAGACAAGGGAATGTAAACTGGGTGGAGGTGAGGAAGTAGGTGCTTAGCGGATTGTTGAGAGGGCTTGCAGCAGTGGTGGGCACTGTGCTGGAGGGTAAACTTGCACAACTCTTGCTGGCTGAGGGAAGAGAGGCCATAGGCTCCAGACTCAGGATAAATTTTATCCACTTGCCAGCTGTGCTCAACAGAACCAGCTTTAAATTGGGGCAAATAGAGAGAAGCCCCCCAGAGGCAAGAGAGGAGGCAAGGGCCACGGCATGGACAGATGGTTTGCTATCTCGGCTTAAAGAGCAGCCTCCCATCTTGGCCATCCAGACAGACTCTCAAAGGCTGGAGTCACCAGGAGCATGGAACTCTCACTAGGAAGGCTGTGCTTCCTCCGGTGCAGTGGGCAGGGAGGCCTTTAGGTAGTGCCCTCTGGTGGAAAAGGTGGGACGTGCAACAGGGAGTTACCATATAGGTAGCACTCTGAGAAGCTGGTTGTGCCAAGCTAGCAAATGTGCCTCCCGTCCATCACCCTCTCTTTACTCAGGGCTTCCTCATCTTGACAAAACTCTGTCACCCAAAGGCTCACCTGGAGGCTCTGAAGGAGTCTCATGGTCAGATGACAGCGTGCAGCCTGTCCACTTCCTGTCACTAACACCATGCTGGGATGAGGAGCGATGACAGCACCACATCATAGGGCACAAATATCCTAGAGTCCATGGATGGCAGGGACAATTTACTTGGAGACAAAGATGGGCTTGCTTTATACTCCCACCCCATGTCAGGAGGACAAAGCCCAGACTTTTGGCCCGGCCCTATGGATTGGGGTAAAGTCTTGCCCAGAACCTGAAGACATCAGCCAAGGCCTGGTCACCTAGGCTGAGAGGGCCAAGGCTGAAAGTCCTAATAAAGGGCAGGAAAATGTCAGGTTAGGCTCTGGGCTCTACACTAAATCTCCTCCACAAAGGCCTGTCCCCAGCCTACAAGTAAACACGTATATGCCTTGAGGCCTTGTCAGACACAGCTTTGAGCACTATGTGCTCACTCCAGGCCCAGCCTCCAGGTTCTCTAAGCCAGACCAAAGGCAGAGTCCTGGCACTGGGTGCCACTGGCAGGTGGTCCCCACCCTCCTAGTGAACAGCTTGGAGCCCCTGGGCTACTCTCAGCCAATGTGTCAAAGATCTGGTATTGCAGCCGTCCCATATGCTGGCCAGGACCATCCTGCCCTGCCCTGATCACATAGCTCTGGGATCCTTATCCTAGCTGTGACTGCCCTGTGACAGATGGAACACTGCTGCACAGTGCTGGGAAAGTCTAGGATAATTTGCTTCAAACTAAGCTTTCCTCCCAGAGCTTTAACCTCTGGAACTGAGAATTCTCCATAGACCTCAGGGACCCAGCCCACCTAGTGCCCCCTTTGCGGGGCTAAGACATGGAGACAGGATCTCACTGTGCTAAGCAGTAGGGAATGAGCAGCCTCAAGCCAGTGAGAGCTGTGCCCACAATGCTACCCCTCATGAAAACCACAGATCCAAGTGGGGCTGGATGCTTTGTGCCTGCTCTGTTGCTTCCCTGGCACAAGTTTCGGCCTGGTGGACTCTTCAATTTCTTCCTAGCCTGTCTGCCCTGGTGCTGGATCCCAAACATCTGTGTCTGGTGCAGGGTTGAGGCACCATCTGGTGACAAGTCTAAGAACTGCATTCTATTCCTGCTCTGCCTGTCACCAGCATTGGAGCCAGGGGCCTGCTTTTGGCAGCTTAAAATGGCCTTTCATTTTTTCACAGTTCCACTTTAACCTGACAGGCCTTATGTCATCAGGATGCATAAATAGGCCTTCGGAGTTTATAGCCTGTCACTGATGCCTGCACTGACAGGTAGGCCAGTATCTATCAAGAGTAAGGTCAGATAGAATAGAACAGAAGACAAGAACCCAGGTATTGGCCCCAGTAAGGTGAACTTGGTACTAACCACCAGGCAGCCCATTCATGCTGACTTTCTGGACACCACAGTCCAGCTTGAAGTAACAAGAGAAGAGATGTGACTCTGCAGACTCTTGGAGTACAGGAAGCATGGTGGTCAGCATGCCATCTCCCAGTGTAAGGCCTCAGAGCCTCCAACATCCTGGAATGATGGTTATCTATTGGGACTGTGAGTCCTCCATGAGGGTTGTCTTTAGCACTCTTATTACCTTTTGGTTATTAAAGTTAAAAATGTGGGTAGTGGCATCCAGAGAGTGACCACAGAAGAGAGGGACAAATGGCCTGTCACTACATACATCCTAGGAGCATAAAGTCCAGTACTGGGCACCCCAAGGTATACCTTCCCTCCCAGAGCTTTAACTTCTGGAATTGGGAATTCCTAGAAGACCTCAAGGACCCAGCCCACCTAGTGCCCTCTTTGTGGGGCTAAGACATGGTGGACACAGGATTTTGCTGGGTATACTAGGTTGGCCTCAAACTCATGGCAATCCTCCTGCATTATCAGTCCTGATACATACAAACATGACCCAGCATGCCTAGTTCTAAGCCTTTCTTTTGCCCACACCATGGTCCCAGGACCCAGCTTCCAGCTTGTTCTGCACCCTCCACTCCCTGCACACTGGGGAAGGCCAAGAAGGTCACACAGCTCACCAAAGCTCATGTCTACTTTGCCAGGAATGGAGGCCTAGCAGCCCCTACCTTCTGGCTCTAGGGTGATGTGATCACACAGACCACTTCATCCCTCATCTGCCCCTCTGGCTATGAGTCTAAGGACAACTGGAAGGTCCCAGGCCATGACTGAGAGCCAAGTGTCACCTTGCCTCTCAGAGCAAAGGAGAGCTCATGCCTAGGTCACACTCTAGGTCCTGGGAAGGAGATGAAAGGACTGGTCAGAGTCCTGCCCCAGGAATGCCTGTGAAACCCCAGGAATACTCATCCAGGGTCTGTAGGATCCTCTAGTCCTGTGCAGGGTGCTTTGGGGCTGCAAGTGGAAAAGACTGGGTGGGTAAGGGCCAGAAGCCGGGGTTAAGAGCACAGAAGTGAGAACCTTTCGTGGGTGTGGCTGGCTCTATGACTCTGAGTTCTACTCAGACCCTGAAATGAGCATGGGTCATTGAGTGTCAAGGCCACAGTGAGTAGAGTAGAATCTGCCCATATGGCCCCAACTTCATCTCAGGCCAGCTGTAGGCAAGACACAGGATAGCACAGCCTCTTCTCTTTCCTCTCCTCAGCACCCTTTAGGCACCAGCCACGGGTTGGGGGGGGGGGAGGTGTGGTGTGAGTGTGTCTGAATAGCTAGCCCCTTACCACCACTCCAGGCTCCTCAAGGCCATCTGGGTGTCATGGCAACATGGGCAGAAAGCGGCTGCCATGGCAACTGGTGTCCAGGGACATGTGCTGCCTAGCAACAGGGGCTAGGGCCACTCTAGCTCCTTACAGCACACTCTAGTGTCCCAGACTCTGTGCGTCTGTGAGTCTCTGCATTATTCCAGGTCCCCACCTAATGCAGACTCAGCCCTTCTTCTGCATGAAGTTGGGGCTTCACGCAGACCCTCACCCCGACCCAACACACCGATTTGTAGGGCATTTAACACACTAGCACAGCTCATGATCAAGGCGGAGCCAGCTACACTGCGGACCCGGGGCTCTTCTCTCCTACTAGACTCCCTCACCTCTCAGGACATTCTGGAGCTCAAGAGCATACAAGGACCATGGAGAAAGAGGAGGCGTTTTTCGGGGCGATCTGAGAGAAACCAGCCTTCCAGATAGGGCACAGCCCAAGCAAAGGTAAGATGATCAGAGAACATCGGGTTCCCCGTTACGGTAAGCAGCTCAGGTCCCAGAGCAGAGGAGCACCTGGAGCAGCTCAGGTCTCAGAGCAGAGGAAGCACCTGGAGCACCTCAGGTCCCAGAGCAGAGGAGCACCTGGAGCACCTCAGGTCTTAGAGCACATGAGCACCTGGAGGACCCTCAGTCCTTCAATGGCTGCTCAGCAAGTGTAGCCCAACCTGAGCCCCTGCAGTTGTGATCTGAGGACCCTAGCCTACAGCCTTTGTGTGGTATTAACAGGACAGCATCCTGAGTATATGCTGGGCTCTTACCAAGTCTGAAGATTCAGAATATAGGATGAAGACACCACTACCACCAATGTCAGCTACTCTGAGCCTTTGCTGGACTGCTCCTTCATACCAGCCACCTCACACCAAATGCTATCCAAGGGCCTTCCTGGGCTCCTACCTCTGAGATCATCATATCCTGGTAACCATGAAACCCCAGAGAGGAACAAACAGGCAGACGGCTTAGAATACCCTCCAGGGACCTGAGTAGACAGCCGCTGAATACTTTAGGACATGCTGAGGCAACTCCAGGCCCTTCCTATTGTGTGATTGGCAGCCTCTGTCTATACTATGAGGGTATAAATGCATCCCATCCTAGAGAAATGCAGAACTTCAGCTTGTGTGCCAGCTGAGTCCCACCTGAGCTCTCACTGTACCACACACCAGCTCCTCTGTCACAGGTTTCAGTGGCCCCTGATGGGCATTCATTCCAGGTCTGCAAGACAACAGGAGAGGGGACATCTATCTGTAAGGGACTTCAGCAAATTGAAAGCGGGACACAGCTAACTAGGGATACAACAGGCTGGGAAGCAGGGACTGGCTGCAGGCAAGCTTGTACTCCAGTACTGATTATGGCAGCTGTCAACAAAATTCCTTGGCAAACTCCCTAGGTCACATCATTTCAGATATCAGAGCTGGAGCAGAGAGATGTGTGACAAGAGGCCTTCCTTCCTACATCTGGACCATCTCTGTAGTTTAACAGGAAAAAAAAAACTACCTGTTAGTTTTCTGAACTCCTTCATAAACGGAGATAGAAAAAACCCAGACAGGTCTTTATTAGAAGAGTGTCTGTTTAGAAGTCCCAAGATCAAGAATCAAGGAAAACAGAACCAAAGAATCATAAGAAGGAAAGAGAAAAGTCAGCAGCGAAAGGTCTTGTTCTTCCCCAAAACCACCGCATCTTGAAACAAGAACAGGGTACTCTGAAAAAAAGAGGCCTCAAGGGACTCACAGTGACCACCAGTGATGAAAAATAAGATTTTTCTTTTTTTTTTCAGTGAGATTCAAAGTTGTCAAAAAAAAGATCGTCATGGCCTTTGGTCAGTTATAGGTAATATGTGGTCCCATAAGAGCACATAAAGGCACGGAGGTGAGGGGGATGGGAAGCTGTTATTGGGGTGTAAAGTAAGTAACTTAATTTAAAAAAAAATCCGTATTCCTCAAACAAACAGACAGACAGACAGAATATTTAATAGCAAGGACTGGAAGTATAAATCATGGCAGACGCCTGCTTATTGTGTACAAAGCCCTGGATATCATCCCCACCACTGCTAAGAAAATGTTGGTCATTAGAAACTCACATCAACTAATTATGCTGTTGGCATCGTGACACAACACATCCCTGACGCTTGTCCTGGGAATGGCAAGAACACACCACTGGTTGGTCAGCAGAAGACAGTGCAGTGTCCAGAGCCCAAGACTGCAAAAGGACAATAAAGCCTATGCTGACTGCTAACACGGCTACGCTAGGACAGTTTGTTATTTTAGTGTGCTCTTTGTGTTTGTGTTTTTAAAGGCTTTACTGTAAAATGCAGCTGAGGGAAGCTGGGACTGTTCTCTGGCAGCTTGAGCATTGTGCCTCTTACAGGCACACTATCCTGCTCTTCCTCAGCCTCACACTGCTCCACTCAGCAACCAAGGAGCAGCAGGTTCTCCACACCCAGGTTCCACATGGCCCAGCTTTGTAGGATACGGCACCATCTAGGTTTACACAAGTGTGCTTTAGAACGCCAAATCGCTTACTAGAAAATTCTTCAGAATGTACCCCATCATTAAATGGCACAAGGCTGTGTATAAAGTTAAAAAGAAAGACTAAGACAGCTCAGCTAGCGGCAAAATGCTTGCCAGTGAAGGCCGAGGACCCCAGTCCCAATGCAGAGCTGGCCAGGGCTGACTGGCCCGCTATCCTGCTTTAATCAGAGTGCCCCAGGTCCCAGTGAGAGACACTGTCTCAAACAAAACAACAAAACATATCTGATAGTCTCTTCTAGCTCAATGCATAAGGCATGCATGTGGTAAACATCCAAGCAGGCAAAACACACATAAACACAGAATAAATTATTTGTTTTCAAGAGAGAGTTGGGACTTAATGGAATTGACATACAAATATCCAAGCTACATAGAAGAGACCCAGAATCTACCTGGGAGTTCCAAACAAGTGGAAAAAGCAGAAACGATTTCACCAGTAAAATACTGTACCCTCCCAAAATGAAACATCAATGGGGGTACAGAGATGGCTTAGCAGTTAAAAGCAGTCGCTGCTCTTGCATTAGATCAGTCCGGTTCCCAGTACCCACAGCAGCAGGAGGTTCACAACCACCCGAAACTGCAGTTCCAAGTCTTCTGGGTTGTGTGTGCATTTGCACACATGTACACACACACACACACACACACACACACACACACACACACAGAGAGAGAGAGGGGGGGGCAGGCAGAGAGACAGAGAAACAGAGACAGAGACAGAGAGAGAAGTAAAAATACATTAACTATTAAGAATAGAAAACACAACAGCTGAGGGGAAGCTCAGGGGTGAGATGTTTACCTGTACACAAAGACCCTGATTGCACTGTGAATGCATAAAGCATGCAACCTGGCCCCTGAGCATCCAGAACTCATCCAGAACATGGACAGCATGGACCCTGGTGCCAGACAGAGTGTTCAAGCTCACTGGAGTGGCAGCACAGAACATCCTCAAACTGACACTCCAGATCAAGTCAGAGTAAGATGTCTGTGTCCCAACACTCAGACATGACATGGCTAGGACTGAACCCTTCTGAGCATGGCTCAGAAGCAGGTCATTGGCAACCTGACTGGTCCTGAGGGAATAATCAAAGGGGTGAAGTCTCAGTGATCTCTGCCAGCCACTTTTTCACTGCTAGATCCTGATGGGGACACTTAGCAGAGGGCCTTGAATCTAGAGTCGGGATAGCTGCCATTTTCGCCACATGTGATTTCTCCCAGGGCCAACTTTTTCCAGAGCCAGCCTTCTGAGAATGAATGGGCACCATGAACATTCCTCCACACAGAGAGAAAAAAAGACAAAGTGGCAGAGGCTTCAGGGCCAGTGAGAACTGGGCAGAGGCAGGAGTAGCCCACTCTCCTCCATTCTGCCCCAGCCCATTGTGACCTCCCTGACTGTACCCAGGCCTTTGTGACTGTCACCCTGGGTAGACTTGTGAGCCAGAGTGACATCTAAAGTGCCCTCAAAGAGAGTGGCAGGTTAGCCAGGCCAGAGCCTGGACCTGGGGTCAGGAACGGGTCACAGGGATCAATGGAGGGGCCAAAACCCCTGGGACCCTGTGGACACTCTCACCCCCAGCATCCCTCGGCCCCAGTTTCAAGCAGCCATGGAGGAGGATGCCTGGATCAGCCCTGTCAGGGATTTGTAAGGTGGCCCTGTCTGGCCCCCCTTCAGTCCACTCAGTCATTAGAGTCTTCCAGACCTTTCCCAGCTCCAGGGACAGGGAGTGGGGGACCCAGAGTGGGAGGAGAAGCCCCTGAGATGTTTCTGTCAAGTGAAGGGGAGATCCCACGACAGAGAGCTAGAGAACCAGCAGGGGCCAGACAAGAAGGGGAGGCTGAGGTAGAGTGGGGCTGGCCCCTACATCCAGGGCATGAGCAGGGGCTACCTAGGCAGGCAGGATCCTCCGCCTCAGGACCCAGGCCCTGCCCATGCCCAACCCTACCTCCCAGAGGAAGGGCCACAGCTTCATCCAGACCAGCTCCCACACAGCTTCAGGGCACCACACTGGGGTCTGCGGAGCATTCCTTTCTGCAGCTGGAACAGGAGAACCACAGTCTGGTGAGCGCATTCCATAGCCCAATGGGCACTAGCTGGTCCTCAAAGCCCTGCCCTAGCCCATCTGCTTCAGCTTCCTGCCTTCTCAGCAAGTGACAGGAGAGGTGGCCCCCATCTTTCTGCCCCCTCCCCCAGAAAAGGCAGAACCAGGACCTTCGGGAGCAGCTGGGGGCCCTCCTGGGGCCAGGGCAGCAGTTCCTGCCTCTATGTTCTGAACACTCAAGCTGTACAGCCCTGGCCTGGGTAAGCGGGAGTGCGCGATGCAGGACCCATGCAGCAGCACCTCCAGCTATCCACAGCCTTGGGCATGACCCAGGGCTTTTCCCACAGTCCCCTGAGTCAGCCGCCCGGCCCCTGGAAGACAGGGCACCTATGCAGCTGTTGCGGCAGCAGGAGCTCTGCCCAGGGAAAGAGTCCTTTGTGCGGCAGTCCCAGGTGGGCCCTGGGGAGAGGAGCTTGGCCTGGGGAGCAGGGAGCAGGTTCCTGTGCTCACACTCCTCTTCCCCACCCAGAGTGAGCTGCAACAGATCCGATTGTCCTTTGAGAGGAAGAAGATGGCCATTACTGAGGTGCCTGCTTAGCCTGTGGTGGGAGGGAGCCCGTGCTATGTCCTGTGCATTGGGTGTGATGCAGGCCCAATTCCCTGCCCTCAGGTGTGGGACGGTGTGGCCGAAGTACACATGGCTCTGAACAATCAGGCCACCGGGCTCCTGGTAGGTCATCAAAGGACCATGGTAGGGATGACGGCCATGAGAGCCAGTGGGTATGGCGCAGTGATGGGCCAGAGGACTGGCTTCACTTCCTCTGCCTCCTAGAACCTCAAGAAGGACATCCGGGGGGTTTTAGAGCAGATGGAAGACATTCAGCTGGAGATTCTGGGGTGATGCGGGGACCCCGGGCTGAGCCAGGTCGGGATGGGGTGGACCCTGCTCTGATCTTCAGTCCCACAGAAGGGGTGGTGCCAGGCTGGGGGCAGGGGCTACATGGTCATGACAGTCAGTGCTTCCTCCAGGGAGAGGGCTCACTGCCGCACGCAGGCCAGGAAGCAACAACAAATGATGGAGGTAAGTCTCCACCCCATCCCTGCCGATCCCAGAGTCTCCAACCAGGGAAGTGCTAGGGAGGTTCTGAGACATGGACTTCAGGGACCAAGACTCAGGGCTTGAGCCCAGTTTTTGCAATAGACTATCCCTGGGAAGGGAATGGAAACAGGCACAGCTGGGTCGACCCCATACAATGGAGTCTGTTTACTGTGGGTACCTCAGGGCTAGGGACCTGCCCTCCCCCAGGGCCCCTAAGGTACTGAGGACAGGCTCTGACCCAGCCCCCTCCCTGACAGAAAGGCAGGCCACAGCTGGGATGTTCCGAGGGCCTAAAGGGCCACCTCTGGTAGGTCACTTTCGGAGCAGAGCCCAGTCCCCCACGATCATCCCCATGGGCATTCCCTACCCCTTAATTGCCACTGCCTGCAGGCTGCTGGCCTTGAGGCTGCTGCTGGGTGGTCTGCTGGCCTGCACAGCGGCCTACGTGTACGTGGTGGACCCCACACCCTTCGAGGGGCTGGTGCCACCCCTGCTGAGCCGAGCCGCCGTCTGGAAGCTCAGGGCCCTATTGGGTCCCTTCTTGCGCCTGGAGGTGGACGACTTCCTGCCTTTCTAGACCGGAAGCCCAGTGGCCCCAGCAAGGAGAAGGCCAGGTGGCTGGCGCTGCCCCAGGGGCCCAGGGACCTTACTGGTCCTTGTCTACAGCACCACTGCACACAATCCCTACCAGGAGCTGCAGTGAAGGGTGGAGGAGGGGCTAGTCCTGAGGGCTGGGCCTGCAGCTGGATATACAGTCATGACACACTTTGCATGTAAGCTTGTTTCCATGGAAACTGGGGCTTTGTGGGGCCGAGGTTTGAGAACTTTCTGAAGCACTCTGGTGGTAGGGGTTGGTGGGTGGGGGCCCCTGCCTCAGACCTCACTGTTAGCTTCTATCTGCTCCCAAGTGTATTCCTCCACAAAGGCCTCCTGGAGCTTGAGGGTGTGGCAGGGTGGTCTTCCCTAGGTAACCTGGGGATCTAGGAGGGTCCTCAGTGCTCTGGACCAGACTCTCCCAGGGACTGTAGAAATCAGAGCCTTTAATCTGCTGGCCCATTCCTACCTTGTCAATTCTGCAGGGGCTCTCAGCCCCTCATGTCTCTGTCTCACTCAGCCTCCTGGCACTGTCCAAGGCTAAAATCAGGGGACCCACATTGCTGGGCAGTGCCGTGGAGGTAAACACAAAAAAATTTATTAGGGAAGTTGAGGGAAGGAAATTCTATAGAACAGAAAACAGTTTGTGGATCTGTCCCTAGATGGGAGACAGAACTGTCGCCCAGAAGTGGACCCCAGGACACGACCCCTGTGTGAAAAGAGGCGTTGGCAGGGGTTCTGTTCTGACTCCTTCCAGGGGCATCCAGGCAGGCAGGTTTGGGTATTCCCAGAGGTATCACCCTTGGATGCAGAAGACCCAGGCAGGGTCAGAGCAGGCAAGAGGCCGAGATGGGTGGACCAGGTTCATGGTGCACCAGGTTGGCTGGCAGCTCCAGGACTTTAAGGCATCTGTTCAGGGGCTTGGGGTAGAGTGGGGGAGTGCAGTAACCTGCGGTGACCTGAGACCCCCACCCCAGCCCCACCCACAGAGGCCTGGGCTCCCTAGAGGAAGTGGCTTAAAGTGCTTGGAAGGGGTAAGGAGGTTGGGGTGAAGGTCATGCTGGTTCCCAGTAGCTCTGAGGCCACCCCCACTGGGGCACTGGACCCCTGCAGCAGGTGGGGGGACTTCCTGAGGTCACCTGGAGACAGGGTCCTAGGCCCTGGCACACTGATCAGTCAACATGTGGCTGGTTGACAGGGAACGGGGCAGGAATCCCCAGGCAACATCCAGCCCGACTCCAAAGCTCTACAGCAGCCTGGTCTTCTGGGTCCCCAGAAGATTGTCCATGACCCTAGAGCCACCTACTAGTGTCCTGTTAGGGACCTGAGAGGCTGGGGAAAAGGCTGGATGCAGCAGAATGTAGCCGACAAATGGTCCCACGGGGGGCCGCCCCAGCAGCCACGCTCCAGGGGGCCCGCAGCGGCGGGTGATCCTCAGGATGGCCAAGGTGGCACAGGTGCAGGCCAGGAGTCCCCCTAGGCGGACCACGCCACCCCCATCCACGGCTACAGCTGCCAATGCGACCCCTGTTGGCCAATATCCATGAGAGAGAAGCAGAAAGGTGGAAGTCAGCAGGGGGTAGAGCTAAGGGGCCCCTTGGCTTTGGACACCTCCCCTCCCTGAAACTCTGGGCCTAGTGTAGCCCTCTCCAGCCCTGCTCTGAGGCCCAGGTCAGAAAAAAACTTGGCTTTCTGACACTCCCTAATCCCTCCCTTGACATAAGACAGCAAAGAGGGCATTCTGAAGTACAGCAGTCTCAGTAGGGTTCTCAACCAGGCCATGTGCAGCCTCCACTGTATTGTACTTGCTCCAAGCCCTTTCGAGCCTCAGAGTCCCAGGAGGCAGCTGAGGTCCTAGCCTTTCACCAAACACCTTGTTGTCCAGCATGACACAGACTGGGAGTAAGAGACCTTTGCAACTCACCAACAGAAGTCCATTACCAACTAGGCCTGACTTGGCATGTCAGCAGAAACGTCCAAGAAGAATGTGCCACCCTGTACCAACTGGCCAACCCCCTTCCTGAGAACCCCCCCTGCACCCACAGCCTTGCCCAAGGAAAGGATCAAAATGATTTTTCCTTTTTTTTAATAAAATTATAGATATATAGATGTAAATATAAAAACATAAAACAGACACAATGCAAGCAGACGCTGCCATGTGCTTACTCAGGTCCCTGACGCCAGGGGAAGAACTGACCCCTCCCTGATGTGCTTTCCAGCTGCGCTGGCCAAACAAGCCAGTGCTGGGACTCGGTATGCTTTGGGGTGAGGACTCTCCAGTTTGGCAGGGAAGGCCTGAGAGAGAGGGAGGGGGCTCTAGGCCCCACTGGTCCCTGGGGCAGCATCTGGCCCCCTCTCTGCTCTGGCCTGCCACACCCCCCATCACCTCCCACAAGAGCATAAAGCAGAAGTTAAGGCTTTGATGAAAGAACAGTGGCAGCCGAGCACTAACACATCAGACGTGGCACGGCAGCACAGCATACAAACACAGGGACAGGAACCCACCAGCCAGGCAAGACAGGAACAGAGGGAGCTGGGACCCCTGCTACAGCTGGATTATCTGTCCATCTGTTCATCCATCCATCCCAACCCAGAGCAGGCCAGGGCTACGCTCCCTGCAAAGCACAGGCCTTGCCAAGCAACAAGCGGCCAGCTTTGTCAGTGAAAGGCCATGAATTAGGAGCAGCTGGAGACCAGGGCTGAGCAATCCATCCAGACAGGAGTGGGTGGACCCTCGGGACTGTAGGGGACTGGCCTTAGGGAGTGAGGGCAATAGGGTGCAGGGCTGGGCTTGGCTGATGAAGGAGGCAGTCCAGATCCCCGTCACAGCCCACAGCCTTGGATCCATCTGCCCTGTGAGTGCTAGGTAAGTAGATGAACAGGCAGAGGCCGGAGCACAAGCTGTGGAGGCAAGGCTTTCTTTCCTGTTGGCGTGTCCACAGCAGGCTTGGGTAGCCTCCTCCCTGGGGCAGAGAACTTGATAGGGTTGGGGAGCTACTGTGGGGGTCCTGGTCCCCGTGGAATCACAGCAGATGAGTGGTGGTCAGTTCTCACACCGAGATTTCGTACGTAGTCCCACCCACGCCGGACACCTTCTTAACCAGCGTGTGCCGGGCAGGGCTGGCGTTGGGCCCCATGGGGCTGGCAGCAGGCCCCAGACGGGCCATGCCTGGGGACTGCCCGTTAAGCTTACTTGGGGGGGTCTTCAGCTGAGGGTGATCCCTGCATCAAAACAAGCACACACACACACATGCACACACAGTGAACACAGGACAGTGGGTGACAGGACACGTGCACATGTGGACTGGAGCCCTGTGTCCTGGACCCTGCATAGTCCTTGTCCTTAGGATCATGCTGTCACAGGACAGACATTTCCAGAACTACTGTCACCCTCATGGGTACACTGATCTCTCCCAGTTAGACAGCCAAAGAGCAGCTAACCTGAGCTGCTGGGCCGTACCTGCTAACTGGGACTGGAGTAGGGAAGCCCAGTAGTGGACATGCAGCTCTTTCACTAGTCTCTCGGGAAAACAGGGGTACCACTCCCATCCCCTGGCCTGGACAGAGCTACTACTGTTCCCCTGATGGATGACTCATGGAGCCTTTGTAGTCATACAGCCTACACAGAGTCTTGTTCTAGGCCTCACCTGAGACCAAAACAATGAAGCCAGCACTTGCACCTGGGTCCCACCTGCCCTTCCCCACTTTTAAGCATGGAGGCTCCCTGCTAACCTGGGGCTGCATGCTCAGTACATAGGAGTTGTGGTGAAGCAATATCCCCCAGTCTCAGCACGCTCAGCATGTATCAAGACCAGGGAGGGGACAGCTTACCTGGGAAGGTAGGAGTCCACACACCCAAGTCAAGCTCTAGAAGGCCTCTGAGCAAAGTCTGTGCTGGCTCAGCATACAAATGTCTCTTTCCACATGCACACTGTACCCAGGGCCAGACCTTCCCAAACAGGGATAACTAGGGGCCTTGAAGGCAAGGTAAGGCCTTGTACTATCCCTACAGACAACCTATGGGTCTCCATGATGAGATGGGAGAACCAGGTCATGAGGGGTCCTGTATGGAGAAACCCATCTACACTTCTGGGCACCCACCTCTGCATAGCCAGTGAGGGCTGCCGGTCCGGGAGGTCCGTGTGGATGAAGGCGACAGCCTTGGAGCCGGAGTAGGAGGGCGATCGGGGGGTGCCTGGTGGGGAAGGCAGGCCCTGACGGGCAGGTGACCTGTGTGAACCACTGCCAGGCCGGGGTCCTGGGGCGTTGTTGTTGGCCTGGTCAGCCTGTAGGGAGGAGGAAGATGTCCGAGGTGCTCGACTCACGGAGCTAGACAGTGAGGACAATGACGTCTGCAGGGCGGGATTGCGGGCACCACCAAAGCCAGGCCCAGCCACAAGGTCATCCCTGGAGCCATAGCGCAGCACAGAGCCACGGGGACCTTCTGTTAACACACTGGCCTGTTGCAGGCTGTAGGAGCTGGGTGTGTCATAGACACCAGAGTCGCCAAAGAGTGAGTCAGTCTGGGAACGCAACAGCCGTTCACGCTCTTCTCTATCCTTGCGCTCCTGGATAGAGGCCATGATGGTCCGAGACAGGTTGTCATAGCGCACAGGAGAGGGCTCCCTAGGCCGGGGACCCAGCACAGGGCTGAAGCTGCGGGGTGGGGGCCGTGGTGGATCTGATGG
Source organism: Rhabdomys pumilio (assembly GCA_030674055.1). Taxonomy (NCBI): domain Eukaryota; kingdom Metazoa; phylum Chordata; class Mammalia; order Rodentia; family Muridae; genus Rhabdomys; species Rhabdomys pumilio. Next base: position 3,695,422 of record JANHMN010000011.1, read on the forward strand.
CCCAGGGTGCAGGTAGGGTGAATGGTAGCTGGCCATACCAACAGAGGGGTGTGTGGGGCATGCGTGGCCACTGGGTGAGCCAGGGTTAAGTAGGCTGTCATATGACAGGCTGCCATTTCGGTTGGGCAGTGCATGAGGAGCAAAGAGACCATGGTGGGGCGTAGGGGGCCCACCTTCGGAGCGCAGTGGCTGTAAGGTCATGTGGTCCCCACCCCGCCGACTGGCAGCCTTGAGACTCAGGGAGCGTAAGGCACCTGAGAAGGCATCAGTGGTGTTGAGGGGTGGGGAAGGGGGGTATGTAGGATTCAGACCACCAGGCCCGTGGTCTGGAAGATCCAGGCTGGGCTCGGATACAAAGTCTAGACTGTGGGTGCTGTCATCTGCCAGAGTAAGAGAGTCAGGACCTGGGACCTGTGGAGGACAGGGTCTTCTTACTACTGTACACAGCTAACCTCTTACCTGACCCTATAGCACCAAGAACTCTGAGGCTGTGATTCAATACAGCAGCCATGGAAGCAAGGACGACTAATCCAATCTACAGAACAATCTCCGTGTCCCTCATACACCCCGCCCACGCCTACTATGGATGGAAGTTGGAACAAAAGACTTGGCACTGTGATCTCAGAATTTACCTCCAAAGGGAAGCTGGTGTGGGACCTGCTTCTACCCACAATCACTAACAGGCACACAGACCCTTCCTAAGGTGACCAACAGTGGGGCTTTGTAGCGGAAGGGCAGAGCAGGCTTCTCCAGACACGAGGTCTATGGTCTTGGGCTTCTCCAACCCAGAGCAGGCGCAGCCGCAGCCGCAGTCACAGTCAGATAGAGGGGCTTCTTTAGTTTCTGTGACTAGACTTCAGCCACAGGCCCCTCAAATTCCAAAGCCTGTAAGAATAACTTGCCCTGGTGTACTCAAGCAACCTTATGAAATCCTTTGTGGGGTAGTCAGTCACAGGAAGGCGGTGGCACAGGGTGTCCAAAGCCCATCCTTCTAATCTACACAACTCTCCGGCTGGGCAGCGGGCTACCACACTGCCACGAGGATGGACCTTTGTCCGTAGGCTTACTCTCACTCAATGGCCTAGATAGTAAGGAGGCCCCCAGCAGAGAGCTGGTCTAGATGTGTAGAACAAGTCTCTCAGGCAGCCTCGAGGACAGCAGCTAGGGGACACTTGGGGTTCTAGATCAGTCCACTGGCTGCTCCATGTTGCTGATTGTTCCACAGTGATAGACAAAGAAGTACTTAACTCATGAAAATAAATGTGCTGTCTCAAACAAACCTCCAATTCTTCTGAGGGCTCCCGTGGGCCTTACAGAATGACTAATGGTGGAATTCCAGACATCCTAACTGCTAGAGGAGGAGGATGCCCCTCCTGGTCTGTGGGCAATGCCAGTAGAGAAGCCAAGCCAAGATGGTCTCATCTGCTCCCCTCCAAGGGACCCAGTTCAGCATGGCCACAGGATACATTCCTGCCAGCATGCACATGACAACTCTGTGACAAGTATGGCCTTGTCAGAAGCACAAGCATGGGAACAGGACACCATGGCCAAACATGGCTCTCCCAGGAACAGATGTTTTCCAGGAGGCAGATCCCTCCCAGGGATAGGACTTTCCCAGAGGCAGAGCCTGGACTTACCTGCTCACTAGGTCCACAAAAGGGTGTCTTGGGACCAGTGGAGAAGGCTGGCCGGAACTTATACATGGCAGGTGTTGGGGGGTTGGTCCTCTGTACTGATAGGGCACTCTCTGAGAAGAGGGAATCACAGTCATGGAGTGACACAAAAGCCAGCCCATGTCCCTTTCCTCAGCTGCCCTCCACCTCACCAGCACTGCCAGGTCTTGGTGTCTTCAGATCTCTTCCAAAGGTGCCAGCTTCTATCTTGGGGGGCAGTGGAGGTCCCAGGTCCAGAGGTTTCTCATCCAGCTGGTCTAGACTGCCCTTGGACTAAGGTAGAGGAGCGATGGTAGGTGAAGTCTTGAGACAGGGTTTCTCTGTGTAGTTCTGGCTGTTGTCCTAGAACTCACTTTGTGGACCAGGCTCGCCTTGAACTCATATATCCACCTGCCTCTGCCTTCCAAGTGCTGGGATTAGACATGTGCCACTAATGCCTGTCTTCCTGTGGCTTTGGACACATGCATAAAGCTTGCCCAGTCCCTCTACTTCTTCTTCCTGTCCCCACCCTACCCCCCACAGTCCCACTCACAAACCCTTACTGTTCCAGTTCAGACCCCACCTTGCTGCGGCCAGCTTTCAGCCCATTGTCGCTAAGTTTGACCTTGAGGGGCACAGCTCGGTCCAGGAGCTCAGGCCTCAGGAAGGGTGGCTTTAGGCTCACCGAGAGCGGCATCCTAGGGGGTTCCACCACATACCTGTGCCAGGGTAGAGGTCAGTGGCCAGAAAAACAGGCAAGAACAAACAAAGGCAGGGCCAGCCCCACCTAGCCAGAGCAGAAAGGAACCAGGCTGAGGGTCCGAGGCTGCCCACCCCACACCCAGAACAGGCCTTTTGTCCCCCTGCCCAGGCCGGGCCTCACCGGGGCGCCAGGGGACTGCATAACACGTGCTCCACGTTCCCATAGCAGCCTCGGGTGAAGGGATTCACACCCCCGCGGAACTTCCCAGTCACCTGTAGACATGGGTCCCCTCAGCCAGCCTGACCACCCAGGACAGGCAGAGAGACAGGCAAAGGTAGGTGGGGTCCTCAGAAGTGGTCTTCATGGGAGGCAATCAATGTGGGCAAAGTGGGCCCAACAGTGCCCTACACCCAGGTTATCCTTGCCTGCCCTTGCAGGAAGCTATAGCATTCCCAGGCCTTGAGGTGTTGGTGGCTGCAGTGTACGTGGGCTGCAAGTGTGCAGCTGGGATGAGTAGCCATGGCCCCACACCCTGGGCCCCTCCTCCCGCAGCTGCCTAAGCAACCTCACGGGGGTCCTGAGGCCCAGCCCATAGGTTCCGCACCTGCTCATTGGTGGTGCGGCCCCGCGTGACCAGTACCACGTGGAAGCCAGTGAGGCCGATGACAGGAATGAAGAAAAGGCCAGCCACACACATGACAGCCATGCTGGCCTGTTAAGGCCAACAGCTGAGGCAAGAACATGAAGACCCCCCTCCCCCCACTGCAGTGACAGTTTTTGTGGCCTCCTCTCGTCTAAGCACAGCGACTCTTCTGGAAGATTCATGTACCCACTGACCCCTCAGGACATGCTGCCAAGGGCTGGACCACGTGAAGATAAGGATACGTGATGGTAGTGTGGGCAGCTCCCAGCCCCTCTGAGTGATTGAGCACGTACAGCAGGCCGAAGGCCACCACCCCCACCATGTGTGCGCTGAGTGACAGCAGGAACAGGAAGAAGTAACGGTAGTTGCGGCGTCCAATGCAGTTGTTGACCCAGGGGCAGTGGTGGTCAAAGTCCTAGCAGGGGCAGTGTGTCAGAACACATGGGGGGTAGGACCTGGGCACAGGGACTGGTGGGGGAAGGGGCAGGGGCGGTCACCTCCACACAGTTGTCACAGACGCTGCAATGTGAGCAGCGTGGTGGACGGTAGAAGTGGCATGTTGCACACCACTTCATGCGGACCTGGATGCCCCGCACATCCACATTCTTGTACAGTGGGGCCCGGAAGTCATCCTCCTTGTCCTCGTCCTCGTCCGCTGAACATCAGGAGCCCAGTAGGGTGGCAAGAGTACAGGAAGGTGAGTTTCCTAGCAGGAGAGGACCTCTCTAATCTCTGCCCAGCCCACCCACTGAGAGTCCCAAATCAGCCACTTACACTCCAGTGACAAGAAGCAGATGAGGTGCCCTACACAGGGCCCTACCTCGGGGGAAGACTCCAGGGTCCATGAAGGTAGCCATGCTGAAGTTGGCCAGGACAAAGAGAAAGAGGATGCCATTGTAGACAGGAATAGCTGGGGATACAGCTCTTGTCAACCATGGGCACCTGCGATGGACAACGGGCAGAGAGCTGGGGCTATGGAGGAGGCAAGGTCAGAATGCTGAGATGCAGCTCTATGCATGCATCTGGGCCCACCAGGCCACCACCAGGCAGGCACACAGCAGACCTTAGCCATCACAACTCCTTGGCTGTGTCCACCACACTCAGTGTAAGTCCCTTGCATTAGCTCCAACCCTGGCAACCCCAGGGCCACCGTCTGGAACACAATGCACAACTGAGGAAATTCCTCGGAGAGGCCCATCAGCCTAGGGCACAGGACTCGGATGGCCACAGGGCTACCATACTTGTGAGGCAGTGAGCTACCCAGCAGCTCGAGTCAGGCCAAGCCAGAGCTGTGCCGATATGGACTCTTCAGCAGGGCACTTGCTGAGGTATGGAAGTAACAGGCCTGCTTCAGCCAGTGATGGGGATGTCCTCCTTTGTCCCAGCTGTGGTCCTGGCAGACACTTCTTTTGGGTTTGTTACCTTGTTTGTCAGGTGGTAGCACAGAAGACTTAGAACACTGGGAAAGCACACGCTCTACCCTCGCATGCTCTACCCCTTCTACACACTCTGCTCTCCCACAGCCTGGAGCCAAGGCTTCCCCTCTGACCCCATTTTCCAAGAAGCCCTTCCAGAAGATGTATCTCTGTAGCTTCATAGTAAGGGTTTTGCACGTCTACTTCAGCCCTCACAGGTCCTCACCAGAATCCCCTCCACAGAGACATGCTGGGCTTTGAACCCTCAGTCCTGACCCTGCAGTGGCTACTGAAGTCCACCTGCTGTGTTCAAGAAGCTCCTCTGGCTTCAGGAAACAGTGTTTTCTTCTGTGTCACTGGCTGCTGAGACAAGTGGTGGGGTACAGACAGGGGTTTAATTCCCTGCCTGTGGAGCCAGGCCAGTGGGGTTTCCCTCACAGTTGCCCTGACCACAAGATGGAGTGATGGTGGCTGCCTGCAGGGTCTGCAGTTACCCGCCACCCGAGTGCACAGTCCACGCTGTGCACCCACGCCTGCCTTGGCCAGAAGCCAGGCCCGCCACCCCAGCAACCACCTCCATGGCAGCAGAACTATTTTTAGTGGAAAGCAAGAGGCTATTTAAAGCTCCTGCTTCCCACGGCAGCACCCTCTATGGGGCCACCAGCCATGATACCCCATCCTCTTTCCCTGGCCAGCATGGACACGATATACAGCATGATAACAAAGGCCATAGCCATGAGGGTCCAGCAGGAGATCGCACCCAAGCTGCCGGCCTGGAGCGTTCACTCTACATTCCTCATCTCTGACATAAACGACACAGAAAACATGTCTGACCTCTAATCCACGCTGTTCAGCAAAGCTACAGTGGCACCCTACGATGAGATTCACGGCCCAGCAGTGAAGAGCTCAGTAGATAGGGGAGAGACAACTCTGAGGGAAGCAGTCAATCCTTCTAGGGATGGGGTGCCCTCCAGGCAGCCTGACTTGGGTAGGACACACCAGCTCCCTGTGGTGTCCAATCAGAGGGCTAGTTCTACACTGGTACCAAGTGAAAATTCAGACCCCATGCTATAAAGTCAAAAGCATAATGTCAAACCCTAGCGCCACCTGCAGAAGTAGTAAGAGGTCACAAGGATGCTGTAAAGGGAAGAGTCAGGTGTGGAGAGAGCGGGTAGGGTGTACGTGGGAAGACCAAGCTTGGGTAGACTCGGGTTCAGTCCTTACAATTCCTTATCCTACATGAAGTGCCATGTCCTTGGTTTTCCTCGACATGAAGTGGAGACCACAGGCATTGGGGCGAGGTTGTCTCCTAGTTTTCACTTCGGCTAGCTGCCTATAAAGTAGAAAGGGCCTAGCTCCCAGGTTCCCCGGCAGGGCAGCCTGTATTTCTGTATTGCCTCTCTAGCTCCTGAGTGGACCAAACAAGTCAGACAGCTGTCCTGAGTGAGATGTCTGAGGAGCAAGGGGCAGTGCTGAGCCATGTTTGGCAGTTTGCACAGGTGGGACACCTCAAAGGCACTTGAGGTGCTGGGTATCCTCTGTACAACATGAGTAAGCACCAGCTGCATAAACATACAACAGGGTTTTGTGTGTGTGTGTGTGTGTGTGTGTGTGTGTGTGTGTGCGCGTGCGCACGCGTGTGCGTGTTTGTGTGCTATGTGTCAGAGGGCCTGATGCACTTTGACCTGGAGTCCAACTGTCCTTGTCTCTAAGCCCCTAAAACCTGACCTGGGTCCAGGACCAAGCATCTGTCCTCTCTAGGTGCTGCTGGATGCCTTCTGGCCTCCCCACCAGGGTCTAGATAAGGTCCACACTTAAAGCACAACCATTCCACATGTGCGAACAGTGTCTGTTCAGCTGCAGACACAGGCACACACAGGAAGACTTGCATGTAGACACAGTGGGCACACACAGCATATAGACATACCTGCACATTTGCTCATGCCCAGAGACATGTGAATGTGGGCACTTGTGAAGACACTCATGTGGTACCCTCCTCTCAGGTTTGTCTAACCCAGGTCAGCTGCCTACTACCATGGGACTCAGGCAAGCTCTCTGGCTCTGTGTGCTTCCCACCACCCCCAAGCACAGGCAAACAAGAGCACACACAAGGACTACTGAAGCTGAAAAGATGTGAGGACACACAGACACAGGACATGCGAGGACACGCTAGCCTTCCCAAGGGATGTTGCAGTCAGGAGCACTAGGTACTTGTGTGCTTAGTCCTCTACTTAGTTTTAGTACTTGCCTGTAGAGTCCATCCTCTGCAGCCTGGGCCTACAAGACACACCTGGCCAGCCCCACACTGCTTCCAGCAGGGCCAGCTGGAGCAGGATGGACTCTGCAGGCATCTGGCCTTCAATGAGCAAGAAGGCTCTACCTGCTACATTCCTACGGACCCTTCCCTGGTTGGCTCAAGCCCTGCTGGGTATGTGTGCACGTGCATACATGCGTTCCTAGCTCCGGAGTTCCAAGCACCCAAGGTCTTAAGATGCATCCTGAGCAACAACACAGCCATCACCATGTGCCCCACCCAAGTGGAGGTCTGGAGCCCCACACAAGCCAGCACAGAGACACCACCCAGTAAGAGGATGACTTCAGGGACAGAATATCTGCCAAAGCCAAATGGGGAATGGAAAGTTTTTACTTAGACATTTTATTTTAATCAAATTCTTCATTATCACTAACATCACTGGCCTATGGGGCACCCAGGGCCCACAACAGCAGTCATCCACTCTGAAGATCCAAGGCACTGTGGAATACTATGCAGCTACACCCACCTGTCCAATCCCTAGACACTTGGACAGAAAGAGTAACAGGCTCAGAAGAGCAGTAATTTGTCACAAGCAGGACACCCTAGCAGGAGAACACATCGTTTTAAATCTAGTCTCCCTCCCTTGAGGCTCTAGTCATTGCCTTCTACCCAGGTTCCCAAGACTACCAGGAGTCAGCACCAGACTATCTACTGCCTCAGACTGGGCTTCTAACCACGCAGAGAGTGCAGACCCACCTGAAGCAGCTCTAGCATCCTAGGGGCCCAAATGGCCTAATGCAGCTCTAGAGCCGGCCAGCAGGCAGCAATCCCCAGTCTGCATGCATTACCCATGTCCTTTTGAAAAGTGGATTTCAGGGGTGGCCTGGCCTGGAGAAAGCTTTTGGACCCATCCCAGCACCAAACCTAGCTTGGCACTGTACCACAGAGAGAGACACAGAACAGCAGAAGACCAAGAGGGTTCCTGGGAAAGGGGCTCACTCTCCTACCCTACCTCCAGGGAGTTCATCCCAAATCCCACATCCTGCCTACCTTCAGCCTAGTCTAGAAAGAAGCCTGAATGTCTGCTGGAAGGAGTCCCTGCTCCTTCAGTTCTTAGGCTCCCTTCTTGACTGATCCAATTCTCCTTGGCATGTAAATAAACTGCACCTTGAGAGAAACAGCCCAGATTCGCAAAGAGGAGATATAAGGGTCACTTACCCCAGGTAACGTGTCAGGACCCGATACAGGGCCTGATGGTAGACTGAGGTATCAGTAGGCTGGGCCAGAAACGGCAGGAGGGAGGCACTGAGAGGATAGGGATCCTATCTTGAAAAAGACACCTACTCCAGGCTGGCCACCAGACCTGGCTGGACCCTGGCATAGACCAAATCAGCACAGCTGTCCAGCAGAGCCTCTTCTGAGAACAGAGCCACCTGAGTAGGGCAGTCAGGTAAGCCACACCCACATTTCAAGGACTCACCCAAGGGGCAGATGAGGGGGCACACAGACTGAACGGGGCCTAAGAAGTCAGGGCAACTGCAGAGCCAGTACCAGTCAAGAGTGGCTGTCCCTTAAAGAGAACCCAAGGCTCAAGAGCACCAACATGCATGGCCCCAGGATTCTAGCTTCAAGTACACAGTGGAAGCACTGTCCAGGAAAACGGTAGCAACCTTAGAGACCAAAGCTTGAGGCTGCGTCAAGTCCAGGAACCACCACAGAAGGACCCTCTGAAACTACTTAAGTTCTCTGAGAGAAAAGCAGGGAGAGCAGACTTTAATTTTTCTTAAAACTTTTATCCCCATATTGCATGTCTTTTAATTTTAGAGTTGTGTTAAGAGACATCGATCTGTTCCTGAGATACCCTCAGTGCACTCAAACAGAATCCCACTCGAAACCTCTGGAAGACTGAATTTTCCAAGATGTGTCCCCAAGTCTTAGCTCCCCAAGCCCTTCCTTATCCCACAGTCCACAACATCTGAGTGACAAGAACACACAGGCTCTCTCTGGAGCCAGAAATAAGCCCGTCCACACAGGCCTTTTTTAAACTTGCTCTTTGCAGCCGGTGGCACCCACCCAACCCCAGCCTCCAGGTAAGGACTCTCCTCCCACAACAGTCACTGAATTCAGACTCCCACAAAGGCTACTATGATTCTACAAAGTGGAAAGGGTGGCTCGGGCTCACTTACATCTGGGACTGTCCCACCAGGAAACAAATAGCCATCCCTTTGGTCACCTTAGTTGTGTTAAGGCTTTGAAATTGTAGAAAGAAACGAGTGGTCAGAGATTCTCAACACTGACCACTGACCCACGAGCTAGCCCGTGTCAAGAAATTGAGGCTGGAGCTGCTGAGTGCCAGGTTGGCAAGAGTGCTCCCTCCCCATGACTGATGGCCTAGCCTCTGAGGTCTTTTTGTCCCCCAGGCCTAGAAGTGTAGGTAGTGGAGCCTCTCAGTGTTGTGTTCAGGGAGGGCAGAGCCCTGGGCAAGCTGGAGTGGCTAGCCATGGCTGTGGGGCAGGCCACACCTACGCGAGAATCACAGAAATAAGTTGGTTTTACACGCTGGCTGCGACGAAGGGGCTCATAACTCCTACTCCCTGCCCCCCCCCCCCGGCCCCGCCAGAAAGGTTGGTGTCTGTAGGTGACACGCGTCCCCCTCCCCCCCGCCCCAAAGCCCCGAGGGAATGAAGGGCTGCAACCACACCCAGGGCCTGCGAGGACGCTCCGAGACAGGCATTCACCTGTCCGCGTTCCCCGGACGCAGTCCCTCACCGTAACCTGCTGATCCGCCTAGCCCACCGCCGCCCCCGTGGGGCACGTGCGCCTACTCGGCCTCCCTGTCCCCCGCTGCTACCAGGCTCTGGACCCGGCGCCGACTCACGTGAATACGAAGAAGAGGGTGCTGGAGCCAACCAACAGCGCGGCGGCCGTGGCCACCGGGATGTACTTGGCGGGTTTGAGGCGCGTCCCGGGGCTTCGGGGCATCCTGGGCGCCGCGCCGCCGCATCCCTCCCCGGGCCGGGCGGGCGGGGCCGGCCGGGTCGGGCCGGGGTCGGGCGCGCGGGCTGGACTCGGCGCAGGATCCGCGGCAGCGGCAGTGGAGGAAATCCCACCCCACGGGCGGCGGCGGCGCGCTGATGTCAGCGCGCCCCTTAAGGTGGACCCGGCGGCAGGACCGCGGCGGGGGCGGGCCGAGGGCGGAGCGCCGGGCGGACAACTCCTCTTTTGCGAGGTAGCCCGACGCCCAACGCACGCGCAGCTACCATCTGGGTCGGCAGGTCTACAGGAAGCATGTTTTTTTCTCTTCTCTGTCTCTCTCTTCCTTTTCTTTTCATCCTTACTGCCGCAGACCCTAAACCGAGAGCTCTCTTGGGCCTACATGTTCCCCAAATACAGTCCAGGGACAGGCTGAAGGTCCTCTGGCAGTCACTGAGGTGTGAGGGGGATTGCTATGACAAGGTAGGGATATATTATCCAAACCTTACCCAACTCGCAGCCCTCCACACACTAAGAGTTAAGTCATCGAGTTCCTCTGCGTCCTGGCTCAGGCCGCAGGCTTGATTGAGGCGTGTGTAGGAGACACCTTTGGAAGGCTGGTGTCCTAGGGAAAATGTACCCTGCTCTGGCCTTGACAAGAAAGGCTGCGCATGCTCACCACCTGCGGGAAAGCCCACCTGCCCGCACCAGGACGCAGCTGCTTAAGGTGGACCGGCCCTCCAAGGATGCTGCAGGCTAGACATCTGCATTACCTTCCCCTGGCTGATCAGCCTTAGAGTGTTTTGAGTAAGAACGTGGTCAAACTCCACTGCTTGCCTTGGCCACTCCACAAGGCCACAACATCTACTTTGAAGCCTATTTAGGGCCTGGGCAGTGTGCCACAGGGTCGCCCCTAGTCCGGAGCTTCCACCCCTCCCTAGATCGAGATACTGGGGGCCTTCTTCCCTTGGCTGCTGCTATCTCCAATACAGCCAGAACCTGCAGTCCCCCTACAACCTCCTCCTCCCTCCAACACTGCTTGTAGGCCTTGGGGCTCTTTAGATGGCCCACACACAGCTCAGGGGTGGATGCCTTTATGTAAAGACAACTTTTCAACGGCATAAACAGTGATGGATTTTCTCTCAGATTTCTGTTCTGTTGGTCATTCCATGCCAGAAGCAGCAGTTCAGGGTCACCAGAGGTTCCAGTGTTGGTAAGATAAGCAGTGATGTGACCTCACAGTGGGGAGCAGAGTGCACACAAACTCCTTTCCGCTCTCAGGTAGTATCCAGCTGGCCCTCTGCACTAGGCACACAATTCAGTTAAATCCTTCCAACTTGTAGCCTGGACTTGTCCTACAGCCCATACAGCTGGCACGGCAGCAGGGAGCTTGAGCACCTCTCCTTTACTGTAGCAGCCAGCCGGGCAGAGGGACCAAGATAGAGATGGAAAGCAGCATTCCCCACAATGGCACTCCGACTTCTCATACTTTAAGCTATCCACAGTCCAAAATTATTATTTTTTGGTTTTTTGAGACAGGGTTTCTCTGTGTAGCCCTGGCTGTCCTGGAACTCACTCTGTAGACCAGGCTGGCCTCGAACTCAGAAATCCGCCTGCCTCTGCCTCCCAAGTGCTGGGATTAAAGGCATGCACCACCACCACCTGGCCACAGTCCAAAATTATTAAATGGGAAATTTCATAAATAATTCATATTTGTGTACAATTAGCCAGGTGTGGTGACTCATGTAATGCTAGCTCTTGGAAGAGTGAGGCAGGTAGACTGCTTCACAGTTCAAGTCTGGCCAGCCTTGGCTACACAGTGAAACTCATCTCAAAAACTAAAAAGCTGCATGTCTGTCTGTCTTTAGTCCCAGCACTGGGGGGCTGAGGTAAGTGGATCTTAAGTTTGAGGCCAGCCTGGTCTACATAGTGAATTCTAGGCTAGCCAAGCTATCTAACAACAAACTAAACACGGTCAGGATGTATTTCGGTAGAATGCTGGCCTATTAAAGCCCAGCACCACAGGGCATATTATGTACCGCAAAACCAGCATTTAGAAGGATCTTAAATTCAAGATTATTCTCAGCTGCACAGCCAGTTCAGGGTCAGCCTAGGCTATATGAGACCATCTCACACTAACCAATTTGATAACTACTATTCTGCTCTTATCAGCCTTGGATGTGAATTCCTCAGCTCACTCATTTTCTACTCATTTGACACTTTGTAGCTTTCTTGCATCTCAATATCCCCAAAGTGCAACAGCAGTGATTGCCAGAGACCCTGTAAAGCAAACTTAGAGGTTGCTAAGGCCTACAGGAAGATATTTAGACTGTATCTCTGATTCTAATGCAGTGTATCTGCCTTCATTACTGTGACTCTTCCACTATGTCCACCTAACTTCTAAACTTAGCACAGGTATGCGCAGTAACAGGGCTTGGCACCCCCTTAAGTTTACAGCATCTACTGGGGGTCTTGGAATGCCCTCCATGGATAAGAAGGTGCTGTATCGTGTATTTCTCATAGCCCTAAAACCTGTTAAGACTTCATCCCACTTGGCACAGCCTCTGCCAGGCTAGGTAGCTTCAATAACCTGTTGACATCCTCCAAACTTGTCAACAGGGCACTCAAGACTTGAAGCACCACATCCTCCTTTTAGCTACACCATCTACAGTGTCAACAAGCTACTTTCTGGGATGTACATCAGAATTCAACCTGAGCACAAGACAGCACTGTCCCCTAGCCAGTTTGGAGGGCCCTTCTGTGTTTGCAGAATAGGAGCCCTCCTGGGTCTGACAAGATTTATGCCATGAATGGGAGTCATCGCAGCCGTCCTCCTCTACTGGCAGATAGATACAGTCCTTCCATGAAGTACACTGAAGGCCACCTGTGGCCAATGTCTCAGTTCTACTCTATCAGGCCCCACCACATATACATATCTCTGCTTGGGATGAAGAAAACCAAAAGACAGCCTTTAGTTGGCTTTTAAAGACCAAAGAGCAGCTTGGGGAATGAAAAGGTATTTTTGCAGGGATGGGCGAGGAGGGGAGGTGTGAATATGGTAAAGTACAGAATGTCTATCTATATGGAAATGTCACAATCAATACTTTGAACAGTAGCTTAAAAAATGTTAAAAGTTGGAAGCTGGGCTGCAGTGGCACATACCTCTAATCCCAGCAGGCAGATCTTTTGAGTTCAAAGCCTACTTGGTCTACAGAGGGAGTTCAAGTACAGCCAGGGACATACAGAGTCTCAACAAAAATAAGGGAGGGAGGAAGATGGAGGAAGGGAGGAAAGGGGAGGGGAGAGGAGAAAGAAAGACAGGCAGGCAGGCATTTGTAAGCACACCCTGCAAAGGACAAGCTCAGACATAACAGTTTAGTAAGACAAACATCAACAAATAAATATCCAGACTCTAAAACATCCCTAGCAGGCATTATTGGCAGTCTGCTAGAGAGTAAGAGACTAGTTCCTGTTAATGCAATTGGACCCGCCAAGGCTCCCACCTGTGAAAGGCGGGGCTGCTGACACTGAGGCCCAGTCTGTCAGATCAGGGCTTTCTTTTGCCTGTATATATGTACGTATCATTTGATTTGCCTAGCGAGAAAAGAGTGTGTCTAATTCTCTGGAGTGTCAGTTAATTGTGAGCTTAAAGCTGAACTCAAGTCCTCTACAGGAGCAGCCAGTGCTGTGACCTTTCTGTGACCCCACATAAGGCAGGTCTGATCAAGTAGTCCCTAAATCCTAACTGCTGAGGTTAGAAGTCAAGGCCCAAACTCCTAGAGTGCTATTTGGAGATATGTTGGGGCGTCTACTGGCTTCCAACGGGAGAGTTGCAGGGCTAGACACAGCTACACTATGGCACAGTACAAGAATGAATATGCCCCTCCATGGTGGCCTTTCCCTCCACTTAGCTGAGAGCTCCTGTTCACCAGAGGCAACCAAAACCAATAGCCAGATGTTTACCACTTCCCTTCACCAAGGTGAAAGCACTTAATAGTTTTTCTTCACATCCCTGAAACACACACAAACACACACAAACACACACACACACACACACACACACCCTATACAATAGCACAAAGCAATATTTCCAGTAACAATGAAGCAGCTCACCTTGGCCCCAAATGCCAGTTGCAGTCTCATACCAGTGGCCTACAGCAACAACCGATGCCCTAGTGTCCACTGGTCTCTAAGAACCACAGCAGGACACACTACCTTAACAAAATGATTCTAAGAGAAAACCAGGCTGTACACAGGTGGCCATGGGGGCTCCAGGCAGACACCTCCCCCACCTCTCACATAGCCTTGTCAGCTGCTCCAGGTTTTCAAAGGCATTTTTTATTCACTATTTTTGATGACTATAAATAAGTGTTTCCACTATGGAAAAGAAAGTTAGCACAGTACATTTTCATGACTGGGGAATGGATTTCTGAAGTCATGTTCAATGGTGTCAAAACTTGGAGGAAAAAAAAAGTTAAAAAAAAAAAAAAAAAACCAACCTTAAGGGTTGAATTCAGTTCTTTATAAAGTCCCTTGTAAAAACAAAACAGAATAAAAATAAACCTTACAGGGTAGAGCAAATTTAAAAAAAAAAAAAAAAAAAGGAAAGGAAAGGAAAAAGAATGACTCATTGCTTCTCTTCAGACTTCTCTTCAGCCTCGTCTCTGGCCTCCTTCACAGAAAGGGCTTCCAGCTTCTCAGCCACCTTTTCAGCATTATCATTTTTGCCTGGTCCTACAAAAACAGGCAACCACAGTAAGACGACAGACAAGTCTGGCCGTGAGACTGCACTGATCTTGGCACTCACCTAGCTCAGGCTTGGCCTGTTTCCCAAGCATTACCCACCACTCTTCCCAGATGGGCCCAGGCCCAAGAGCAAGCTGCTGGTAATGTGTGGTCACTTATTAACCCAGGCCCCATCTGCCCCGGAGGAACAGAAAACAGACTTGTTGAGAAAATAAGAAATATATCTTAAAAGCCCTTTCACTCCTGGTGGGTTCCAAAGAGCTGTAACTCAGCTCTCTGTACCTGAAACTGACCATAAGCTGATGCAAGGCATCAGACCGTGTCCCCAGGTAGCTGCATTGCCTTTAATAGGTAGAGGCAGCCACAGCACCCTGGATTGTTTCTTTGGCAGATGGAAAAAGCACCAGACTGGAGCTGCAGCCAGGTGCAGAGTGAATCTGCAAAGCAGCTCCACAACCCACCCACCCCCATCGCCCCCAGGGCACCACATCACCTTTCTTTTCTCTCTCTTCAATTTCTTTCCTGCATTCTTCAAACTTTGTTTTGAACTTTTGTGCATCTGTAAAAAGAGAAGGGACAGTGTCTGAAAGTTCTCAAAAGTAGACTGGCAAGATCCTAAAATTCTGAAGGGCCAACTCATGGTCCTCAATGGCATTTTTTTTAGACGGGAACCTGCTCCATATCCCTGGCTGTCCTAGAACTCAAGAGATCCACCTACCTGGGATTAAAGGCATGCGTTACCACGCCCAGCCCCAATGGCAATTTCTGACTACTTAATACCTGCAGTGAGTCCCTCCTGAGGCCACTGACTCTGCTCAGCTAGCTGTCTATCACAATCAGACAACCAGGGGCCAAAGCTCTTCTTACTATAGGCTCTACTCACGTTGGAAGGGCTACCAAATACACATACTCCCAACCAAGGGCAAGGCTCACTTTCACAAGAGCACCAGCCACTAGGGCATTTGCCATGGTACCTGCTGACTCTCCATGATCCCCAGGGCACAGCTTTGTAGCAATTCAGACTAGAAAGATTCCCCCATGGAAGAGAGATCAGCCAGGGCTTGCAGATCTCTGCAGTCTTTGCTGGTACAGGTGCCTAAGCGTCCGTAGGGGACACCAGTGTCCCAGTCTTGAGGAACCAGAACCAAGCAGAAGCAGCAGCAGGAGGAAACTCTAGGGTGTGTCTCTGTTTCCACACACCTGATGGGAGTCAACTGGATGCAACAACTGTTTATACAGACCCCTAGAATTTCAGAGGCTCTGCATGCTCTGGGCTAACATCAGCTGCCCAGCAGGCGACCCAGTTGGGCAAGTTCTGCTTACTCTCAGCATTTAGGAAGCGGATGGCGAGCAGCTCAGGCTTGGGGCACTCATCAGCAAAGTCGGCGTGGGTATTCCAGACCCAGGCTCGGTCACTGCCAGCATTCGGCTTCAGCTCCATCATCGGTGTGACTAGGGGAAAGAAGCCTGTGAGGAAAGTGGCCAAACCACTCAGCCCTCACCCAGAGCAACCTGCTTACCAAGTGAGGGAACCCACTTCAGTCAACATGGAGTCTGGAATCTGAGATCCAGGCTTGCTTGGTACTTGAGATCAGGTACCTGATTACCCTCTGAGCCAAGCAACCACCATACTGGGGTGTTCAACTATGACCACTTGTGAATTATCCCAGCTGGGCTTGACTGTTTATATCCCCTCAAGGTCAGAGGGGGTCAGAGACCCCACCTAAGTATCCAGCTACTTCCTATCACTGGTTGTGCAATTCTGCCCTAATTGCATGTGCTCTCCTCCTGGAGGGGCTAAAGTATTAGGTTGGGAAAGACTAAGGGAGAGGGGCTTTACCTGTGAAACCATCATCCCTGCTAGGTCAAAGCTTTCCAGGCACAGCCTGATGGGGTGAGGAGCACCAATACCCCTATAAATAACCCCCCACCTTTGCTTTTATGGCTATAAACACATGCCCACACCAGCATGAACCTGGTTGACTGAAAGGTGAGAACAGAGGCAAAAGAGCCTGAAAGCAGGGCTATCACAGTGTTAGCATTTAGCCTGCTATAGTCCAGGCAATGGACACCAGAATCCCATGACAAATGCTAGTATGTCATAGAAAATAAGTCATGACTCAGACATAATTATTCTGAATTCCTCAGGTCCTATACAGAACCAAGGGAGAGCTAAGCACTGACAGATCACTGTCCTCCACTGAATGTGTGCACATCTAGAACCACTCACTGGTATATACACCCAGCCACTGGTCCCTGTGCCTTTGGCAGTGTTTCCAGGACTTCAGGCAGGCCATCTGACCACAGAACATCTCAAGTTGGAACTCAAGAGATCTGAGCCACACTAGTCCAACAGTGGTCTTAGTGTACACTACCCACATCCTCACTTTCCCCAGACCCTACTTGATGCCTGTGGTGGTCTGAGTGAGAGTGGCCCCCAGAGGCTCAGGTTTGCATATTTGATTCTCAGTTGAAGTGTTTGAAAGGCTTAAGAGGAGCGGCCTTATTAGAGTAGGTGTGGCTTTGTTGAAAGAAGTGTATCACTGAGGGTGGGCTTTGGATTTCAAAAGCTGATGTGAGCAGGCCCAGTGTTTCTTTCCAACTGCTGCCTATGGATCTGGATGTAAAGCTCACTCTCACTTAGCTATTGCTCCTGTCTGCTTCCTGACATGATAATGGACTAACCCTCTGAAACTGTAAGCACACCACCAATTAAATGCCTTTTAAGAATTGCCGTAGCCACAGTGTCTCGTCACAGCCACAGAACAGTGCCTAATAATGCCCAACCTTGACCCACAACCAGTGTGGGACGCATGAAACAAGGAGTTCCACCCAGGTGCCCAAGTGGAGAGGATCCCAGAGACTACTTGCTACCAAGGCTGTGGGAGCAGCTTGATTTCCCCTCCCCCCAGGGAATGATTCAAATTAGCATTCAGGGGAGACTGAGGCAACTGTGGGACAGGGAGGGCAAAGATCTTTCTCATGCCCCTGCCTCAGCAAACTACCTATTAAGCCCTATACCCCGATCTTATCTATAGTCTGCCTATGTGCCTATGAACCCAGGGCAAAAGATCCCAATGGATTACACAAAGTGTAGCCTGTAGAAAGAGTCTGTAAACTGTCTCAGTAAAAGCACTTTACAGGCTGATCAGTCCCAGAACACAGGGAAGAGGAGAATCGGCTCCTACACAATGCCCTTCAACTGCCACGGCCATGGCACATGCATACAGCAAGGAAAGAAAAAATGTGTTCAGTAGATAAAATCACTAGCTACGAAGGCTCAGTGATCCAAGTCTGGTTCCAGAATTCATGTGAAAAGTGTTAAGAACAGATTCCACAGAGTTGTTCTTTGGTCTATACATGGATCCCCATCCCCAAAGGAAAAACTTTTTTTTCAAGTTTAAAAAATGTAGATTTTTGCATTAAAAAATCTATCAGGATCAAGAGCAGTCTTGTTGGAGGATGGTTTTATGTACTGTGTATTTCAAATGCTGATTATTGTGCCCAGAGATCTGGACGTTGGTACTGTCATGGTACTAAAGCATCTCCTATCTCAAGGATGTGTAAGAATTAATTCTCCCTCACCTCTGATTGGTTATAAAGAAAACTGGGTGGGATTTCTGATCTCAGTACAGGAGTCCTAGGTGGAGAGTGGATGAGGAATTGCCACGAGAACACGATGGAGCAGAAACAGCCAGGGCAAGACTTAAGATGGCAGGGAACAGGGCACATGACTGAGTAGGTAGGCAGTATAGTCAGGTTAGCATAGATGTCAACTCTGCCCAGCTATAGTGCAGTATTTCAAGGCAAAGGAAGGTGTAAAAAAATCCATGTACTTTTACACAGCCCAATACCGGTCTAAACAGCCTGAGACAAACAGGGAAGGGTGATTTGTTAAGACCTCTTTCTAGGCACACAGGCCACATCTGGAAAAGAGCCCTCCTCATTTACCTTCTTGCCAGCCCTGTTTCCTTCCTATATCATCCCAGGGAACAGCTCAGAGGAAATAGAACATATCAGAAAGTAAAAAGACAGCAGCGTCGGCACAGGGCAACTCCAACTTGCCCAGGTAACACACATCACCATCCAAGTCTAGCCTGGAGGTCTACATCCACCCTGGACCTATCTTGCCCACAGGCCCACAGGCTGAATTTTCACTGTCACCGTTTACTTGTTACTCTTTCTTTTTCTTTCTTCTTCTTCTTCTTCTTTTTTTTTTTTTTTTTTTTGGTTTTTCGAGACAGGGTTTCTCTGTGTAGCCCTGGCTGTCCTGGAACTCACTCTGTAGACCAGGCTGGCCTCGAACTCAGAAATCCACCTGCCTCTGCCTCCCAAGTGCTGGGATTAAAGGCGTGCGCCACCACCGCCCGGCTTACTTGTTACTCTTAAGTTCAATAAGAATCATAAATATATGCCCCCCACCCCTGGTAACTAGCTCCTAAAAATTCTAGGGTATAAAAACCTGAAAGACCACCTACTATAGTGGTTAGCGCATATCTTCAAGGTTTTGTCCCTCCTCATGAGAAGGCGGATGGTCCCTTTCTCCTTATGCTTCAGAAGCTTGACATCTCCAGTGCCTCGCTCCTTCCATTCTGGGAGGTCATTCTCTGAAGCAAACCGGAACAGCTTTGCACGCCTGAGAAAAAAGCCAGTAAGGAAACATCTAGACAGAGAGGGAAGTCACACCTGGACCAACTGCCACAAAGAAACACCTGTTCTTTGGACACTGAACATAAGGGGACTTTTGAACAACATGCCCTCCCCAAAAACCTTTTTCTAAAGCCTTTGGGCACCAAAAAACTACTAGGCAAAATACAACTCAGGGGAGCACAACAGCCCAACAAATTTCAGGTTGTTTTTACTTCATAGCAAAGGATTTCTCCCCAGAGGCACATCTAAGGATACACATGGCCCACAGTAGGTAAAGAAGCTGCAGAGGGCTGGGCAACCCACACACACTACGTGAGTGCCCTGTAACTACGTAAAGCCTCAGGGATATCCAGAGTCCAGCAAGGACTTCCTGTCAGAAGGAACCTTTCCTAGCCTCCAGGGTTCAGTACCACGAGTCCAGCACACCTGTCCCTTGGGCCAAGTCAGCATTCTTCCTCTGTAGCCTATATTTGCTCTTACAAAGCCTCTGCTCTCCTCCAAATTCAGTCTTGTCCAGGGAGACTGTGTCTCCTTAAAAGAAAGCTCAAAGGCCCTTATGTAAAGGCACAAGATGCTATCTCCAGAACCGAGGACACTGGGGTACTTTCAACATCAAGTAGACAAAAACTCAAATAGTACCACATAACTCAGGGAGATGCTACCCTCACCCATTGTTTCGGAACAGAGCTCTGGACCACCAACTTCTAGGTAGCACAAAGGTGTACTATGGTTCTCCTTGGGGAGCTGATAGACCTTTATCTAACATTAGCAAATTCTCTTGATTTTACTACATGATATACTGCCACATTAAGATGAGACAGAGGTCCATACCACAGCTAGCACTACACTCTCAGATCTCATACTTTCTAACCTGCAAAACCATGAGCTGAAGAGATGGTTTTGCAGTTAAGAGTGCTGGCTGCTCGAGGTCCAAATGGCAACTCACAACTGTCTGCTACTTTAGTCCCAAGTCTGGCCTCCTTTAGCACATTGTATAGAGACAGACATCAATGCAGGCAAAACACCCATACACACATAAAAATTAACAAGAGCCTCAATCTTTAAGGCTATACAATATTTAAGGAAACACAGTTAAGGCAATAGAAAACAAAGCAGAAAAAAAGAAAAGCAAAGAAGACTCTCTGCTCAAAAAAGAAAGGGAGTCCCCATCCTGCAAAAAAAGGTCTCACCATGGAACTTGGTCCTGGAACTTGGTTATGCAGACCAGATTGACCTACAACTCACAGAAATCTGCCTGCCTCTGCCTCTCAAGTGCTGAAATTAAAGGGGTGTGTCACTACAGCCTGCTGGAAACACCCAGGTGACAGAACAGTGATGGAACGAACACCCTTCACATGACTGGCCACAAGGCAGCAGGGTACCAAGCAAAGTTTTTGGCAGACAAGTGGTTGAATTTTCAATGTAAAGTCACCATACAACTCCAGGCACTTTCTTAAAAGATAGCCTTTATCAAGCTGGGTCCAAGCCATGAAATTCACAGAAATCAGTGTGCCCAGCCACCCTAGAATTCTTCTGTGTAGTTCCAGACAGAAATCACAAAGTTATGCTAGAAAGAATCACTAAGGCTTATACATGGAACAGAAACAATACGGGACAGAATTCCTAGCTTGGCTGGCTCCTCTAGAAATTAAAGAGGAAAACATAAGTGGTCCAACTATGGTTGTTGGGTATTACAAATTTTGAAATGCCCTGCAGAGACCTGCTTCCTGGCCACTCTTCTTTCTGTCTCAGTCAGCTCACCTAAAGATACTTCCAGGACACCTTAGCAGACTTACATCTTAAAAAGTTCCTCTTCATCTTCCTCCAGCGTTTTAATTTCTTGCTCAGGAAGAGAAACTATTGGCTCAAACTGGGGGTCGTGGTTGGACTCATCTGCATTCTCTGTGGAAGTATCATGGTCGTCGTGACTGTCCTGTGTAGAGAGGGCAGAAGTGATGCTGCTGGCTGGTGGACTTGGCCCACAGTGGGCATCATCAATCACAAATAGCACCTGGAAAATGAAGACAGGACTCCTCCAAATTGGAATTTAAGCTTTCGGTCTTATTTTTCACATCATCTGATTGTATTTACAACCAGCATCACAAAAACCACAGGATATCAAGAACAAGACAATGGATTTTGACACTCCTACTAAACACTCAAACATCAATGGGTTACACACACCCAAATCCTTGGCCAAGTAGCTTGGGAGAAACTTCCTCTTCTGTAAAGTAAAATGGTACCCTCCATAAAAAGAAGATGATAAACTCAAAAGAGCAGCCGTAAGTTTTTACTGAGGATTATTCAAGCATTTGTTAGTTTACTAAGATAAACCGCAATAGGAGAACTAGCACTGACATGAATTTACAATCCCTCCAGCAATTTTACCGAAGCTTGAAAATTTAAACTGAAAGAAGCTAAAAAAAGTATGACAAATAAACTCTAAGATTCTGACCCAACTTGGAGGATTACAAGGGCATGCATGTTTAAATCTGACAAGATCACGAGCTTTGATCATACAAAAAAAAAAAAAAAAATCCCAAACTCACTACCTAACTCAACAGGATAGAGAAATAGAAACCTTTCGTTCGGTTTCTCAGCACTGCGGCTAAGCTGCGGCCGACACACGAGACACCAACAAAGCCGCCCCCGCCCAGAGTCCGCGCGTCGAATATCTGTTCCCTGCGCTCGAACACGAGCTTCCTCCACCGAAGGCGGAATGACCTAATGAATGAAGGGGTCTGGGGGCAATTGGAATAAGGATGGCTGACGCTAATGGAAAGATCACAAGTGGGCCACGGCGAAGGAGATAGGCCGCCTCCAGGTCCCCAGATAAAGCCAGGAGCTTTTTGGCCATGGCTGTTCTTCCGCAGACCACAAGGTCACGCGCCGCCCTGCAGCCCCCGAGACCAGTCTTGGCCAGCAGCTCTCACTCCCGGACCCCAAAGCCCTCGAGCACTCCAGGCCCAGGCCCCTCGACAGGCCCGGAACCCGCAAGCCAGCGAGGGTTGGAGGCCGAGGCGCGGGCCGCCCACGTGGCCGCCCATAGCGGCCCTTGCCTCTCGGCCTGCCGGGCCCCACCCGGGCCTCACCATACCTTGGCGGCCGCCATGGGGGCGCGGCGACGGCGGCTCGACTAGCTCAGGCGTCGCTGGCTCGGCGGCCTCTGGGCGGCTAGTCGCAGCTCCTTTCCTCCGCGTCTGGCGCCGGCGTCTCCCGCCCGTCCGCTCTTCCCTCCGCCCCCCGACCCGAACCCTGACCTCTGACCCCAGCGGCGGGAAACGCGCAGTGATTCAAAACCAGTGCAGCTTTATTGGCTCTGACGGCGGACATTCATTGTCCGGCCCGCCCCGCGCTTCCCGCCAAAACGCCCGCGGCGCATGCCCGGCCGCGCCTCAGCCGGGTAGCGCGCTCTCCCGGCGGCCCACGCGCGCACTTCCGTCTGCAAGCTGTGAGTGCCTTTGACGCTAGCTTGAGCGGCTGGTGGAAGGATCAGTCAGGACTCGGCGCGTGGCGGTGACGTCATCGGAAGCCAAGCTCCTAGAGAAATGAGACGCGGCTAGTGTGCGCTGGCCGACTAAAGGCAGGCGACGCTCTTGGGGATCGGGCGGTGCATCCTCAAACCACAGTCCCAGCACCCGAGTTCTGAGTCCCTGTGTGGAGCTGCAGTATATCTCACGGCGACGCACCTCGTATCTGAGCCCTTGTGTGAGAGGCCTAGGTGGTGGCCCTCGTGAGCACCCTGGTCCAGGCAACAGACGAGCCAGGAGATGAGTGAGAAGCTGGACACGGAAGTAAAGCAAAGGGAGACATGCAGGAGATGTGGACGGGGTGGGCGGAGGTGGGTTTGGGCAGCAGTCATTACTGTTGGATCAAAGATAGGAAGGGGGAGAACTGGGTCGCAAGAGTAAAAGCAGGTTTGGCCAGGGCTGCGTGCACTAATAGAGATTTGTCAGCGGTTTGTGGAGCAAGCCTGAGGCGGTAGTCATACTAGTTACAGCCTTCAGCCTGGCCCATCTGTTCCCATATAGGCTCCGGAGCACATGGAGGACTGCGGCCAGGATGCCAGTGCAGTACAGAGCTCTGCGGCCCCACTATGTCAAGAAGAAAAGAAAGAGGGGCCTGGGCCAGTTGCAGGGCCTGGAACTCAGCCTGGGCTCTACAGCTACATAAGGGATGACTTGTTCACCTCAGAGATCTTTAAGCTGGAGCTTCAAAATGTACCTCGCCACGCCAGCTTCAGTGACGTTCGGCGTTTTTTAGGCCGTTTTGGCTTACAATCCCACAAAATCAAACTCTTTGGACAACCACCATGTGCCTTTGTAACATTTCGCAGCGCTGCTGAACGAGACAAGGCCTTGAGGGTGCTGCATGGTGCTCTCTGGAAAGGCCGTCCACTCAGCGTACGCCTGGCCCGACCCAAGGCTGATCCCATGGCTAGGAAGAGGCGGCAAGAAGGTGACAGTGAGCCACCAGCAACACAAATTGCCGATGTGGTGACCCCTCTTTGGACAGTGCCCTACACTGAGCAGCTGGAGCAGAAGCGACTGGAATGTGAGCGGGTACTACAGAAACTGGCCAAGTGAGTGTGGCACTGATGTCCCAAGCAGAGCTGGGGTTTGCCCTTGGCCTGGCCCACTAGCCTTTTAAACAATTCAGGATAAACACAGGGTTTAAGTCAACGGTTCTCAACCTTTGGGTCACCAGACTCACCTAAGACCATCAGAAAACACACATTTACATTATGATTCATAAGATTAGCAAAATTACAACTACAAAGTAACAAAACTGTTACGGTTGGGTTTCGCACCATTACACCATCCCAAGCACCATTAGGAAGGTTGAGAACCACTGGTCTAAAGTGGCCAACTAAGGAACTCATTAGACCCATGGTAACAGTGGGACAGTGAGGTCGAAAGGGGAACAGTGTTGAGTCCAACCATGGTGTACATCCTGCAGGGAGATTGGGAGCACTAACCGTGCCCTACTACCCTGGCTGCTTCTGCAGAGACAACAGCACAATAAAGCTTGTTGCCCACTGGAGGGGGTCAAGCCATCACCCCAGCAGGTCAGACCAAGAAATCCCATTCTGTGTGGGGTGGGGGGAGGCTGGCCTTGTTTTATTATGCATATGCTCTTTGACGTTTTTCTTGCTTTTCATTTCTTCCCAATGTTTGATAAACCAGAGGTAAAACCTTGTTCTGTCTGCCACTCCTTGGGCAAATCTGGGTCTCTTGTTCACTATGGCATTTCTTCCAGTGCTAGGTAATGAGTCTTTACTACATTCTTTCCTACAGACTGAATATCGTAATAAGTGTGAATTTCTGGTTGGAGTTGGGGTAGATGGAGAGGATAACACTGTTGGCTGCCGGCTTGGCAAGTACAAGGGTGGAACGTGTGCTGTGGCAGCTCCCTTTGACACTGTGCACATTCCAGAAGCCACCAAGCAGGTGGTGAAGGCCTTCCAGGAATTCATCCGGTGGGGACCTTGCCTGGGGCTGGGCTTCTGGGACAAAAGGATGTGGGGTGAGGGGACAGGGTGCCAGGACAGACAGGCACATACTGAGTATACTTGTGGTTTCTTCAGTTCCACACCATACTCAGCATATGACCCTGAGACATACACAGGCCACTGGAAGCAACTGACTGTTCGTACCAGCCGCCGAGGCCAGGCCATGGCCATTGCCTACTTCCATCCCCAGGTCTCAGGTGGTGGTCCTGTTGGGGTGTGTCTGCTGTAGGCTGGTTTTTGCAGAGACTGATGAGCACTTTATATCTCTGCTACAGAAACTGAGCTCTGAGGACGTGGCAGGACTAAAGGCCTCCTTGGTGTGCCACTTCATGGAGGGGCCAGGCAAGGCCAGTGGGGTGACCTCCCTCTACTTTGTGGAGGAAGGACAGAGGTGAGGAGCCCAGGTGGGGGCAGGAGGGGACAGACAAGCCAGTGACCTTTACAGATCTGCTTCTTCTTGTATAGAAAGACTCCCAGCCAGGAAGGCCTGCCCCTGGAGCATATGGCTGGTGACCAGTGTATCCAGGAAGACCTGCTAGGGCTGACCTTCCGCATCTCCCCTCATGCATTCTTCCAGGTAGTGTACCCCTTGTGAACATAAAGACAAGGAGGAATGGAGGGAAGCCAATAACTAGCCTTGAAGAGAGATTTATAGAGAACATTCAGATAATGGGGGCCCCAAAATAAGGTACAGGATAGGAAAGGGATATCTGCTACTGGTGGACCCCTTTACAATTAGCTCCAATGATCTGTGTGGCCTTATTGCTTCTGCGGAACCCAGAACAGGATTGTCCACTTTCATTGCTGTTACAACCCTATGGAAATTGGGGGGTTTGGGGGAGTACAAGTGAAGTCAGGAGGAAAACTTCCCACTGATGGGAGTCTGTGGTAAGGATTTGGTTTTTAAGAGACTGGGTGAGGTAACTGGCATGTAGAAAGAATGGGACCCAGGCAATGTGGGATGGTAGCCTACATTGGAGTATACTATGGTTAACTAACCTCCAGGTCAACACACCTGCAGCTGAGGTGCTCTACACAGTCATCCAGGAATGGGCCCAGCTAGATGGGGGCAGTACGGTGCTGGACGTGTGCTGTGGCACTGGTACCATAGGCCTGGCCCTGGCTCCGGTAAGCCTCCTAGCCCTAAGTAAGAACATTACCCTACAATTACCATGAGCCTGATAAAACCCAGTTGTGCTGTGTCTTTCTTTCCCAAGAAACCAAGGCAATGAATGGGGCTTATCCATCTTTCCATTTCAGAAGGTGAAAAGAGTAGTTGGGATTGAACTGTGCCAGGAAGCTGTGGAGGATGCCCGTATGAACGCCCTCACCAATGGTGAGAACCTTTGCATTACATGGCAGACAGTGGTCTGTAACAATAGTAACCTCTGCTGTGTAATTATTGTCCTTACAATGTCTTGAGATATTGAGGGATCTGTAGATCTGGCTGGAGAAAGAAGTTATTTTGGCTAAGCCTGTTAGGCCTTCTCAGTGGCAGGTCCATATTATTATCTCTATGATTATCTCTAGAGCTGAGCAACGTTGAGTTCCACTGTGGCAGGGCTGAGGATCTGGTGCCAGGCTTGGTGAGCAGACTGTCTTCCCAGCAACTTGTAGCTGTTCTAGACCCACCACGGGCTGGCCTACGTGAGTGGCTTCCATTTCGGGGGGAGGCAGTACCAAAAGTTTAAAAAGAACAAAACCTACCTATATTGGGTAATCGACCACTAGCTCCTTTCTGACATGCTAGATTCTAAGGTGATTCTGGCCATCCGGAAAGCTGAGAACATCAAGCGTCTCCTGTATGTTTCCTGCAACCCCAGGGCAGCCATGAGCAACTTTGTGGAGTAAGTGTGTGGGGCAGAGGAGCACCTGCCTGCTACCTAGAGGAATTTCTGTGGGGCTAATTTCTGGGTACCTCTCTCCAACCAGTCTCTGCAGGGCCCCATCTAACCGAGTAAAAGGCATCCCATTCTATCCAGTCAAGGCTGTGGCAGTGGACCTGTTCCCACAGACTCCACACTGTGAGATGCTTATCCTGTTTGAGAGGATGGAAAAACACCCCAATGGCATAGGAGCCCTGGAGCATCAAGACCTTCAAACCCCAAGAAATCTTTCTGATGTCACTCCACAGGAAACAGAGACTTCTCTCTCCTCCTAGGGGAAGTACAGAACAGTAAGCAGAGGATGACAGAGCAGTGGTGGGGCTTGAGACTTGCCTACCTAGCTGGTTCAAAGAGTGAACACCTGTGTCCTAATAATGGGATAGCCAGATTCTAGAATAAACAGTTGCTGAATTTACTGACATTTTTTTGTGGTGAGGCAGAGCCTTAACACACTCCTACTTGCCACACATTAAGGCACATGCCCTGGACAGTCCTTTTTTAAAGGGTATGACCTTGAACTCGATAGCTCTCGTGTCCAATTTTCCCAATACTAGTACCATGTACTTGTTTTAAGACAGCATCTCTATGTAGACCAGGCTAGCCTCACAGATGTGCTTGCTTGTGACTCACTCCGAGGTTAAAGTGTGCTGAATGCCAGGGCTTGCTTAAATTTAGCTATGTTTTAGGACCAAGCATCAACCAAGTACGGGGGGGGGGGGGGGGGGGTGGTCACCGAGGATGGCTGAAAACAAATCTAGGCTGAGCTCATTTTTGAGTTAAGTGTGTCCGCTAAGACACTTAAGAACACAATTGACAGTCCTGGCCAGTTGAAGATCCATAAATATCCAGCACTCCCATCAGAAGAAAGAAACCAGCCATTCCCTTTTGGACAGTTTTATGTGTTCAGACCATCAGGGTACACCCTACAGCCTTGGCCAACTCACAGAAGCAGCATCAGCACAGGCTCCCCCCTTTGCAGCATGACTGTACATGTAAGACACACCCACCTGTAAGACAGGGAGGGCACTGGAGACCAGGAATGTGTCGCAGCACCTGTTGTTAACAGTGCCTGGGTCGGTGAGGCTACAGATACCACCATTGCCATATGCTTTTCAATGTCAAGTCTGTTTTAAGGGCAACGGTTAGTCAAAAGACTGAATACAATTGAATGGGAGGCAGAAAAGAATCAAGTGTCCAAGTCTATCAACTTAATTGAGGGTTCTTTTTGTCAAGATTAACACAGACATTAACTGCTGTCACAGACGATTAGGGAGGAGGAAGATGCTGTTGGGAGGCCCACAGTTGCTGTTCTGTCTTTCTGACAGCACATGCCACCCATGTATCTTTAGGTACATGTGAGAGAGATACACTGAGACTGTAGAGTGTAGCCCCTCTGATGAACAGGTACTGGGCAAACACTTGATCAAGACTAGGGCTCTGAATACACCTCTACTCAATACCCATCTACAATGAGTGCAGGTAGACAAAAACCACCTGAAATGAGGCCTGGCTGCACAGAACAGCTACCCTTGAGATCAAGAGAAGCCATAACTACTTATGTACAATGTGTCAGCCAGCTCTTTGTCATTGATGGGTTACACTGAAGGCCCGTGTTGCCTATTCGTACATGTCCATCTGTTGAAATGCATGATTCTAAATCTTTCATTCTTACTGTAAAAGTTTCTTTCCAAATTTTAAAACATCATAAAAGCTTTAAAAATTGATGAACAGATGGGCTTGATTGTGCAAAAATTTCTGTAAAAAATTGTTGCTGGAGTTTATCGAAGGTGGAAGCTTTAGTATCCAGAAGACAGCTGTTAGGACATTACGACTTCATAAGAAAAAGGGTCAACCAGACTAACACTCAATATCTTGACGGTTCAGTATCTTCACTGCAATCTCTGAAGAATATTTCTGGTGCTAAAATTTTATTTTAAGCCAAAATAGCCTGAAATAGTCCTTTCTGTTATAACTTTTTCAGAAGAAAATGGGAAACACACAAAGCAGGTAATACTACAGGCCAGGATACCTGCACCTTCTGACCAAGTCTCAGTGGCTACACCAGAAAGAACCACAGCAAAGGAGCTACCTGGCATCATAGGCCAGCCAAAGCTATAAAACCTGGTCATCTCATCTATCAACGAAGTGTTACTTCTTGTCAGTGCATATAGTGTACTAAAGTTAATGAAAACTTTCATAAAAACAGTCTGCAGCAAATACATACAAGCAGGATCTACAGCTGTCTATCAGCTTCCACTTGTGCAGTTAACTTATAACTGATCCTTAAGTATATCCAGTCACATTGAGAGCAGCTTGTTCAGAACTGCTTCTTTGCATGTGTACTGTGTGGTCACAGCTGTCCCCATGTGCCAGAGCCAGAGCCCAGACACTGCCACAGGGAAGAAGGTTGGAGGCCTGGTGCTGCAGAGTGATGATGTGTGGCTGACGGTCTCCTGGGTAGCACTGCTGGCCCACGCTGCCTACCTCATACGTCCACTGTGCACAAGGGCTCACCACCAGGCTGGGCAGATGCTATAATTGACATCTTGGGTTTCTTCCGAGTTTCCTCCTAGAAGAACAGAGGTCAATGATGGTAAAAAGGTGGGCCAAAGCAAAGAAGTTCACAAGGGTGAAAAGGTGGAAGCCCCTGAATTCCAAGAGCACAAATGCTTGTGATACCTGGCTAGGAGGGAAGGTAGAGGGAGCGGGCCAGATTAGGCCAGGCCAGGAGGGTCTCCTCAGAATGCCAGGGTAGACTCCCATGTGCTGCGGCTTCCCTGGCAATCTAGAGACACCCAGAATGGAAGAATTTGCAACAAACTGGGTTCCACCCCACCAGGGTGTCATCCTAGCCTTGCTTGCTTGTCCAAAAGCCCAGTGAATTTCCCCACAAATAAAGAAATACGTGTTTTGGGCTTGATACTTTGATTCCCACAACTAATCTAACAAGAGTCAAGCTAGAAAGTCCTGCTTATTCTAGTAGACAAGGCCCACCCCTACCTGAGAGCAGTAGAAAGGGAACAGGCAATAGACATTTGGTCCTCAGAGTTTGTGTTTATACCTGGGCCAAGCCACCAGAGCTGGAAAGGCTCCCAACTCAGAAGGCCTAAAGGTATGAGTGATTATAAGATATTGCCTGAGGCCAGGAAACAATGTCAATAATATAGCCCACTTGGAATAAGGTACCTATGGCAGTTTTAGGAAGTTTCACCAAGACTAAGTTCTAACAAGGCTTATGATCTTTTTTTTTTTTTTTTTTGAGTTATCAAACAAGGCCAGTATACAATCCTTTCTCTCAAATACTTGACTCCAAATTGGAACCTTTAGCCACTAAAAGGCTGGTCTGTCTGCTCTCTAACTCAACTAAAGATGAAGTCATTTTAGAAAAGCAACATCTGCTAGAAGGGTTAAGCATCTTCAGAGTCAGGGATCAGAAATAGGCTCCTAAGATCCAACTATGAGTAAGGGGTTAACCCAGCAATTCTGATGGGTCAGTAACTATGATATGTTAAGAGACAATACAGGGGTAGATGGTGAGTTTAGAGGGGAGGGAGGGAGGCGGCCTGGGGAAGGGGTGAGGAAGGGAGATAATCACCCGCTCTGCAGCCAGTCTCTTCATCTCTTCTTGTAGCTTGCTCAGGATGTGAAGATTGGGCCTGTTCTTCTTGGCATACTGTTGTAGCTCTATCACACTCTTGTCAGAGGTCTCCTAGGGACCCAAAGCCTGCTCTCAGAACTGACAAGTAGCAGTATGCTCAAGTAGCAGTATCCACCCAAATCAGGAGTGTAAGTACTTGGTGAGGCACAAGTGCACACCAGTGGCTTACCTGTGATAAAGCATTCGTTGCTGACAAATATAGGGTATAAGCACAGCCCTGAGCTCCCCGGTCTGTCCTGGACACTGTTCTTCCTCCATAATTACACCTCTGTGTGTTTACTAGCTGAGTATGAAAATCAAGCACTCACTATGCTAAGAACCCTCTGATAGTGCCAACTGAGACATAAGACAGTCAAACAGCTGTTCTCTTTGGTACTCTTCCCTTCCTGGCTTGGAGGCCACAGCTAAGGATGCTCACTGTGTCTTAGAAAGCTAGAACTCCTCAAACAAGGGCCATTCACTATCCAGTTGAAGAAAACCTCTCTCTGTCCATGGTTGCAACAATGTTCCCTCTCTGTCTTAGCCTCAGACTATGTACCTACACTTCAACTCATGAAAAATGCTTCTATTCAGGCTAAAGATGCAACTCAGTGGTAAGTCTTTGTTTAGCCTGTACAAAGCCCCAGGTATGATCCCCTGCAATAGGAGGGAGAAGAATCAGAAAAAAAGACAAGTAGCCTTATATTGTTTTCCATGTGGTTCCTGGACTCCTGCCTTGAGCAAGGACAGGGCCAAGACTGAGTCTTGGGGAACCTGAAGGGGTGCTGAGTTGCTCTAGACTACTTGCTCAGCTGAAGGCAAGGTAGCTCAAAGGTCCACAGCATGGTCTTCAGAGTCTCCATCTATACTCCTTTAAATGATGGGATCCTGATGATCCAGGTAGTTTCGGCATATATTAGCAGAAAATGTAAAAACTGCTGGTGATGCAGCTGGGTTCCATTACTATCTAACACCACTTCCCAATCTTCCCAATCTTCCCATACCCAGTTTGGAGACTGATTTAAATTCTGAGATCTGGGCAAAAACCTCAGAAACAAAATAGACAATTCGCATATTCTTTAAGCCACTGAGAATCAACTAAACAAGGATACAGTCTTGAGGACTGCCAAAGTTTGTGAACCTTCACACAATTCAACACCAGGTAAGTGTTCACTGCCTACATCTACTGTCTGGTTTATGGCAGGCCTGACAGTCTAGGATTGCCCCCTAATGGTTCATACTTAACTGCCTGACAGATTAAAGAGGAAAATGAGGCTCGGGTGCTCCTACCTTGGCTTGCACAATCACTGGCACAACACAGCACATAGGCATAATTAAAAGTAGTGCTGCCGAACCTGACCTTGACAGCAAGCCCCAAGCCAAAGCAAGAAACGGGCATAGCAGGGAAGCCAGAAGACAGGACAGTCTGGTTACCTGCTTAACCATTTTGCTGCTCTCACGACCATACATGCGCAGTAAGGACCCCCAGTTCTTTACATGTGGGTGCAGCAGCTGAAGGATTTTCTGAGATGCTAATTGTTTCCCAACTCGCTTATTCTTACCTGTGAGGAGGAGAAAATAAAGGTGAGAAGACAGGAGAACCTTTCCTGGGTACCTAGGGAGCCCATGCAGAGGATTCCACAAGAGGGTAGACAGTGCTTTGCTACTGTGCTGGACATCATGACTCAGTCCTGAGTCCAGAGATCTTGACACAGGTACCAACCACCCTATTGAACAACTATCAGGAGTTCCAAGTAAGGACTTATGAGGAAGCTATTGGCTAAGATGACAAAATTTCCTTCCCTTCACCAGCCCACTCTACCATGCTTTCCTGCAACTCAATGAGCACCAGCTACAAGGCCTTCTAAAGTTTATAGCTCCTGAGGGTAGGTATCTGGGTGGAGCCTCCATATAAAGGAGACTCTGAGCCAAGAGAGTCCTCTACACTGAGAGATGACTGTACTGTTCAGATTCATTCAGCCTTCTCACCACCTACTTCTGTGGGAACTTGAGTTTGTATGGTGCAGGAATGGCCATAGGTAATAGAAAACATCCAGATCTGAATGTGAACTTGTAATTTTCCAAGGTCCTCTCTATATTATCATCTCCACATACATACATACATACATACATACATACATACATACATACCTACCTACCTACCTATCACTAATCTTTACTTGTAGTGGTTAGTGTTTTATTTTAGGGTTTTATTTTTTTATTTCTTTAGAAATAAGGTCTCACTATGTTGTTCAAGCTAGTGTTGTACTCACATCTTTACATGATTCTCCTGCTGGATCTCCACCATGTTTAACTGAATATTGACTTTTACTAAGCAACCATGTCAGATGTAAAAGCAGAGGAAGGTGGTGCCTAGAGACCAAATATAGGTGTGCAGATAGATGGATAGCCATCAGGAGGCATCCCAGTCAGCTCCTCAGGAAAGCAGACCCCTTATCCCACCAGAGATAGGCTGGTTAGAAGTAATAGTAGCAACAATGGTACAGGAGGGAAAATGCAAGGAGAATGACCACCTATCCAGTTTCAGATGAAGGTGTGATGGCCAACACACAAAATTGGTGCTTAGAATGAGTGGCAGAGCAGTAGTAGCAGACCAGTCCATACACCCTCGTATCAAAAAATGCTAGCCATACCCCAGCAGTCCTCTGAAAACTATGAGGGAAGTTTTATGAGGGAAGCAGGGGAGGAGACAGATTCTTACACCACCCGCGCACTGTGTGTTTGCCGCATGCCATAACATATTCACTCTTCTGGTTTTTCCCAGGAACCACTTCAAACTTGATGGATGTATCACCCATTCCATGGTTTCTTTTAGGAGAAAACAAAGATGACAAGACATTACTGGATGATGCTTATACATGGTAACTTCTGGGGAGGGTTACTATAGAACCAAGTCCACTAATGGCTCTCCAAAGAAAATCCAAACCCCTCCCCTAGATGTCCAGCGGACAATGGAAGGTTCTCCACACACTAATTTCAGTTACCTAGGGCTCACCTATCAGCCAGGGCAGAGAGTCTTTTGTATACCCAAGCAAACAGATAATGATTCTCTCTACCTTGGGACAAACAGCCCAGTAGTTTTGGGATGCTCCAGAGGAGCACCCATGACCTGATTCTTAATAGAAGTGCAGCTTACTCTACCTTTTAAGGCACTCATGGAGGATCTGATATGGAGACAACAGCCCAGCCTTGCTTGTCAGCTCGTAGACTCGTGAGTCCTCAATACTGATGTGGTTAAAATACTAAATAAAACACAAAGCACATGTTTGTGACTCTCAAGCAGGCCCATACCTTTAGATAATGAACTTTGTTACCTCAATAAAGCATGCCATACCCTACAGATCCCTGTTAGTTGATAGCACTATTTGGGAAGTATCAGGAAGTGTGGCTGTGTTGGAGAAGATGTATTCTGGAGTGGGCTTTAACGGTTTCAAAAGCCCATTCCTAGTTAGAGTCATCCTCTCTCTTCCTTCTCCCTCTCCCTGACTCCTGCTTGTGAATGACATGTGAGCTCTTAGCTACTTCTTGAACACCATGCCTGCCTGCTACCATTCCACCTCATCATGATGGTTGTGGGTTAACCTTCTGAAACTGTAAACCCCAATGAACTCTTCTCTAAGTTGCCTTGGTCATAGTGTTTTGTCAGAGCAATAGAAAAGGAACTAAGACATGTAGGGAGAGAATTTTGCACAGCAAGGCTCAGGTAGGCTAGATAGGAGGAGCAGCCATGAAATGCATGTAACAGAACTGAATAGCTAACAGATCCTTGCCTTGATCCCTGACTGATCCTGTACTCAGTGAACAGAGGACTGCCAAACAACTCAGCTCACTCTATAGCACAGACTATCTCTGGGACGGGCTGCATAAACGGTATAGTCATGCAACTGATAAATCTACCAGTTGATGGTAGATCACATACTCAAAGATAGTCCAATGAGATTTTATAGCCTAGCAACAAGACTCATCCCAGTTTGTGTAAGTACACTCTATGTGGTTTCCATAAGTAAATCATCTAGGCAATACACATCTGTAACACAAGCTGGGTGACTTTCAGCAACTACAGTGTATCCTCTCACAACTCTAAACGGCAGAAGGGAAACTTCAGGGTAATCAGTAAAGACTGCATGGGAAGATCCAGTTCTGACGGCCTAGCTCCTTTGGCTTATGAGAGCAGCAAGTTAATCTATATTTAGTATGTGTTCTTTGTTTCTCCCCTCTGGAAAACCAGTCACAATCATTCATTCAACCACATGTCAATAAATTATACCTATGACCTGGTCTCCAAAGTAAGGCCATATTCTGAGGTACTTGTGATTAACCCTCAATGGATCCTTTTCAGGGTCATAATCCAACCCAAACCAGAATATCCAGGAAACTTAAGAGCAAAGATCAACTTTTCAGTTGACAAGCAAACAAGAACAAAGAGCTTGAAACAAATATGAAACAATGGGGCCCAGCAGGCAGAGAGGATCTGCTAGGAGGGGAAAGTCACCAGCTCACTAGGTAGCAATCTGCAGAGCCAGAGTCCAGACCTTGGGTCACATGAATAAACTAAGTCAAGACCTCTCTAGAATGACATATAAACAGCTTTCCTCTGTGTTTGTACTGCTCCAGTGACAACAATGTATATTCCTTCCTGGAAGAACCTGAGCATACTCACTGGAGAACATACACTCAGAAACACAAAGATGTCTGTGTGTGGTATAATACTCTGAGCATAAAGCCCACATCAAGCATCTCTGTGGAATTTCTCTCAAATGGCAAAGTGATCATTGGTATTCCTGAAAGACAGCCTGAGAGACTGGAGTTCCCAGAGCCCATAGATGACAAAGAAGCACAAGCTGCTCATGGATAGCCCATGAAAACTACAATCTAAATTGGGTGATGGTGTCACATGTCTTTAATCCCAGTACTCGGGAGGCAGAAGCAGGCAGATCTCTGAGTGCAAGGTCAGTCTGTCTGGTCTACAGAGTGAGTTCCAGAGTGAGTTCCAGGACAGCTACAGCTATACAGAGAAATCTTATCTCAATGCCCTGCCTCCCCCATCTAAAAAACGAAACAAAACACCCACCCCCCAAAACCAAAAACCTTTACACTCTAGACACTGAGGAATAGCATCTTGAAAATCAGACTTCTGAAACAGCCTTCACTAGTATCCACTCAAGTCAGTCAAATTTGTGGTTATAAACTATCCCACTAAGAAAACTTGAAGTCCAGATGATTTCATTGATTATGATCACGCCACATTTTAAGGAAGAAAAATATCAATTCTATACAAACTCAAAGAAAATACTTCATAGCTTAGTCTATGATGCTACCTGTACCATATTAACACCAGGAGAGAGTACAAATCCAAACTAATCAAAACCTACACAACAGTAACCCTTGCAAACACAGATGGGAAAATTATAAAGAGTATCATAATGGTGTGTGCCTAATTGCCCATCATTCAGGAGAATAAGGCAGGAGAATCCTGAATTCCATGCTAGCCTGGGCTATGCACCTAGACCCTGTCACAAACAAATAACACACTGATCTTGGCAGAACACACCTTTAATTCCAGCACCCAGAGGGTAGACTTCTATGAGTTCAAGGCCAGCCTTGGATTGATTTTACAGAGCAAATTTAAGGTCAGCCTGATTTGCATAGCTAGGCTAGTTAGAACTACATAGTGAATCCTCTATCTCAAACAAAACAAACGAGGAGCAGGCAAGATGACTTAATAAAGAAAGTGCTTGCTGAGCAAGCCCAGCTATCTGAATTCAATCCCTAGAACCCATATAAAGGTAGAAGGAAAGAACAAAGTTGTCCTCTGATTTCCACAAGTGTTTTGTAGCACATGCGTTCATACACATACACTAAATAAAAAATAGCCCTCATACACACACACACACACACACACACACACACACACACACACACACACA